>OZ010722.1:17271940-17510872 GCA_963932345.1 Ophion ventricosus
ATGCAAAGCCGTCAAGTGTCTCGTATGCAAATACACGGCTTACTCGGGCTCGGATCTCTGCAAAGAGCGGAAACATCCGCTCCGTGTCGTCAATGCCGTGAAAAGCTTTTTCAAGTGTAACGACTGTGGCAATAGAACGACCAGCCTCGACAGAATACCCTCGGAGAGTTGCAAAAAGTGTCAAGGCTCACACTGGATAAGAGCAGCCATGATGGCAGAGAAAATGTCTAATCCTTCGGCGGTACTATCGATTCGAGGGGGAGAGGAAAAATTCATCGGTTCCACATCGCAGGACGCCAACATCAATCTTCTCGTGCCAGATTCCGGAACGGCGGATTCTTGAAATATTTTTTTTTCCTTCTTTTCTTTTCAAGTAACGTTTCTTTTTTATCTCCCGACTTTCTTCTTATCAGACTCTTAGATATAACTACGCACGTTACCGCACACTAAAGACGTAAGGAAGGAGCAGCTCGAACTGGTTCGGAGCTGATACGACCGAGTTGGACAAGAATATTTCGCCTCTCTGGGAATTCCCACCCCTATAGAGACTGTAAAGGCCATAGCCGGGTAAGTAGGGAAAAATTGACCCCGCATTTTTTCCAGCGAAATTTGGAGTATATTCTGAGGTATGAAAGAACAAATTTTCTGAAAATTTCATCCCCGTCAACGCAATCGTTGTAGAAAAATGATTTTTTTTTAAATATCAAAAAAAAAAATTTTTTTCCGGAAATGGTTCAGTGGATCGATTTGATTTTTTTTTTGTTACTTGTTACGATCAAACGTGTTACGAAATAAAATTATAGAACATCTTGCGAAAGATTAAGGTTTGAAAAAAAAATAATGTTCCTTGTTTTATTTTTTTTTACTATAATCCACTTGGGGTACAACAACGAAAATTTTTTCATATAATCTTTGGGCACCTTATTAGATTATATAATTTTTTCAAAATGATCGGTTTGGTACGCCACAGTGAAAAAAAAAGAAACAGACTTTATTGATATATTTTAGTTATATATCTGTTCTGATATATTTAGTTATATATATATACAATAGAAAATTGTTAGTTTAATTAACAAATTTAGTTAGTTTAATTAAAAACAGGACACTGAACATTATTTGTTTTAGATGACATTTTACATTATATTTTTTTAACACCAAAACTCTTATTTTCAATAAAACAATACTGTTATATACTGGTTTCTGAGAATAGAGGCTTAGTTAATGACTAGCACAAGAGAATGTTCGTAGAAGAACTGAAGCACAATATTTACTTATCGTAACCGCAGAGCTCATTTATATTTCAAACTAGAAAATAAAACACTGTGAAGCGACTTGAACTGGCTATGGGACAAGCGTCATATGCGACAAAGTGCATACCAAGGTCATCAGACAGTATAAAGACGCTGATTGAATAGATTGGCTACAACGAAAAAAATATAAACTCGAATTTTCATTAGAACAAAATCAACATTGCAAGAAAGTTTATTTCTCCAGATGCCGGAAAAAATTAAAATACTGATTGAACAGGACAGCGATGAAGATTGAAATTTTCAAGGACTCACAAGAGGACTTCTAAGTTCAATTTGTTAATTAAACGAACAGTTTTCTATTGTATATCGATGGTCCCGAGCGGCTCTATCTTATCTCGCTCAGACCTTCGAGCAGTAGCGTAATTGAAAGGGTCTCATATGTACTAGCGTAACTCTCGCGCCCTGCGCGAAGTATCGTATCTCGGCAGACCCTGTTCATTCTAACGCATCTCTGGGCGCGCGTGAGATCCATCGTATCTCCCGCAGTCTTAGAACGGAGTATCGTAACTCGCCGACTGCAGTATGCTCTGTCGTATTTCAGATGCACCAAAACGTTTCATCGTATCTACGAATCGCAAGTTTTCAGTAAACGCGGTTTGAAAGTTTCGCGTTCTCAAAAATAAAATGTCACTGAATCATCACAACATTTATGTCTAAATATTACGCATTATACGCAGAATATTTTTAGACATGAAAAGCGTTGTGAAAATAGAAACATAATATACTATTATCATAATATTCATCATATCTTTCGGTCGGAAGGTCTTTGGTAGGACTTCCCCCTGACAGCCGTCATGCTTCGACGAAAGGTCTTTCATTCAAATTATTAGCACATGTATGTATGCTAATAATTTGTATGGAACTGTATGCAAAATAGCTGCTTGTAGAGATTTACCTAATGCATATTTTCTTCTAATGAAATTGTTTCATACTATGTAAAGTTTTCGGAATAAAATTTAAACAATAAAATATCTCGTAACTGGTAATCAATTTTTGTTTCAAATAAAATCGCGAAATCTCAGTCAATTTTCAAACGAATAGATATAGTGATAGCCGTAATACAATTCTTGTGTCGCCCAACCTCAAAATGTGTTAATAATATCATTACGATTATTATTTTTCTGTATTTCATGATTAATTAATTATCTGTTTAAATCAATGAATTATTATATTATTTCCATTCACGTCATAATAATAACATACTTATAACTGTTATCGTTACATAACTTATTCTTTCATTGTAAGTCGTCGAGATTTTCGACAACTTACGATAGAGTAGAAACTAGAATGGAACTTTCAGAGCGCGGGGGGATACGATATCTTGTTTTACTTTAATTAATTATAGCACAAAAAATTATCAAAATGATTTAAAATTTTGTCTGGGCATTCTTCAAGCTCGAACGAACTTAGTAGTGATGTTTTTCAAAAATCACCAAATTTCGACTTACGATGAAACGTTTTGGTGCATCTGAGATACGATAGAGCATATCGCAGTCGGCGAGTTACGATACTCCGTTCTAAGGCTGCGGGAGATACGATGGATCTCACGCGCGCCCGAAGATGCGTTAGAATGAACAGGGTCTGCCGAGATACGATACTTCGCGGAGGGCGCGAGAGTTACGCTAGTACATCTGGGACCTTTTCAATTACGCTACTGCGTAAAGGTCTGATGCGAGATAAGATAGACCCGCTCGGGACCATCGATATATATATAACTAAATATATCAGTACAGATATATAACTAAAATATATCAATAAAGTCTGTTTCTTTTTTTTTCACTGTGGCGTACCAAACCGATCATTTTGAAAAAATTATATAATCTAATAAGGTGCCCAAAGATTATATGAAAAAATTTTCGTTATTGTACCCCAAGTGGATTATAGTAAAAAAAAATAAAACAAGGAACATTATTTTTTTTTCAAACCTTAATCTATCGCAAGATGTTCTATAATTTTATTTCGTAACACGTTTGATCGTAACAAGTACTAAAAAAAAATCAAATCGATCCACTGAACCGTTTCCGGAAAAAATTTTTTTTTTTGATATTTAAAAAAAATTCATTTTTCTAAAACTATTGCGTTGACGGGGATGAAATTTTCCGAAAATTTGTTTTTTTCATACCTCAGAATATACTCCAAATTTCGCTGGAAAAAATGCGGGGGCAATTTTTCCCTACTTACCCGGCTATGGCCTTTTATACATTTTTTTTCCTTCAGATCTAGCCTTTAGATGTTAAGGCCAAGTGTCACACCGACCGAGCGGCCATGAGTGCGAGAGAGATAGCTGATTTGCAGATTCCCAATGATTTCTGAAACGGTTGATTTTTGGGAAAAAAGAAAAGAAACACGTTTCGCTCTGTTGAACGACGAACAACCGCTTTCTCTTCTTTTCCCCGAAATATGATCCGTCTAGGAGAAAACTTGGCAGCAGGATTTTTACCGACTGGACGTGTGACGCATGGCCTTAAGGTATTACTGGATGGATATTGAAAAATCGCTAAAACTCTTGAAAATTTGAGGAATGATAGTTCTTGATGGAATAATAATACATGAATTATTTTACAATTTTTCGCTAAATAATTTAGTACAGTAGAACCTCGATTATCCGAATTTTCGGTTATCCGAACTCAACGATGGTCTTTTTTTTCTCAGTTAAGGTATCGCTATTTTTTTCTCTAATAAACCTGTTTCCTAACACTTCGAGATGTTTTTAAAATACATTATTGTCTATATGTAACTTCATACATCAGATCGTATATACATTGCATGTATATACGAGAAACATTGTATGTACGAGCGTATTCCAGCAGTTTGATCCTGGCTTTCAATGTTTGGATGCCTATGAGATTATATCTTTAGTGCAAAGGGGTTCAAGAGGATGACAATAACAATGATATGATGATGATGACGATTTATCTGACTCAGAAGCGCATGATAAACCGTCTCACAGCGAAGCATTCAGCGCTTTAGAAATCGTCCTGGAATGGTTTGAAACCCAACCAGAAAATAATCTCACAGTTGCTATTCTTGAAACGAATTCGAGATTTAGCGGGCAAGAAACGCGCATCTCCTATGAGACAGCCAAAAATTGATCATTATTTCAAGCCGCAATTGTAATCTAACTGCATAAGAAGTGGTGGTATAAAAAGGTAAAACTTTATTCATTGTTAATTCCTATCAAGTAAAGAATTTAGGGTCGTTGGATTAATGTAGAGAATTTTCGATACTATTTATATTATACGAGTTGATTTTCCCGGAAATCTAAGATCTATTTTCGATTATCCGAATGATGTTCGGTCCTAATTAGTTTGGATAATCGAGGTTCTACTGTAGTTATAAACATGAATCCAACACTTATGGGGAAAACAGCTTCTGCAGACGTTAATGATTACAAAACAAATGGAACTAAATCGCCGTAAACTCGGAAAATATTATATCATCAAGATTTAGGATCAGACGATTGATTATGCCTGTAATTGTCGCGAAATTAATTAAAGTAATGAGGAGTATCGTCTTTTTTTAACGATGAATTAATAGCAATCATTGGAAAACTCAATATATATTAAGTTTTTGGGTAATTATTGATAGTAACAAGATGATCTGAACGTATCAACTGAATAAAAAAATTGAGACATTTTTTTGTTAGACAGTTGAAATAGATGTACAGTCACTGACAAAACCTCAGTCAATCACACGCCAATATCGTCGAATTCGACTTCAATTATCATTAAAAATGGATAATTAACATTTCCAAGTGTTAATTTATTATTAAATTAGCTATTTGTAAGGCTAAACATGTACGACAACATCTATACTGGTAAATCCACGATCCGCTCATTTTGGATTAACTTTTTGCCCGTCGGTCCATCCAGTAATACCTTAAATCTTTTACGTTGGAATGTGACGAAAAATGGGAAATTATTTTGCGAAGTAAACATCCTTTAATGAACAAAATATGACCGTATTTTTCAAATGTTTTGTTTGCGAAGTTTTTGTTTTTTTTTTGTAGCGGCATTTCGCGATGAGAATTGTATGTCGGTTTTTATATAAATTCTTTAACGGACAAAACAAAATTTCCGTCCCATGCTTGTTTTTACATTGAATTAATTTGTTAAAAAAAAAAGAATGCACTCACACGATTTGTTTCGGTTGATTTGGTAATTTTTTTTTTTCAAGCTCAGGAACGTGGGCGATACATGCTATATTGAGAAATTTGAGTAAAATATATATATATGATAATTTGCTATAAAATTTTTTTCTTCGTCAGTTTCAATTGACGTACGAATAAAAATTCCTTTGTCGTTTCTTTTTTTTTTTTTTCAATGCGCTGGAATGTGCCTCGATTACCATTAGCACTCGTATTAAATACTCGTTTTAACAAGATATAATAATTCTTTTTGTCTGTAATCAGCGTTTTCCTTACTTTTTCTTTAAGATCGTGTGAAAAATATTGAGTGTTGCTGATGCGACCCGCCCAGGACACTATTTTATTTCCTCTTCGTAATTTGTTCCTCTCGTTAATTTAATTACTGTACAAGACACGGTTATATTCGGATTTTTTTTTCTATCTTCGAGAATATCGAATAACACATCTCGTTGTATATTCGTCGCGTTGGATTGACTCTTTTTTTTTTCTCTTTTTTACTTGGATCGTTTCGCTTTTTATTTCTCCATTTTCGCTTCTCTTCTGCTCTAGAGTTTAACCTCGTTTTTTCTTTCTTCAAATTTTACAGGCACACGTCGAGAGCAGTTATCAAATTTAGATGAAATTTTTGGTTTCTTTTCGAAATCCGGTTACCACGAAAGAAAAAGAAAAAAAAAACAACACTCTTGCAACAACCGACGACTATACCGATATACAAAATACTGCCTAGCAAAGAAAAGTTAAACAATGAATCGATGACGAGAGCGAAGGCTTTCCAAATTCCATAATCTTTTTTGCTTCTCTAAATTTGTATATCTTTGTTCACCAATGGTATCTGGTTTTTAAAAACATTCGGGAATCCTTCGCCATTTAAATAGGCCTCGTAACATCTATGCAGATCGAAAAAAAAAAAACACTTACAAATTGCACATTTTTAATATCTTTTTTTTTTTGCATTTAAGATCACCCATTTCCCACGGACATTTGTATATACACACAAATCGATTATAATGAAGACATGAAGAACGATAAGAGAAAACCAACGTAAAAATTAGCGAGATAATATTCCTTTCCCCCGACGTGGATGGATGTGTGCAATCTCAAAACGATAGAATTCACAGCTATTAACTTCCTCGCGCAGCATGAAAACGAGGCAAAAACAAAAACAAGGGAATGAAAATCGTTTTTTAAATGCATGTTCTTTTAGTATTGATATATTTTTTTTTTCAATTAACGGCCCTTACGATCGCTCGAACGGAAATCGGAAAAAAAAAGATCAAGAACGAAAGCAAAATATCTAACGATTTTTTCTTCGTATTTCATTGCACGAGGAAGTGCCACGAGACCGAGAAAAAAAAAAAACGAAAATAAAGTAAACTCATTTTGGACATTTTTTTTTAAAGCGTTATTCGGAAAAACTTCTGTCGATACTGTACAAAATAATTGTCAGCGTGCTTGACGTTTGGGAGAGAAATAGAAGTATCGCGAGCAGAGGAAAGCGTTAATGAAATATGCAAACAACCATTGCTTGTGAATGGGTGGTAATAAATTTTATATACCAATAAGATTATTTTTCAGTCGGAGAAAAAAAAATTACCTGACAAATCTACAGGGGAAAAAATATCTCGATATTGTAAAACGCGTTCAGCCGATCCTCTATCGATTAATATATAATTAAGAATTAATATATCTTAATATCGACCAGACACCATCATTCTCCCCCTGAACGAATTCATGTTCTAATGAGAGCTCTTATTCTACGCATCCAAACACGCTTGTGACAAAACACTATTCTCATTACCGATTCGTGTTAACGGTTTGTTTGTTTGTTTGTTGTTGGTTTTTATTTTTGTTGCTTCTTTCAATCGCTCATTTTTCCGTTTCTTCTGTTAAGGTAGTAGGCAGGTATTCAAGCTGGCTTAATTAAGTGTCACAGTCTTCGAGTTGCCCTTCTTATTTTACTTTATTTACGCTGTTTTTCTCCCCAATTCTCATCAGTCCCTTTTGTCTGCCTTGGGGTTTATTTATTTTTTCTTGTTTCGTTTTGTCTTCTCGAATGATTTTTTTTGTTTATTTGTACCCTCAAAGAAGATTCTCCTGGCCGTTATTTCACTGAACTCTCGCTTATCTACGATTTTTCGGTCAACGAAATATCGGGGGAAATTATTTATGTTTTTTTTTCTGCATCAGCGGCTGCTTTACTGTTCTTTATTTATTTCTTTTTTTTTCTCCCTATTAACCTTGTTTTTGTCACAGAATTTTCTTCTTCGTTCTTCTCGATGTCCTACGGAGAGTGTTTTCCAAATTTCCCGTTACTATTCTCTCTGCCGCTCTCACATCTTTCTTTTGCTTCGTGTCCTTCAGATATCATTTTCACGCCTTTTTTTTTAATTTATTTAATATTATTCGTAAATCAATTCGAGTTTGCCCATTTTTCTTTCAAGTTCCTTAGTAATCGTCCAGATCGAAATTGTCGATTTCAATATCGTCCAGCTGCATACTCTGAAAGTCCACTTTGTACCGCAAAATACCTGCAAAAATGAAAAAATCCACACCTATTAGAGTGATACTCTGGCAAGAAATGACGTAACGTTTCTTTCAGCAAGACATAGCAATCCCAGTCAATCTTGAATCGAACTCTGTGTCACGTCAAGTATTTTTTTCTCATAATTATGCAATCGGAACCGGTGTCTTTAATATTTTCATCGGCTTTTTTTTTGTCTCGTTCAACTTTTGCTTTTGGGAACGGTAAATTTCGTCTCGAAGTAATTTAACCAACGAAAAAAATGCGCCCTTTTTTTTCTTTTACAGATATATGCGCATTCGCGACAATCGCTTAATCGTATTTGAACTTTTCTTTAGTAGAAAGCATGTACCATACCTTTCCATATGTGCGAGCTATTAGAAAACGACAAATCGATTAGTATATCGCAATTAAGAATTTTACGATAAAAATATTAAACAACAAAAAAAAAAACGTTAAGTGGTGGAAAATATTTCAAAAGCTCTTGCTTTTGTTGAGAATTTTTTTTATTTATCAGGATTTCGGGGGATTAAATCGAGCTCACACATAGGTACAACAACATGCGGCAAATCAATAGATTTTTTTCTTCTACGAATATCACACATAACCGTCGAACTAAAAACGGGAGTACGCAAATCGATTGTTCTCTACGTATCGGCTGATATCTCACTCTACCATCAGGCAATTGTCTATCATGCAAAAAAAAAAATAAAGGGGGCAAAAAATTAAGAAAGAAATTGCACTTAATGATTGTTCATTTAATAATGATCAATGAGGGGGAAAAAACGCCAAGATTCATGTCTGCTGAGTAACGATACGGCGAAGCGATCGAGTGAAATGATATATATATATATTGTTTAATTTGAACTGCAATAGTTTTACTGAATTATGAAATCCAAGACAAATGTCCAGAATAAAGTTAAAAAAAAAAAAGAGCACGATGAATACACAGTGGAGTTACGCTAAGAAAATAATAATTATAACAACAACAACAATAATAATAATAATAATAAAAGATGATTGGATGCACTCAAAGAGACAGATAAATGTCTACCTGGATTCGAATTTGAGTACGTTTTTGTTTTGTATTTTTTGTATGTATGGTTTTTGTTTTGTTTTGCACGGTTGGGTAATTAGTAATCGTCGAGGTCAACGTCATCGAGAGGCTCGTCGGCCTGCAGTGACTGGAAATCGACTTTGTAGCGGAGGATTCCTATACACCAAAATATCACAAACAAACAAAAAACTGCACGATTAATACGTCTCGTGCGGTTTTATTATCATCTTTCGATGCGCTTTTTTTTTTTAAATATATATATATATGTATAATATCTTCAATCTCTTTGTAACGACTCTTGAACATTGAGTCGAATTTGACTATGTTCATTTTTTAATTTAGTTCTTGTAATTTTATCTTATAGGTATGAAATAAGAGAGGAATGCTTACCCCCGATACCACCGAAACCTCTGACGAATTGAGAACCTTCTTGAGATTTGTCTGTTATTATTTCTAGGGTAGCGCCAAAACTCTTGTAATTGTTCGCGAGCCATTCGAGCAAGGGCTGACATTCGACCAACTCAAGTTCCACGCCACTCTGAGAAAAAGAAAACAAAGAAAATTAATATCGATGGATGGGCAATATTTGAACATCCGTAAATAACTACAGTAGAGCGTCGATTATCCGAACGTCAGTTATCCGAAACGTCAATTATCCGAATGGCGATTTGGACTATCGGAAATATCAATTATCTAAACAATAATTTTGTTTATTCGAATGTTCAGTTATTTGATCGATTACGCGCTATATATTACAGCAATGGAGTGGTACAAAACCCAGCCTGAATGTTGTTCAATGCAACTTCTTCTTCTAAAACAATTACGAGATTTGGCAGAAAAAAAGAGCTACCGTTGTGAAGCAGAAGAAAATCGTCGACTTTTTAAAAAATAAATAGATAAGAACTCAAAGATGTACGGATATTGATTATATTTGGTAAATCTGCAGAATTAGAGCTGCAGCTCAAAACCGCTGGAAATTTTTTTCTAATGTTATCACTAAAAAATGATATCCCATGTAATATTGTGGCGGGGGAGGCCGAAATTTCCTATAAAATCCATAAGTTATGGGATTTTGAAATTTACTAAAACGGGGGACAAAATAACGTATTTGCGGACATTTCACATTTATGTTGAGGGTGGGGTATTTGAAAATAAACCTTCGTCAGTCACACACACATATACGCGCGCGCGCGCGCGCACACACACACACACACACGCACACGCACACACACACACACACACGCATATTGTAAGAAGGAATAAAAAGAGACACCGCATAATAACATTATGAGAAGGTATATTTGTAATGCCAGTATTCACGAAATAATGGATTGCGACGGATGTATTATTTCGCTTACCGATGCTATTATAAAATTTCAAAATCCCATAGGTTTAGCAATTTTCCCATAATTTATGGGAAATTTTGGCCTCCCCCACCATAATATTACGTGGAATATCATTTTTTAATGATAACAAACGTTAGAAAAAAATTTGGAGTGGTTTTGAGCTGCAGCCCTGATTCTGCAGATTTACCTTATTTTTAAATACATATTCAACTTTATTCTATATCATTAAATGATACAATGGTTATTTGCAATTCACCAAAAATGTACTCGTATTAGCTTATTAATGTTCATTGTATTTTTAAATATATATATTCTTCATCATATTGAAAGAATCTACGTTTTTTAGACCCACAGAATATTACTATTCGGTTATCAGAGTTTTCGATTATTCGAAAGGCGCCCGATCCCAATTGATTCAGATAATCGACGCTCTACTCTAATATTAAGTGACATCGATGATGGCTACGTATGGAATAGTCATACTGTTTCGCTGAGAAAATACGGTCCATCAACCTGATCGATGGACCGTATAAACGAAAGCCGATTTATATTTAAAATAAGTAAAGAATATGAATTGTCGATTAAAACTTGAATCACTATAATTTGGCTAAAAAAAAAACACTGGTTTCGTTAGAACCAATTTCTTAGTTTAATATCAAATTTTGACGCCACACGGACTGCTCCTAGTTTGTCGTACTTGCACACCGTGCAACTTAATTACGATAGGGCTGCGTACATTAGATGTTCTAAAGGCGAAAAGCAAAGTTTTTATGAGCTTTGAGAGTGGATATTACTTTTATTATTTAAGATAAAATCAATCTTCGATTTTTTGCAAATATTCAAAATGAATTCGTAATAAGTCAGAATGATACATGTTTATAGGTTGGTGCTGTATTTTAAGGGACCATTCCAGTGAACGACATTCACTGGAATGATCCCTTTCCAGTGGACCATTCCAGTGGAAGACCATTCCACCACCAGCTGGCGCTGGTGAACGACATTTTTCTCGAAACGTCGTTTTTCAAAACGGTGGATAATTTTAAACGAAGAGTTTTCAAGCTTGCATCCGAAATTTTGTCACATCATTCTCTACGCCATTTCTTAAGGCAGTAGTCTGCTTTACAGGCTTCAAAAAATCGATTTTTCGTTTTTGTCTTAAATCTATTCCAAAACTATCCAAGAATATGTGTTCAAAATTTTAGAGGCCAATTCGACATATTTTCGAAGCTAGATCAGTTTTAGTGGCCGAGCGTCGAGCAGGTGCGAATGCTCGGGCAGAACTTTACAGCCCGTTTTCTCGAGTTTTCATTTTCACAAGTTTTGGAAAACGGTGCCGGCGATAGTAAAAACAATATATGTCCGATCGAAAAAAACCAAAGTGATCTAGCTTCAGTATTGAATTATCTTCTATTTGAACTAAAAAAGTTGGACAAAAGTACTATTTAAATTACTTGTTTTGCAACTTAAAGTGAATTTTTTTTTTCAAAAAAGTGAATTTTTTTTTCAAACTTTGAAAAAATTTGGAATTTCGTCATTTCTTCGGTATTTTTTTAGTTCATATAGAAAAGGAACTTATAAAAACTAAAAAAAAATTTGGTTCCACTGTTTCAGATGCATCGCACGACCTCCATCACCGGCACCGATTTACGAGTGCACACTCCAGGCGCCCCAGAAAAATCGTTACAACTTTGGCAAATTTCAATAATTTGTAATAATAAAAATTGTTTTTTAAAGCTTGAATATAATATACTATCGTCTCAAAATTTCGTTTACAGCAATCATTTCCTTCCCTTTCAAAAAAATTGTTGAAAAAACGCTTTTTTTTCGGCTCCTAAAGCAGACTACTGCCTTAACGCTGTACGGATTAGTTTTGTTTTTATTTGAAAATTTCACATTTGTTTAACGAAAACTATCGAAAAAACGGCCTAATTTGACACTTAATATGGAAATGGCCACCATTTTGTTTGGATTTGCAACGAAAAAAAATCCTCTGCACGTCTCTACAGTTTTTCATACTGATTAATAATCTTTTTGGTTTTTTTCTTTTAGACCATTTGTGGAAGAGTAGGACTTTCCACCGTCAGGTGCTATTTTTTTAGGCATCATTTTGTCGTGGCCGGAAAAATTATATAAAAACTAAAACTAAAACGTAAAAAAATATTTTTATGTACAACATAAGTCATTTAAATAAACAAAAAAAATTGGACTGATTATTGAATTATATTTTTTAAAAATCATGAAAATCAGCACTTTTCAAGGCAGTCACACTGGAATGGTCCCTCAACCTCTTTCCAGTGAATGGACACATGGGCTCTGCATGATAATTCTCGAAGTAGAGTGAAAAATTAAGCTAATCTGCTGAAAATTGCAAAATTGATTTTTCATAAGAATTGACAATGGACATTTCAACAAATGGTTGAATAAAATCATTTAATTATTTTTTTTTCAATTTTGACAAAACATATTTTTCTGTTTCTCTGCCGAAACAAAGTTTGATAATTTTTTTGAAAGCGTCGCGTTGAGATGCAAAAAAGCTTTGTGTATTTTCTACGAAATCGTGAAAACAAATATAATACTCATACGTATAAGAATATTATAATTTTTGTGCAACACAATGATCTCCAAATTTGGCATTTAAGAAAAATAAATAATAAATCGCTATCCTTTGCACCGTTGATCTAGACCGCACGTCCTTTTACTGGTCGAGAGTCCGTTTACTATCAATTTCGTCCATTCACAGGCGGTTTAGTCAATTCGCTACTTATCATTTCTTCCAATACTAGTTGCTGCAATTATTTCAAATATTCTACTCTACTATCAGAATACAGTAGAACCCCGATTATCCAAATTTTCGGTTATCCGAACGCTTCGGCGCCTTATTCGAACGTTCAATTATCCGAATTCAATGATGATCTTTTTTTTCTCAGTTAAGGTATCGCCCTAGGTATCCCCCTTTTTTCTCTAACAAAGCTGTTTCTGAACACTTCGATATATTATCAACATACATTGTTGCCTATCTTCAACTTCATACATCAGATTGTATATACATTGTATGTATATATGAGAAACATTGTATGTACGAGCGTATTCCAGCAGCAAACTGTCTCACAGCGAAGAATTCAGCGCTTTAGAAGCCGCGTTGGAATGGTTTGAAACCCAATCAGAAAATAGTCCCACACAGTTGCTATTCTTGAAACGAATTCGAGACTTAGCGGCCAAGAAACGCGCAACTATTAAGAGACATCCATAAATTGATCATTATTTTAAGCCGGAATTGTCATTTAAGGAGGTACGACTAGTTCTTCAGGGTCAAGAAGGACTAAGTTTATGTTACCCCACGGGGTGTTCTGATTTATGTTAACTTATGTTGAATATTCGTATTGTCGATCCTAAAGTGCCAAATTTGTGATAAATATTTTATTTATTGCATATTTATTGATAAAAACTGAAAAATTAGATCCTCAACGACTCTGGAGTATTCGCCATCACATTCACAATGATAGTTTCACCATAGAAACGGACTAAAAAAACGTTGCACCAAATCTATCGGAATCTTATTCAAATAGCCCCTAATTACCTCAGCGAAATTAATATTATAGGTAAAATTTTGCGTTGTGTGGCGACTCGTCTTCACGACGATTTCCAAGCAGTAGCGAGATTCTGTAACTCGTTAGCGACTGTTTTCGATATCGTTACCTAGCAACAGCCAATAAGCGGCTCCCTGTCTTCTGTGATCGTGCATGCGATTGGCTGTCGCTAGCTAGCGACGACGAAAACTGTCGCTACCGAGTTACAGAGCTCAGTTATGGTCGCCAAACGAATAAGCTGTTAAACCCGACGTTGTTAAGTCTATGGGTGCTATTTCGACATTATGATAATATTCAAGCGGAAGCTGAAACCATTTTATAATGTAGTGCTCGAGCTACACGGTGAAGTTCGAATTTTCAATTTTTTACAATATCTATTATGTCTAATTTATCAAATTTCAGTTTTCCAACGACCTTAGTTGGATACGTGAGCAGTAAAACCGTGATCACCGCACTTCCGGTCGACCGTCACCGTAAGACGACGTGCTTCACTAGCTCAAAGTGCTCGATTTTGCAATTTTATTACGACAAAACTGAACGGTCAATATAGCTCAAATTTTCCCAAAGGGTGCATAACGTATTCGTCAACATCATATAAAAATTTCAGGCACGAATGTTGGATTTTTTTTTAACACTAGATTTACCATACCAGTCATTTTGACTGGTCGTGCAATTTCAATTCAAAATTCCTACTGCATGTAAATTTGCTTTCCGAAATGATGTTATGACTTTTGTAGCTATAAGTAGAGAATACATTTTATTAACTTAATGTTACTTTATATATATTCGTAACAAATATATTTTTTGTTATTGACACTTATACCAGTACCTGGTCTGGTAAATCTAGCGTTAATGATGAACCTCCTTAACTGCATAAGTAGTGGTAGTCTAAAAATTGAAACTTTATTCATTGTTAATTGCTATCAAATAAAGAATTTAGGGTCGTTGGATTAATAAAGAGAATTTTCGATACTGTCGATATTATATGAGTTGATTGTCTCGGAAATCCGCGATATATTTTCGATTATCCGAACGATGTCCGGCCCCGATTAATTCGGATAATTGAGGTTCTACTTTAATATATTTTGTTAGCTATAGCAATTAAAAAGTTTCTTTTATAATATATTCATTTTACAGTCCATCTGAATTCTAGTGTCGTTATTCGTCCATTCACTGGTCGGTTTACCCTATAACCCCGAGAACTAAAAGTGTTCGGAAAGTTATTTTTTAAATATAAAATACATCGTTTTGCCATTAAGAAACGTATTGTAATCGGCATCTTTTAGTCTTTAACTGTTGCATTATTGATTATCAACGACAATGGATGTTAATTTCTCAGTTTCAATAAATAATCATCATGAATAAATATTCTCAAAGTAGAAGTCAATATAATAATGAACGTTTTGTAAAATGATCGAAGAGCCAACACAAATGTACCTCTTTGTCAGTGAAATGAGTCTTGTCCTTTTCCTGTTCGGGCGTCAGATGAAGCACCTTTTCCTCCGCGTTCGTGTGATTTTTCAGTACGTATCTCTGAATATCAAGATTTTCCCAACATATTAGAGTCTCGACGCTTCCCAATTCAAGAGCACGTAGCGTGTCCTCAACCCCGAAACAATATTTTCCCGTGTCCTGAGATATTTCATCGAAGTAGCGGCCTTGAAGAGAAAACAAAAACAGTTTTTTTTTTTTTCGTAGATGCTTTTGAAAACGTTGAGTTTCGATACGAAACTAGTTCGAAAAGTATTGAGATTTACCTATGAGCTTTTTCTCTTGAATGAATTTAACGTTTTGGAGGGATTCGGCGGCTAATTCGATAGCCTGATTGAAACCGTTCTCACCACCGTATGAAACGTCGACGAGTTTTATTACTTTGGCTTGCAATCTCTGTGGAAAGGGAAAAGTACAACAAAAAAAAAAAAAATTAAACGATCGAAAAACATAAAAGTTTTGAACGTCTCGCGGGCGGAGGGGCTCAATGCTTTTTGTTTACTCACAGGATCGAACATGTCGGACTGACTGAGTTCCGTTTTAAAGTCGGCGCTACCAGCAAGTATGAGGCCGGCTATATTCGGCTTGTCGTTTGTGATGTAAAGTTGTGTCGCTACTTCAGCGACTTTGCGAACATAATTGTGTCTCTTTTCCATGCGCAATCGGGCGAAACGAAGAGCGGACTGTCCTCCTCTGCCTGAAATAATATATAAATTATCAATATTCAAGCGCAAAGTGCAGCTGATAAAAATAAAAGTGTCGTAATCCATCAATTGTCATTGACTGATTGAAAATTTATGCAATAAGTTGAAATTAATAAAAAAATAAAAGTTGCGACATTCATCAATCGTTATTGATTGAAAAATTATACAGTTAGATGAAATTGTTCTTTCGTAATATTGCATAACGCTTTGAAGGATCCGCTACAATGGGATTTATTCTCAATAGTTAACAGCTTGAGAGCGTTTCAATATATTTTGAAGCAATAACGACGAATAATGCTGATTCGTATACAATAGTTTGATGCAAATATTATGTAATGAGCTAAATTTGATTGTACAATTGGGAGAATGTATAATCGAAGAATACGATTTGGGAGTGGGTTGTCAATTTTTTTCGTCTAGTTTACTGAAGGGCAGGTTACCGTTCATGAAGATGAAAAATTCGATTTTTTTAAAACATAATTTGCATACCTAAAGTGTTTAGAACACGTGGGCAAAAGGATATTTTCATATCTAAAGTATTTTATAATTTACAGCCTAAATGTTAAACTTTAAATGCGTTTTTTCGGGAAACAGCATTTATTAGCGCGCGCGAGCGCTCTTGCAGCTTCAACGGACGAAGCGATTCACATGAATCTCTGCGCAATTGAAAGGAAATTCATTTTGCGGGGCCATCAGGAAGCGATTTTTGTAAAAAATTGATTTAAAAATTATTTTTTCGTCCGTTAAAGCAAACAAAAACCGGATTAAAAAAATTGAGGGTTTTTTTTTCAAACGGCTGCCATTTTGTTATCCAGGGGTTTTTGAGAAAACAAAAAACGACAAGGTCCCCCCACAAATGTAGGGTGAGAAGAAATCTACTCTGCATTAATAGAAAAATAAAATACATTGAAACCCATTTCCATAAGTATTTATTGTTGGTTCCATCGTGCGGGGTGCTTCCCATTTTTATGTGCCCACGTTATTCCATCTCATTCCATTTCCAAAAGTGTTTATTTTATATTAAATTAAAGTACTTTATTTTATATTAAAGTATGACTGGATGGATATCAAGGTATTACGTGGGTTGGAAAATTTTAAAAATCCACTTTTTAAATTGTATTATCTGATAGTACAATATGTCTAGAATATTCTCCCAAAGTTTTAAGTCAATCGGAGTTAAAGTCTAGGAGAGAGAGCCTTTGGGAATTCCCCCCGTTGGGAAAGACCGGCCGGGAGCAACGCAGGTATACGCATTTTTCTCAAAACACTATTTTTGAAGTCGGTGGACACGATTTCTCAAAAACTAATGCACCGATCTTATCGAAATTTTGCACACTTCTTCAAAATAGCATTGAGTAGTGATTGAACGAAGGTTTTTTTTTTCGATTACAACTAAATTTACAAGGCTTTGAACAAAATTGAACTATTTTGCCTACAACTCTGCCAAAAATTCAAATTTCAATTTAAAAAAAAATCCTTCATTCTATCACGAGCTATAGTTATCTACTAACAGGAAAAATTTGGTTTTTTAATTTCAGATAAAGCTATCATGAATTATCCTGACCAACACGAGGACACTTTTTTTGAGGGGTCTCCGGAAACCAGATCCCGCCGGCTGAATTTCCCATATTTTTGGATGAATATTTTTTTAAAGATTGTTGAAATGTTGCTCTTTTATGTGCTTAACATTTTGAATAAAATAATTTGTATATTATATTTATAAAAAAATAGAGAAAATATGCTTTTTTTGGCTACGAAACCCACGTAACCCCTTCAAAAATCGCCAAAATTCTTGAAAATTTGTGGAACGATAGTTCTTGATAGTGGGCATGAGTTATTTTACAATTTTTCACTAAATAATTTAATAGTTATAGAAATATGCATTTAACATGGTCACTTATGGGAAAAAAGCATCTGCAGACGATAATGGTTGCAAAACGAATGGAACTAAATCGCTGTAAATTCTGAAAATATTATATCATCAAGATTGAGGATCAAGCAATTGATTTTGCTAAGTTTCAAATTAATCGCCTGAGTAATTGTCGATAAATTAATTAAAACAATTAGGAGTGTTACCTTTTTTTAACGACGAATCAATAGCAATAATTAGAAAATTCAATATATATTGAGTTTTTGGGTAATTATTGATAATAATAAAATGATCTGAACGTATTAAATTTAAAAAGTGAGCATTTTTTTGTTGGATAGTTAAAACAGATGTACAATCACTAACAAAAGCTCAGTCAAGGACACGCCAATATCGTCGAATTCGACTTCAATTATCATTAAAAGTGGAAAATTAACATTTCTAAGCGTTAATTTGTTATTAAATTAACTATTTGTTAGGCTAAACATCTACGACATGATCTAGACTTGTAGATCCACGATTCGCCCATTTTGGACTAATTTTTTGCCCGACGGTACATCCAGTTATACCTTTAAAAAAAAAAATCCCGAAGTTCATCCACTTTTCATGCCTCTCGACGGTAACCTGCCCTTAAATATAGAAGTTCTCTTTCGGATCGGTTCTAGAAAAATTGCGTAATCGAGCTACTTGGCTAATGTTCTAATTACCGTGCTTCTTAGGTAGATCGACCGTGAACTTGTGAAGAACCTCGCGCGTGTTACCTTGAAGTGTACCGAATAGCGCGCCATTACCGTCCATAACGATGAAACCGAATTTATTGTCGTCGGCCAGCAACGCTGTCAAAGCTTCCGTATGAAACTGCAAAATATTATCGATGATTATCCATACTTATAAAAAAAAAAGTATACAAGGGCATAGCTGTCTCTATTTCATACCTTGTTATCGCACAAATACAGAGAAGTGTTTATGGGCTTGAAGGGTTCGAAATCAATGTTGACCTTTTTCTCCTTTCCTTCTTCGGTGACGATCGTTCCACAGTATATTACCAGACCATTGGGAGGGACTGTAACCCAGCATAAAAACAAATTTTAGTACATTATCATTTTTATATAGCACTCGTTGCGAAAAAATGGCAGTAAGTCCTATCAGATTTTCTCCAATGATGAATATAAATTATTAAAAAATTTCGTACAAAATCAAGATACAGTAGAGCGTCGATTATCCGAATCAATTGGGACTAGGCGCCTTTCGGCTAATCGAAAATTAGGATAACCGAACAGCAATATTCCGTGGGTGAAAAAAAAAACGTTGATTCTTTCAATATGATAAATATGGATATATTTAAAAATACAATGAACATGAATATGCTAATAATACAAGTACATTTTTGATGAAGTGCAAATAACCATTGTATCATTTAATTCTATATAACGAAGTTAAATATGTATTAAAAAATAATCAACATTCGTACATCTTTGAGTTCTTATCTATTTATTATTGAAAAAGTCAACGATTTTCTTCTGCTTCACAACGGTAGCTCGTGTCTTTGCTGCCAAATCTCGCAATCCTTTTAGAAGAAGAAGCTGCATTGAACAACATTCAGGCTGCGTTTCGTACCACTCCATTGCCGTAATATATAGGTTGTTATCGTTGGAATAACTGAGCATTCGGATGAACAAAATTGTTTAGATAATTGATATTTTGGATAAACCAAATTGCCATTCGGATAATTGACATTTTGGATAAACCAAATCGCCATTCGGATAATTGACGTTTCGGATAAACCAAATCGCTATTCGGATAATTGTCATTTCGGATAACTGACGTTGGGATAATCGACGCTCTACAGTAAATATTAAGGGCATGTTACTGTTCAACGACGATGAAAAATTCGATTTTTTTTTGCATAATTTGCATCCTTAGTGTTTAGAACACGTGGGTAAAAGGATATTTTCATATCTAAAGTATTTAAGAATTTAAAGCCTGCTGAGCGCATCTGTGCGCCGGCTAGAAAACAGGTAGCTGAAGCTTTTTTAGAAACAGCATTTTGCAACGTGCAGGATGCTGTACAGCTTCAACGGATGCTGTACAGCATCCCGCACATGAATTCACATGAATCTCTGTGATGATGAGATCACATGAATCTCTGTGATGATGAGATCACATGAATCTCTGCGATGATGAGATCACATGAATCTCTGCGCAATTGAAAGTAAAATAAATCTGCGGGGCCATCAGGAAGCGATTTTTGTAAAAAAATGATTTCGAAATTTTTCTTTCCTCCATTGCAGCGAAGAAATTGGGGATTTTCTATTCAAACGGCTGCCATTGCAATAAGGATTAAATTTAAACTAGTTTAATAATTTTTAACCCGATCAACTGACAAGGCTGTGGCGTGCCCCGCACAGACCAAACCACGCCATGCAGGACTTTATTTGACGGAAGCCGGGGCTACCATTATGGATTTTTTTTTCATAAATAAATTTGGAATTTACTCTTCATTAATAGAAGAATGAAATACGTTGAAACCCATTTCCGAAAGTATTAATTGTATATAAAAAAAAAATTCCCGAAGTTCATGACTCTGGACGGTAACCTGCTCTTAAGATATTACTGGATGGATATTGGACACCAAAATTCTGGAAATTACAGTTCTTGATAGAATAATAATACATAAAGTATTTTAAAAATTTTCACTAAATAATTTAGTAGTTATGAACATATGAATTTAACACGGTCGCTCATGGGAAAACACGAGGTTGAAGTTTGCATCGTTAGAAAGTAATGAAAATTAATCTTTCTAAATTCCGTTAATTTCTGTTGGCAGATTTTGACTACAACAATCCCTCAACCATTTTTTAAGATACTTATTTAGCAATCTAATATATAAATCCATAAAAAGAAGATGTATAATAATACAAATAAAGAAAATAAAATGTAAAAAGAGCTTTCGTTGCGTTCCAATGATGCAAACTTCAACACCATGGGTAAACAGCTTTTGTAGTTGTTAATGATTGCAAAACGAATGGAACTAAATTGCCGTAAATTCCAAAAATATCAAGATTTAGGAGCCAGCGATTGATTATGCTAATTTTTAAATAAATCGACTGAGTAATTGTCGAGAAATTAATTAAAGCAAGTATCATGGTTGTTTCAATGATCAATTAATAGCGATTATCAGAAAACTTACTATATATTGAGTTTGTTAGGGTAATTATTGATAATAATATGATCCGAACGTATGAATTAAATGTGAAAAATTGAGAAATTTTTATGTCGGACAGTCGCAACAAATGTACAGTCACTGATAAAATCTCAGTCATGCACGATGCCAGTATCGTCAAATTTGACTTCGATTGTTATTAAAAGTGGAAAATTAACATTTCTGAGTGTTAATTCATTATTAAATTAGCTATTTGTAAGGCTAAACATGTAAGACATGATCTTAGATAGATATTGGATACCAAAATTCTTGAAAATGCTAGGAATGACAGTTCTTGATGGAATAATAATCCATGAAGTATTTTAGAATTTTTCACTAAATAATTTAGTAGTTATGAAAATATGAATTTAACACAGTCGCTCATGGGAAAACACAAGGTTGAAGTTTGCATCGTTAGAAAGTAATGAAAATTAATCTTTCTAAATTCCGTTAATTTCTGTTGGCAGATTTTGACTACAACAATCCCTCAACCATTTTTTAAGATACTTATTTAGCAATCTAATATATAAATCCATAAAAAAAAGATGTATAATAATACAAATAAAGAAAATAAAATGTAAAAAGAGCTTTCGCTGTATTCTAACGATGTAAACTTCAACACCATGGGAAAACAGCTTCTGTAGATATTAATGATTGCAAAACGAATGGAACTAAATTGCCATAAATTCCGAAAATATTATATCATCAAAACTTAGGATCGAGCGATTGATTATGCTAATTTTTAAATAAATCGACTGAGTAATTGTCGAGAAATTAATTAAAGCAATGAGGAGTATCGCCGTTTTGTCAACGATGAATTAATAGCGATCATTGGAAAACTCACTATATATTGAGTTTGTTTGGGTAATTATTGATAATAATATGATCCGAACGTATGAATTAAATGTGAAAAATTGAGAAATTTTTTTGTCGGACAGTCCCAACAAATGTACAGTCACTGATAAAATCTCAGTCAAGCACGATGCCAATATCGTCAAATTCGACTTCAATTGTTATTAAAAGTGGAAAATTAACATTTCTGAGTGTTAATTCATTATTAAATTAGCTATTCGTAACGCCAAACATTTAAGACACAATCTTGACTTCGAAATCCACGATTCGTCCATTTGGGACTAACTTTTTGCCCGACGGTCCATCCGGTAATACCTTAAGTTTGTACGTGGGAAAAAAAAAAAAACAATACGTTTACCTTTGGTATATAACTTTAGCCGATGCTGTACGGATGTTATGGCGCCGAGTACCGACAATCTATTTACTCTCGACTTTATGTTGGACGCTGTGCCAAATTCATCCGCAAGCATCTTGCTGACTCTCGAAATTTGATCCTTTGGCGGTATTATGAGGGAAATCATGCTGGTGCCGTTCCTGAAAAAGAAAAACCAAACTATACGCTCTTATAACAGTTGAAGAACTAACACATAAGTCAAAACTTTTCAATTTGATCTTGTAACCTATGACTAAGAAAAGTAGGTCACGGCGTGCTGCGGTGACCTTGATTATTAGACGTCGAAACGAAGCTTTTTTTGGTTCGCCAAACAAGCTCGAAAAGAATGAAAAAATTTTGCTGCTGCCAGGTTTTTACGCGCTAATTAGGCACAAATATATAACGCACAAGTGTGACGCATGTTTCCAATTTGAAAAATTACGTTAATCCACGAAATTTGAATTATTTGTGCGTGAGAGAAAGAAAAAAAATGGTCTACAAAATTTCATCCATATGCCAAAAAACTTCGTAGAAATATCTGCGCCAATAGTTGCAAAGTTGTGGAAAGTCTCAGAAGAAAGAAAGAAAGAAAAAAAATAATAAACGATGATTCATTCGTAAATGAGAATCGAACTATTCACCATATGCCAGAATACTTCGAAACGTTTTCGATTGAAAAGAGTGAAAAAGGATGAAAAGCAAGGAGCGAGTTGGTCTCGCGCGAAGCCCCGAAAACTCGGCTCAATTGTCCTTGGGAATTATAACGTTGAACAAAAGGTAAAGAAAAGAAGATATTAATTTTTTTCGACTTACCCTCTTGCCATTTCGAGGCTTTTAATAAGTTTCTTGATCTTCCAGATCTCGACATTGCGGTCGGCGGAAGTTTCCTCGTTGGACATTGCTGCGCGTGGTGCAAAATCGCGTGGCCCACTACTCGCTCCTTTTTCCTACCTCCTCGTCTAATACTCACTCACTCTCTCTCTCTCTCTCTCTCTCTCCCACGATAATCGCCCTCTCTCTCTCTACTTCATGAGAAAATTCTCCGCGCCGCGCGATCGTTTTTCTTTCTTTTCCTTCTATTCGCTAAAATAATTGTAAACGTGTTAGTTCACGCGCGCGCGCGTATATGCAGAACAAAATACACACACGCAATTGCGAGAGAGGACATACACGCAATTGCGAGTACACACACGCGCAGGCGCGCACGCACACCTCTCCTCTACTTCGGACTCAAGCGCGCCTCGTCGCCGTGGCACCCTGAACCTTTTTCTTCTTCTTCTTCTTATTCCACGCGACGCACGGGTTCACAGGGGGAGAATGAACGAAAGAAAATGTTCACTTTTATCAACTCTTGGGGGATACAGGGCGGGGACGTGCGTCGCGGTTTTAACAAAATTCCACGATTCGCGCTAACGGATCCTTGGATACGATACACGATGGCAACGAGGCAACACTAATTCCCGCACTCTAACCCCCGGCCCCCAAGAGACTACGAACGACCGTGCGTGTTCGTCCAGCACTGTTGCCCCCACCGCTGCGTCGGAATGAAAAAAAAAAAGGGGAGAATGCTATACTAGCGCCACTAGATAGAGGCGCCAAATAATCCCAAGCTACAAATATATTTATTCACGTGTCATCGGAATAGACCGCTCACGACGTAGCGGCGAAAGCTTCTAGCTTTTTTTCTACTGGGATCTGTCAAATGGCGATGTGACATCTGTTGGCGGAAGATCAAACTATAGTTGGTGCAAAGCCTTCGATAGAAATTATACGTAGCCATACGATGAAAGTATTTAGGGGGTTACGCGGGTTTCGAAGCCAAAAAAAGCATATTTTCGCAACTTTTTTTCTTCATATTAAATGGAGTAAAAAGTTCTGAGCGTTTTTTCGCTTTATTTCGACGATGAAATTAACATAGTTAGGATTATCCGATTTAGATTAAATATGTGCCGTTTTGTTCGATAACTTTTGTCCATTTTGAAGGCAATTTCATAATTCGGCGATTGAAGAAGTCCTCGTCCCTATTGGTAAAAAACTTGACCGGCTCATTTTCACAAGCCTCTCTTGAGGCCAGTTTTGTACCATCAAGAAAATTTTGCAAATGCCTGTAAAGGTGATAATCGCTTGGTGCCAGGTCTGGACTATACGGCGGGTGCGATAGAACCGCCCATCCAAGCTCTCGGAGCTTCTGGCGCGTCGTTAAAGATGTGTGCGGTCTGGCGTTGTCTTGATGGAACACAACGCCTTTCCTATTGGCCAATTCTGGCCGCTTCTGGTCGATCGCCTGCTTCAATCTGGTCAGTTGTTGACAGTAGAGGTCCGAATTGAGTGTTTGGCCCGATGGGAGCATCTCATAGTGAATGATTCCCTTCCAATCCCACCAAACACACACAGCAAAATCTTCTTGGCCGTTAATCCAGGCTTGGCGATCGTTTGGGCCGGCTCACCGCGATTGGACCACGATCTTTTTCGGCTGTTGTTCTCGTATGTTACCCATTTTTCATCGCCAGTCACTATCCGCTTCAAAAATGGGTCGATTTCGTTACGTTTCAGCAAAGAATCGCAGGCATCAATTCGGTCCAAAAGGTTCTTTTGCGTCAATTCGTGTGGCACCCATACATCGAGCTTCTTCTTGAGACCAGCCTTATGCAAATGGTTTCAAACGGTTTTCTGGCCAATCTTCAGCTCCTGGACAATGGAACAAGTGCTCACATGCCGGTCCGACTCGACGATTTCCATGATTTTATCGACATTTTCGACAATTGGCCTACCAGAGCGTGCCTCATCTTCGACGTCCATATTACCAGAACGGAATCGTTGGAACCACCGCTTTGCTGTTGCATTGGATACTGTATTGGGTCCATAAACAGCACAAATTTTTTTGGCCGCCTGCTTCGCCTTTTCATCTTGGTCGTAGTGGTACTGAAGAATGTATCGAATTTTCTCTTTTTTACCTCCATTTTGGAACGCTGTAACACACAACTGGCTTCACCAAACACAAAACTGTCAAAGAACTTTTTTTGAAGCGTAATGTCACCTTTAAATCGCCGATGCGATGTATGCATCGTGAGATATGGCTCACTAAAGACATCTAGCGGAAAACGCTCAGAACTTTTTACTTCATCCAATATATAAATTATTTCATCCCAATGTTTGGGAAATTTAGCCGGTGGGACCTGGTTTCCGGAGACCCCTCAAAAAAAAGTGTCCTCGTGATGGTCAGGATAACTCATGATAGCTTTATCTGAAATTAAAAAAGCAAATTTTTTCTGTTAGTAGATAAGTATAGTTCGTGATTGAACGAAGGATTTTAAAAAATTGAAATTTGAATTTTTGGCAGAGTTGTATGCAGAATAGTTCAATTTTTGGTACAATTTACATGCGTAATTTCCTTGTAAAATTAATTGTAATCGAAAATAAAACCTTCGTCCAATCACTAGTCAATGCTATTTTGAAGAAGTGTGCAAAATTTCAATAAGATCGGTGCATTAGTTTTTGAGAAATCGTGTCCACCGACTTCAAAAACAGTGTTTTGAGAAAAATGCGTATACCTGCGTCGCTCCCGACCGGTCTTTCCCAACGGGGGGAATTCCCAAAGGCTCTCTCTCCTAGACTTTTACTCCGATTGACTTAAAACTTTGGGAGAATATTCTAGACATATTGTACTGTTAAATAATAAAATTTAAAAAATAGATTTTTTTGAAATTTTCTAACCCACGTAACCCCTTCAGGTAGTAGTCGCGCCACAGTCACGTTGAAAAGTTTATTCTCCGCTCAATCGACGAAAGCTTCGAAATATTGCGAAATATCCTTATAATGTAGATTGTACATTTTATGGGGATTTAAAAACCTATAAAGTAATGATGAAAACGCCTATATAACGTTTGCCTAACCCTCACTTTTGTATCAGACTATCCATTCCGGCTACTAGTGCGGTAGATGCTCTGTGTATACTAGGGTGGTCATTATTTGGGGTCAAAATTAATTTGACCCTTTCCGCCCCCTAAATCGGTTCGAAATACGTAAAAAGTGACGCTGTAATTTTTTCAGATTTAAAAAAAAACGTTTAACCCTTGACCACGGGGGTTGAAGTTTTCCATTTAAAATACATGGGGTTTTCCTGCGTTTGCAGTCACTATTTTACTGTGGACCTAAATATGTTTGTAAAATCTTGAAATTTTCAGAAATTAGTTTACAAGCATGTTGCTACATGGAAAAAATTTCCAAAACCCCTACCCTCAAAATGTTGTATAACATCACCATAATAATTATAACTTTTTTTAATTTTATTTATTTATTTATTTTGTTTCCTCGTTTTTTTATAAATGTATTTAAAATAGAATAATTTTCTAAACGAGTTACAAATTCTTAAGTATTGTCTCCTTTTTTGCGTCTGGATGATTTTTTCGATATTCTCTTACAATTTGTAAAATGAACTGTTTTTGTTGTTCGTTCCGTGTGAATACTCACACGGAACGAACAACAAAAACAGTTCATTTTACAAGTGAACACTGTTCACCGATTACAATGAAATACTCACACAGAACGAAGAACAAAAACAGTTCATTTTACAAATTGTAAGAGAATATCGAAAAAATCATCCAGACGCAAAAAAGGAGACAATACTTAAGAATTTGTAACTCGTTTAGAAAATTATTCTATTTTAAATACATTTATAAAAAAATGAGGAAGCAAAATAAAAAAAATTATTAAAAAAAATTATAATTATTATGGTGATGTTATGCAACATTTTGAGGGTAGGGGTTTTGGAAATTTTTTCCATGTAGCAACATGCTTGTAAACTAAGTTCTGAAAATTTCAAGATTTTGCAAACATATTTAGATCCACAGTAAAATAGTGACTACAAACTCAGGAAAACCCCATGTATTTAAAATGGAAAACTTCAACCCTCGTGGTCAAGGGTTAAACATTTTTTTAAAAATCTGATAAAATTACAGCGTTACTTTTTACGTATTTCGAACCGATTTAGGGGGCGGAAAGGGTAAAATTAATTTTTACCCCAAATAATGACCACCCTAGTGTATACGAATATGCACACACTACTGTAATCTAGTTTTAGTCTGCTCCAGTATTGTCGTGGCGCTAGCTTCGCTTTACATTGATTAATTTAAATCGCTATATCTCTGAAACTAGACGGTCAAAATTCATGATTTTTTTTACCCACTTCGTCATATGTTCTTCTGTAATAGAGAGAAAAAAACTGTAGAAAAGTTTTGAAGTTATTGCGTGAAATGTGAAATTGTCCACTGCTCTCCATAAGAATACGTGTAAAACCATGAAATCTTTGATTGCCAATATCTCGAAAACGGAACGGTGAAACCTTTTGAAATTTTGGAGGCAATCATTTAATAGTGTCCTGAATGAGTCCTCAAAATTAAAAAAAAATCTATGGAACAATACCTTGGCGAGACAATAGAAGATAATTGTAAGGGTACAATTAGCGCTGCAAGTGGCAGAGTAGGGCACTCAAAAAAGCGGTCATTTTGCATAGCAAAAATATCAATCCATGACAGCCCCTGGTCCAAACTACGTACTAGGGAAATGTATACGAATCTGCTGGAAAAACCCTGTTTCCATTGCGGCCGCTATGTGGCGCCGGTGATGGCTGACGCATCGGCGGTGGGGCTAAATCGCGAGAAACTTCATTCCATTAAGCGAAAATGAAAAGGAACATAACCAAAAACTGAATATTCAAACGCCCCATGCTCATGCGCACGCGAACCAGACGATAGTATTCACTGCTGATTGTTTATAACAAATTCTAAATCTAATTGTGGATATACATGTTACATTGAGAAACATTGTGAATGTTCATTTTTGGTGTAAATGTTGATTTTGCGCCGTAACCGTCGTTACTCGTATTATTTTCATATCCTCTTTTCAAGTCACACGGGAAAGTTAAAAAGAACATTGCAATATGTTTTCACCGAAATGTAACAAATGTTTTTATAAATTATAAACGATACATATTTAAACATGGAGACATTGCAATATTGTTTCCAAGTCATGGCGCTTTGTGCATTCTGGACGGAATATGTTAAACCGCTTTCTTCAGTAATGTTTTCTGTACCGAATAAAGAATTTTCATGAGGCTAGTAACGCACTTAGAAAAACTGGCAGCTTTCATTCATGGCAAATATCAAAACGCGAGCTAAAATATAGGCACATCCCTTGAACAGAAAAATCAAGTGTGACTATTTCTATTACCGATGAATCGATCGCAAACGCAAATCATATTTATGGGAAAAAAGGAGAAAAAGAATGATAAATACCACATTAATGAGCGAGTTGTTTGAGTTTCAACAACGCCATTGACAACTACAATTCAACGGCAAATCCACAATCGTGAGTTTGAGCTTCACGTCAATTCTACGGCATAAAAACTCATCATCTTTTTATTTTTTAAACAAACCTTCAACCACTGCCATGCTTGTTTTTTCGCTAGTTTGTAAATTGCATTTCGGAGCCTTCTTCTCGAACTCTTCGTTATTAAACCTACAGTCGCGGCCATATTCATACGTAAAGTGAATAAAATTCAGAATAATTTGTTGTATACTTTTAACGGCAAAACAAAAAATCAACAACCTCTTTTCATCTCTCTCACACGTGGCTACCTTCATTGCGCCATGCGTCAGCTTCTACCCAGCGCTCCTGGTGCCTCAATCAAGTACTCCTTAAATCCAGCAGATTCGCGTACCACTTTTCCTCTATTCCTCCCATTAGAGTTGGGACTCCTTTAGTGTAGTCTCCCTGGACCGTGGGCTGGATTCGATTCGCGTGCTAGTTACCCCTTCGACGACGTCGTGAAAATGTGAGTTCACGAGCCGGAAGTTCCTAGTAATCTCACATTTTCACCCAACTGATCCGTAATAGAGTGACAAAACTCACGTGAGATGTAAGTGCGAAAAGTGAAAGTATTCACACAAAAACCGTAATAGGCTCCCCTGTATGTAAGACCGTGGCTTTGCGCTTCTTCTTCCACCATGCACTACACCAATTGTTATTCGCCACCTTGTGCGGGCTGGGGGCCTATTACGGTTCTCGAGTGAAACCTTTCACTTTTCGAATTTCCATCTCACGTGAGTTCTGTCACTTTATTACGGATCTGTCGGGTGAAAATGTGAGATCACTAGAAGCTTCCAGCTCGTGATTTCACATTTACACGACGCCCTAGAAGGGGTATATAGTAGAACCTCGCTTATCCGAGGTAATATGGGGAGCGTGTACCTCGGATAAGTGAAATCTAGGATAATACGAAAGTAGCAATATAGGACTACTCCACGCATAGGCATAGCAGATTCTTCCGTTTTATCCGTGATTTTCCGTATTATCCGATATTACAACTTGAATAATGCGGAACGTCGGTTAATCGAAGGTCGAATAAACGTGGTTTTACTGTACTATCACGTCAATGGAATCCAGCCCAAAACAACCCAGATAGACATTTGTCGACAACGCGTTGGCAAAACTACGCCATGCGAGAGCAAATTGTGCCGGCAAAGAGGGCATCTTTTGCAGTAGCATTAAGCTGTGTTCTAGCAACATACTATTATGTATTCTCGCACCAATGCTAGTGTTAATATTGCAGTACTAAAATACAGAATATTGATGACGTTGAAGTTTGCATCGTTGAAACGCAACGATTGTTTCATTCATTTTTCATTTCTTTATTTTAATGGATATCCAAACACTTTTTTTTTTTGTAAATTAAGGTTGTCAATCTCTAATAAGAATACGTAAAAACATTTGAGTGGTTTTCAGAGCCAAAATAAAGTTCGAACAATTGAAAATCATGAATTTTCGTTGCATTCCAACGATGCAAACTTCAACATAGTGAATATTGGGGGCGCAGTTGGAGTACGTTGTGGCGCTCTATTGCCAGCACAAACGAGACGGATTATCGCAGCATTGCGACAGAGAATTCGGAATACGTCATTTCGGCGAGTTGAAGACACATTGGGGGCATGCTGTGACGCTCCGTTGCCGGTACAAATGAGGCAGGTTATCGCAGCATTGAGGCAGAAAATTTGGAATATGTTGTTCCGGCAAGGTGAGGGCACATTGGAAGCACGCTGTGACGTTCCGTTGCCGGCAAGGTGAGGGCACATTGGAGGCACGCTGTGACGTTCCGTTGTCGACAAAAACAAGCTACGTGATTATATCATAGACATTTATATTATATACTATATTTATTATTATATTAGATTATTATATTAGATTATTATATATATATATTCGTCTCGGGTACAGTGCCAGACTCATCATTAGGGCTGTGCCACTGTACCCTGCCCTAGACGCGCTGGGTGTTAGGGTCAGGGGGCTGGCACGGATTGATATTTTTGCTATGCAAAATGACCGCTTTTTTAGTGTCCTACTCTGCCACTTGTAGCGCTAGTTGTACCCTTACAAAGCTGATGCGCGCGCAAGAGCTATGTATATATACACACGCAAACATATAATCCAGCAATACCTATATAACACCATCATATAGATTGATGGTGTTATATGGTATAAATATATACACACACCATTTATTATGCTACCATTATTGCTTTCTAAATTTATCTATTATTCAGTAATTCTCGATTGACTATTAGTCTATTGACCAGAGATGGGCTTACTCGAATACTTTTAGTATTCGAGTAGGAAAATAATACCGAATACATGTCAGATGGATATTCATTTTTTTTTTCGATAATGAATCCACCTCGATTCAGTATTCGTTCTGAGAATTAATAATGAATCCAGTTGGATTCAATATTCGTTTCGAAAATGAATAATGAATCTTACTGGATTCAGTATTCATTACAAAATGAATAATGAATCCAGTTGGATTCAGAATTCATTCCAAAATGAATAATGAATCCAACTGAATTCAGTATTCATTTCAACATAAGTAATGAATCCAATTCGATTCAGTATTCATTCCGTATTCGGATATCATCAAATTGAATAATCTGGAAAAATTGACAGAAAACATATTTATTCTATTGAAACATTATCGTCCGATTACATTATATTGACCCAAGGGAAATCGCGCTCTTAGTATCTAGTGACTGAAATTTTAATGTAAATCTATATTAAAATACGGCATATTCTAAGGCTTTGAAATGCAAATACATTAGTATCGAGGTACGATGTATACATCTGTATCGAGCAACTAATTCTAATTTAAGATAATTGATACATTTGTAACTAGTATCGATTTTTGATGTAATTTCTTTTTTATTCTTATTATTTTTTATCCGTTCATATTTTTTTGCCAAAATGAAATGAAACAAGGCAAATTATTTGCCTTTATTAATCACCCATATATAGCGGCAATAAGTTATATGTCTCATATGTATCTCGGATATGTATTGACTAATGATCGTGACAACAAACAATCATGAAGATAAATATGATAACGAAACTATTTGATACCAAATTATAAATTTCCCAAAAGGTCATAACTCAATTTAAAAATAGAGCTTCAGCTTTCATCATATGCCCATATAACGAGAACTGAAACACGTTTGAAAACTTATTCACTAATAATATTTTCAAGAACCGATTATTTGGCGATCAATAATTATATTGTCCATACGTACCTCCATGGTTGTGTACTGACAACCTTATATTTGTATACTCGTCCAGCTTTCACATTGCCATTATTTATAGCCTCTTACCATAGTCTTTGAATGCCAGTATCGGCTGGTACGTTGATAAAACACACCTTTTCAATATTTTGCGGATACCCTAAGGTACAACCGGGCACAATACACGGCATTAGTCCACGTCTACGAATAATTTCATCAATTCCGCACCGCGGTTTAAGGTAATTCGGTCGAATTTGGCCGAAGTCAAATTTCATCCGTAATTTAGATTAATTTACGTACAATTTAACCATATAAAAGCTATGATAAATTAAATTGTTGCATAACAAAATATTATAAGCTTCTTTTAGGCGTGTAAATGATAAGTTAATAATTAATACCCGGAATAGACGAAAAAGTTGACTACCGAAAAAGTCGACTAACGAAAAATACTCAACTTGACTACCTCTCTACACGTTAGGGAGCGAACTAACCTAACCTTACGCATAAGGTACTAGATTGCATTCAAGAGTTTTGTTGTAAAGAAAATGGAGCGGGTGCGTGCTTCAACAGGCCGCTTTGCATCCTTTTTTTTAACATAAGATGTCCGAGAAGAAACATAAAAACATAATACGTGTATTTGTATATTTGTGTCATAAAGCCTAAGAGTTTTTATCTAAGTCTGTATCTAAGTATTTTACAAGATTTATGTCATATCGAGACTCTTGAGACGGTTGGAATGTTCCCGCTGCAGAAAAAAAATAAAACTCTGCTTCCATTTGAATGTTGTTATACATATATTATATGTATATAATATATTTTATATGTTACATATATTATATATGAACCAATTGTTCCTTGTTTACTTCATACTTGCTTTACATTTGCTTGTGTTAGACAATATTCATGGAATATTCTCTGCTTACGTGAAATGTTACACTCGACTAAATTCAAATAAAGCGCGCGCGACTGCGCCGCCATGTGTTTTCCCCTAGTAACTTCTGCTAGCGAGAGAGATCCGGTGTATGACAAGGACAGAGGCCGCGGACTCGCATTAATTATTGAAATAACAAAAAACCCTGTGGTAAATCGACTAAAATCGTTGGTAAATATCTTTTATAGATATCAACCATTATAGTGGTAAGTTTTTTTTTGGCCCTCAAACGATTAATTTTTCGTGTATATTGAAATTTCGATAGTTGGCGTGTAATCTGAGCCTTATGCCCTATAAGAGCAATGTAAAGTTATTTATTAATTACACCCAAGCTACATGGTAAATTAACTTAAAATTTTGCAGACATGTAGAGCAAGGTCAACTCTTTCGATTAAATTTAAAAAAACAGGATCTTAAACGTAAACCTCAATTCGACCGAACTACCTTAACCTCCAAAAGTCAAAATGCTGGTTTTGTACGTCGCGCGGGCCTCGCGCTCGCGCAATAGGAATATTGTAAGGTAACTACTAGCGCCACAGGTAGAACTAAAATAAGCAGTCTAAAAGTATAGCATTTTTATACACAGTAGGGGACAGGCCGTGCCAGCCCGCTGCGTCAAATATAGCGTTATACCTTCTAATGATCTTTCCTCAAATAATCTTTTCTTCATAGATACAAGGAGAGTGGGATCGTCGGAAAGTAGACTTCAATCTTCAAGCGCCACAGGTTAACCCGCGTCACTCCGTGCTTAAGGTTCGATCTCGCGCTTGACTTACCTTTTTCCGTTATCATCTCTTCAAGGCCACCCTGTGCCGTTCTTTCTTACTTCCTTTCCTGTCTGTCTCTCTTTCTCCACATTCTCCATCCATCTTGAGTACGTACATGAGAGAAAGAAAAGAAGAGAAAAAAAAACAAGGCCGAAGCGCTTGGACAAGGTATGTATAACTGGTGTTAGCCCGCGGAGCGCGCGTGCACACATGTCTACGGTAGGAGAGCGACCAGCATAATCCAGTTTGCGCTGGATTTTGTCGTTAAAAGTGAGACATACGCGCGCGCGCGCGCGCGCGCGTGAGCTTCGACAAGTTGTCTCGCAGATACCGCGCCGTGACGACTCACCGTGCATACGTTTATTCGCGTATTTCATATTTCAGCGTCAACTTGGCAGTAAAGGCAAAGAGAGTACAACAAAGACGCTTTAAAAATCGTTATCTCTCTTTGCATGGATAGTTAAAATTGAGTTATGCAAACTATATCGTTACACTTTATAGCACGCGCAACCCTAAGTTAGGTGCAAATAAACCCCTGAAGGTCCAGTCTTGTATATCATCGAGAAAGTAGTCTTTCGTCAAACAAAAATATACGTGTACAGGGTGTCCCAGGAAGGAATGTCATCCCTGAAATGGGGGGTTGGGGTGAAATTCTGAGTCGATTGATATAAGCATGTATTGTTCCCAGATCAACCCCTGAATTATTATTAATTTTTAAAGACGGGCCAATCAGGCGCGCCCGATCAGCGGGCTCACGTCGGTGAGCCGATACGTGCGTGTAGTGGTGCCTGGCGGAGTAACGCTATGCGAGGCACCACTCTAGCAAGATCCCTGTATTATCGGCAATTTGACTGGAATCACGGTCTTATACAGGGTGGACCATTTAACGTGACCACCCAAAATATCTCCGTTGCCTTTAGAGTGACGAAAAAAAAAAGTCTGGATGTAATTCGATTGATTTCGAAGGGCTGATACAGTGGTGAAAAAATTCATTTTTGTCAAGGTCATAGTTTTTGCGTTCTCAAGGTCATCAATGGGTTTTCAAATGGGAACATGTTTTTTTTTCATTAAGACGTTGTAGCTGATATTCAGACGAATCTAACGACCTATGAGACCATGACCTTGAAATGATTTTTCACCAAAATACACCTGTAAAAACGGGAAATCGTGATGGTATTGACAATAAGAATATCCGAATAATGTAATTGAATTTTTTGTGCAGAACATTTATTGTAACAAATGTTCGAAGTGATGGCCATTAACCTCGACACATTTTTTAAGACGTCGCAAGTATGATTCTCTTGACCTTCGAATAGTTTCTGGTGTGATAGCGGCGCGGGTTATCCAACGGATACAATAATGTCAATAGTCGGAGATGTTTCTGATGTTTGTAAATACTGGCATTGTAACGTGGTAAAAATGTAGTAGAGTGAATAATGTTTACCATCTACCAATATTAGAATCAGTAGACAAGTATATCCATTCAAAGTAACATGTAATAACCGTATCGAAAATGGTATTGTACAGTCAAGCAGAGAAAGTGGACCGGCGCCGCTATCACACCAGAAACTATTCGAAGGTCAAGAGGCCCATTCATCCGACGTCTTCAAAATTGTGTCGAGGTTAATGGCCATCACTTCGAACATTTGTTACAATAAATTTTCTGCACAAAAAATTCAATTACATTATTCGGATATTCTTATTGTCAATACCATCACGATTTCCCGTTTTTACACGTGTATTTTGGTGAAAAATCATTTCAAGGTCATGATATCATAGCTCGTTGGATTCGTCTGAATATCAGCTACAAAGTCTTAATAAAAAAAAACATGTTCCTATTTGAAAAACCATTGATGAGCTTGAGAACGCAAAAACTATGACCTTGACAAAAATGAATTTTTCTCCACTGTATCAGCGCTTCGAAATCAATCAAATTACGTGCTGACATTTTTTCTATCACTCTAAAGGCAACGGCGATATTTGGGGTGGTCACGTTAAATGGTTCACCCTGCATACAGGGGGTCGATTCTGCCACTTAAGGCAGTAGTCTGCTTTACAGGCTTCAAAAAATCGATTTTTCGTTTTTGTCTTAAATCTATTCCAAAACTATCCAAGAATATGTGTTCAAAATTTTAGAGGCCAATTCGACATATTTTCGAAGCTAGATCAGTTTTAGTGGCCGAGCGTCGAGCAGGTGCGAATGCTCGGGCAGACCCGAGCGCGCGCGCTCCGCCCCTTCGTGTATTCTATTGTTTGACTATACTCGTATATACCTGAAAGGATTGAACGGTCCTTTGAAATATTATTTGGAGGTTCTAGAAGGTCTGTGTTGAGTAGTTGTTGGGATAACGGTATACAATATAACGGTAAACTATAGCTCTCGGAATCGGCTTCTACACTGCTATTTGTAGCGTCAGCTTTCAGTTTCATTTTTGATTTTACCGAGCGCACATCGAAATGTCAAGCTACCCGAAAGGTGATCGATGTAAAAGACAGCGTGCTGCGGAACCGCGAAAGCGAAAATTTCACGGCAATCGTTTTACCAGTGTATCATCGGACGACGGAGACTTACACACGAGTCGCAGTGAGCCAAAGTTGAAGGCAGCAAGCAGCGATGATATCATTATTCATTCATCGCACTGCTACCGCATTATTGAATTCATATCGGTGTTTCTCGCTCTTTCGGAAATCGCAATTTGCAGATCATGCAAACAAAAATTAACGTTTGCAGAAAGCGGTCATCGAGGCCTAGGATTTAAAATTGTTGTTCAGTGTATGTGTGGTCGACGCGAAATCCAGTCAGGACCATTTATAAATACCGGCTACGAAATCAACAGACGGATTGTTTTTGTTATGAGGCTTCTTGGTATCGGACGAGAAGGGATAAACGTATTCTGCGGCCTTATGGATATTTCTGCAGGTTTTACAAAATCTACTTATCAACAAATCGTTGAGCATTTGTACACAGCGTCGAAGACACTGTTCGAGAGTACCTGCGAAAAAGCCGTCACGGAAGAGAAAGAAAAAAACGTTGAACATGGAAGACCTGCGAATCATTTGAAGGTTTCGGGCGATGGATCGTGGAAAAAGCGCGGTTATACTTCTTTGTACGGTGTAACAACGCTCATCGGATACTACAGTGGCAAAGTAATCGATCTCATTGTAAAAAGTGGTTATTGTCATTCGTGTACCATACATAAAAATAGTTTGGATGAAGATGCATTTGAGGAGTGGTATGAGGATCATAAAGACTCATGCTCCTCAAATCATACAGGTTCGTCTGGGAAGATGGAGGTAGATTCCATAACAGAGATGTTTTCGAGATCCGTCGAGAAATTCGGAGTTATGTACAGTAATTATATCGGCGATGGCGACTCCAAAACTTTTACTGGAATCTTAAATAGCAATCCTTACGGGGACGAGTGCACAGTGACGAAAAATGAGTGTGTTGGACACGTGCAAAAGCGTATGGGTACTCGTTTACGGAATAAAAGAAAAACCGAGAAACTTGGAGGAAAGAACGGGCTAACGGAGAGTCTCATCAAGAAATTGACGATTTACTACGGTCTGGCAATTCGTCGAAACGTGAACTCAGTTGAAGGTATGAAGAGAGCTATTATGGCAACATTAGACCATTATTGTTCCACCGATAAAAATCCTCGGCATAAAAATTGTCCAGAAGGCCCGGAGAGTTGGTGCGAATGGCGCAAGGCTAAAGCGGCGAATAATCTGGCATCTTTCAAACACCCGGCAAGATTAATTAATGACAATGTAGAGAAGCACATTCGTCCAATTTACGAAGATCTTTCAAATGACGATTTATTGACGCGGTGCTTAGGCGGACACACTCAAAATTCGAACGAATCGTTCAATTCGATTGTGTGGCGCCTAAATCCGAAACACCTAAATTCCGGCTATAAAATCGTCGAAATAGCAGCAAATATGGCTACAGGCATTTTCAACGAAGGTTATTCAGCTGTGCTTTCTACCATGCAGCTCCTCGATATTGTCATCGGGCAGCAATGCAAAAATTTTGCTGACACCGTCGATGCTGAGCGCATAACGCGGGAGAACCGGCGCGCATCACTTTCCAGCAAGGAGGCTCGTACAGCTCGAAGATCGGAAAGCCTCCGCCAAAACGAGTTTTTTGAAGAAGAGGAAGGATTATTGTATGGCCCGGGGATAGCCGATTAACATCTAATTAGTGTAAGTATCCAAAAACTTACATTTTTTTGGACCGAAAACTTTACAGCCCGTTTTCTCGAGTTTTCATTTTCACAAGTTTTGGAAAACGGTGCCGGCGATAGTAAAAACAATATATGTCCGATCGAAAAAAACCAAAGTGATCTAGCTTCAGTATTGAATTATCTTCTATTTGAACTAAAAAAGTTGGACAAAAGTACTATTTAAATTACTTGTTTTGCAACTTAAAGTGAATTTTTTTTTTCAAAAAAGTGAATTTTTTTTTCAAACTTCGAAAAAATTTGGAATTTCGTCATTTCTTCGGTATTTTTTTAGTTCATATAGAAAAGGAACTTATAAAAACTAAAAAAAAATTTGGTTCCACTGTTTCAGATGCATCGCACGACCTCCATCACCGGCACCGATTTACGAGTGCACACTCCAGGCGCCCCAGAAAAATCGTTACAACTTTGGCAAATTTCAATAATTTGTAATAATAAAAATTGTTTTTTAAAGCTTGAATATAATATACTATCGTCTCAAAATTTCGTTTACCGCAATCATTTCCTTCCCTTTCAAAAAAATTGTTGAAAAAACGCTTTTTTTCGACTCCTAAAGCAGACTACTGCCTTAAGCGAGACCACTCACTTTTCACATTTTCATTTCACGTGAATATGCTTATGCGATTCTGTAGTGTCGCAGTGAAAATACGAAATCACTAGACACGAGGTGATAGGAGCAATTGCTTTCTCAGACCACGCTCTTACATGAAGGTCTTGAAACTCCGACGATTTGGCTTGTATGGATAAATCATTTTTTTGTTGTTTCTCGTAGCCGCCATAAGTAGGGCGCCACCGGAAGGTTGGTGCTCTCGAAGAGAGATGGAAACAGATTTTCGATCTCTTTCTAATAACCTAAGCACATTCAACGAATTGATGCGATTTACCAATTTAAAGCAATATCAAAGCGCACACGTTATATTGTTAATCCATCGTCAAATGTACACAACCTCCAATACCATACACCCGAAGTGTAATAACTTTCAATTCTTAAGGAGGTACGATCATGGGGTCGAATCCAACTTTCGAGCCTGAAATTTTTATATGATATTGACGAATACGTTATGCACCCTTTGGAAAAATTTGAGCTATATTGACCATCCAGTTTTTTCGTAATAAAATTGCTAAGTCGACTATTTTGAGCTAGTGAAGCACGTCGTCTTATGGAGACGGTCGACCGGAAGTGCAGTAATCGCGGTTTTGCTACTCACGTATCCAACTAAGGTCGTTGGAAAACTGAAATTTGATAAATTAGACACAACAGATATTGTAAAAAATTGAAAATTCGCACTTCACCGTGTAGTTCAAGCACTACATTATAAAACAGTTTCAACTTCCGGTTGAATATTATCATAATGACGAAATGGTACCCATAGACTTGCCAATGTCGGGCCTAACAGCTGATTCGTTTGGCGAGCATAACCTAGCTCTGTAGTGGCAGGTTTCGTTGTCGCCGGCTAGCGACAGACAATCGCATGCACAATCAGAAGAAAGGGACCTCTTATTGGCTGTTGCTAAGTAACAACAACGAAAATGGTCGCTACAGAGTTTCAGAATCTCGGTACTGCTTGGAAATCGTCGTGAAGACTCCAGAGTCGTTGAGCATATAATTTTTCAGTTTCGATTAGTAAATATGCAATAAAATATTCACCACAAATTTGGCACTTTGGGATCGACAATACGAATATTCAACATAAGTTAACATAAATCAGAACACACGTGGGGTGACATAAATTTAGTCTCTTTGTTGACCCTGAGGGAGTAGTCGTACCTCCTTAAGCGAATTATATGAACATGTATCAGTTTTGAAACTTCTGTACCAAAGTACCTATGTGGCCGCATTTGTATGTTGTCTGACTTGTAACGTCGACTTTTTGGGTTCAAACCCAATAAGTATTTTTTTTCTGACCTACAACTTTCTTTTGTAAATCTTGGTTGTCACTCTTTTTTCAATATCATGTAACGTTCAATAACGTTGTATTTTCAAACCGATTACTATAAATAATTTATATCTACTTTGTTTTTTCGGGTCCTCGAGTTTCATTGCGCCAAGGTAAATATTAATAATAGCCCTTTCATGACATGATTTTTTTATTTACAGGTTGGGGAATTAAGGAAATTACAAGGAGAAAAAAAACAATATTTGTTAGATTGTTCGCACCAATTTTTTTATTGATTCGTTAATTTAGACAGTTTCTTTTTGACAACGACTCCTTTTTTCATCTTCAAATTCGCTTGGTGGGCGTTCTGTTTTATTTTTTCACTTTTGTTGTCCGTTGTACAGTTTGGTACGACGCACGACGTCGGCATGATCATCATCACTTAATGTTGACGGTTTCCACAATTGTTCAACACCTGCACGATCACAAATACAAATAGTAACGAAAATAGAATTAATAGTACGCAGTTATTCGCTCAGGTACGAGATAATCACAGGAATAAAAGGTTCCCAGTGGGAAATTTGTCAAGGTGTTGGCAATAGTACGGCATGTAAGAGCAAGTTGTGACGGAAAAATTGCATCTTTTGCCGCCGCATTAAGCTGTGTTCTAGCAACACACCATTAGGTATTCTTGCATGAATGCTAACGTTAATATTACGGTACGAAAATGGAGCATATTAGCCGTACAACTGGAGTACGTTGTGGCGTTCCGTTGCTGGTATAATTGAGACAGGATATAGATGCATTGCGGTAGAAAATTTGGAACACGTCGTTTCGGCAAGGTGAGGGCACATTGGAGGCACGCTGTGATGCCCCGTTGCCGGTAAAAACAAGGCAGGTTGTCGCAGCATTGCGACAGAGAATTTGGAATACATCGTTTCGGCAAGGTGAGGGCACCTGTGACGCCCCGTTGCCGGTACAAACGAGGCAGGTTGTCGCAGCATTGAGACAGAAAATTTGGAATACGTTGTTCCGGCAAGGCGAGGGCACATTTGAGTCATGAATGAGGCACGCTGTGACGTTCGGTTGGCAGTAAAAACGAGGTACGTGATTATGCCATAGACATAGCAGATTCGCTACACACCGGAACGGCAAAGGTAGTGCTTTGCGGGATGCAAAGCACTCATTATTAAGAATATGTATTTATTTCATCGAATAAAATTTTTTTACGCACTCCTGATTTTTCCCTCCGTTTATTCCCTTAGTATCTGTAAAAAAATCGTATTCAAACAAGTCCGCAAACGTGCGGTTTTCTTTACAAAAGCGTGACCAATATTCCGGCGAGGGAGCGTCACAGCATGCTCCAAATATGCCATACCTTTGCCGTTCCGGTGCGTAGCGAATCTGCTATGTTTATGGCATAATCACGTACCTCGTTTTTACTGCCAACCGAACGTCACAGCGTGCCTCATTCGTGACTCAAATGTGCCCTCGCCTTGCCGGAACAACGTATTCCAAATTTTCTGTCTCAATGCTGCGACAACCTGCCTCGTTTGTACCGGCAACGGAGCGTCACAGCGTGTCTCCAATGTGCCCTCACCTTGCCGAAACGGCGTATTCCAAATTATCTGTCGCAATGCTTCGATATCCTGTGTCAATTATACCAGCAACAGAGCGCCAAAGTGTGTTTTATTTATGACTCAAACGTGCTGTGAAGACAATATCTTTTCTAATCTGTAGCTTGCTGCATCAATACCGTTATAGCAGAACGTTATTGGTGCGTAATTTTGCTGCAATCTTATCTCGGCATTAACTGTTTATTTCGCCAAACCATCTAGTGTGACGCAAATTTCGCAGCTTAATGCGGAAGCAAAGTACACCATAGTGGTGCCACGGTATGCCGCTCGATGCTGTTCCCTTGCAGCTATGATGCTGACACGTCAATTTTCACAGCACGTTTGTCTACCTGGGTTATGTTTATTATCCGCTCCGGCGATACCGACCTACAACGGCACCACGTAGTGGCGGCTTCAAGAAACAAAAAAATTTATTTAGTCCACCTTCCCCCACCACCGGAAATTTATTGGAGTTTCAAGACCTGTATGTAAGACCGTGTCTCAGACTGTACTTGCTAACAAAACGACTCCTCAACCGAAATAAAATATAAACGTCAACAAGATATAAAAAACGGCGACATTTATTTTTTATTCGTTCAATTTTTTTTTGTAAAAATTAGCGTGACAGAGAAACGGAAAGAAATAATGATTTATTTTATGTGCACCCACTCGGACTTTGGTCGAGGGACATTGCGGTATAATCGAGAAAATAAAAAAAGATTAGTAGTGATTTTATGGATTATGTTTGTTTTATAAATATAAAATCTAAAATGTATTTCTTTCAAATGTTAAATAATAAATGATTCGACCTCTTATTACAGGACGAATTGTGGGAAGAACTTATCCTGCAAATAAATTCTGCAGGTAACGACTTGGTTCGGGTTTGGGTTTGTTTATTTGTGTTTGGGTTCGTTTGGGTTTGGGTTCGTTTAAGTTTGAGTTTGTGCTGGTCGTCGGACTTTGTGGCAGCGATTAACGGAATGTCATTTATTTTCATTAGAATCACTTAAATTTTGCAAGGTTTCAGTTTACATTTTAACGTGAAACTGATGAAGCGTTAATTAGTTAGTTATCTTTGATCGTGTAGAACGTGTACTTTCTTCATCCATAAATTAAATATTGTTTACGAAACACGGAATAAATACGAGTAATGGAGTTAGGGCTTACAGCGCATGCGTTACATGTGGTAGAAAAAGAGACAGAAGTGCTTAGGTAGCATAAATGTCGAATTGACGACGATAAGTTACCGTTTTCAGGTTATCTTTAAGACATTACCGTAAGATAACTATTTGATATCTTTCAAACGACATTCCGATTGATGTTGTCGCTAAGTTATCTTTTTTATGATATCTTTTGGCGGTGAAAACGGATGTCTGTTAGATATCACAAACTGTTATCTAATTGATGACTATTTTCAGATATCAGAAAGTTATCTGTCTGCTGTTATCTATTGTATCTAATTAAACGTTGCCCGAAGGATATCCTAAAGACTAATCACATAAGATGTCTTTTTCATGATATCTTTTGGACATCGGTAATATGTTGTCTTTTGACGTATTTGGAATTGGCGGGAGATAGTGAAAAGGCATCTAAATGTTGTCCGAAAGATGACACTTAACGGATGACTATTATACTCTCATACCGGCTCGCGTACCTACATAGTGCGCCATTATTCCGATGACCGACGAGCAATAAAGTGCGAAATAATAGAATCAATTAAAAAAAAAGGTGTTCAAGCATATATACGTGAGTATGCATCTAATATATTTTCCTAATTGCCTATGAGTAGATATATGTATATTTAATGTACCTTTTTTATATTCTAAGAGCGCACGTTTACTTTTTAGGTTATTCAAGGGATCGTTCGTCGTGGGCCCGACCGGCTGAAGGCTGGGAAAATCGCGGTCGACAAAAGATGTCCCAGTAACGACAACAAAAAACCATTAATGTATTTTTTTGTAATAGTAAATTATATTTTACTTTTAATTAACTAGGTAATACTTGTATTTAATTTACAACCCACTTTCAAACCGACATAACTCTATCTTATCTATCTCTTTATTAAAATCGACTTATTAATAGTCTAGTGTATTTAATATAGCTCAATATTACCTATTTTTCGTTATAACATCATAAACATCGTTAATAAAAAGTTTATATTTGAACACGGATTTACGTATCTATAAATACGCGGTCAGATATAAAAGTCTGTTAACGATGGTTACCATGTAAAAATTAAAAATAGTTAATATCGAGCTATATTAAATATTCTAGACTATTAATACGTTGATTTTAATAAAGAAAAGGATATATATATATATATATATATATATATATATATATATATATATATATATATCGCCAATAAATAGATATCCGTTAGATATCACTTTTTGAGACCGTTTGGATATCGTTTTGTCAACTTTATGGACGCCTTTCGGACAACTTTGAGATGCCTGTGGCATCTTGGCATTCTGATGTCTTCAAGAAGATATCATTCGGATATATTTATTTCATAACTTTACGCTAACGTACCGACGACCGATAAAAGTTAACCTCTGGTTGTCAATTTGTCAACCATTAAAAGTTGCCGTATAGTTAACTAATTGGATACAAATAAGTTATCCGCGAAGCGGTCATTAGTGATACTATTTGTAATACAAAAAGGCATCTTTTTGGACAACCAAAAAGTTGTTCATATCCATTTCGGGATATCTTTCGGATACCATATAGATAACATTTTGCTACCTGTGTAGTGAAGTTTTACTCATTCCCCGAGAGCACAGTACATGCCCCATGGAAAACTGAGAAACGGACCAAATGGATTAGAGCAGTTAAAAACTACGTATAAGTATTATTATGTTAATTATACTAACGCGATTCTCAAGTTGAGGCGTACATCATTCTACAATTGTCCCTGAAATATAAAATACAGCGATAAAACAATGGAATGTTCGGAATTTGAGTCGGAATTCAGCCATAAGCTTCAATTTATTTGTGATTTCAGTAAAAATCGATCGGATTGGGAACCAACGAAGAATACTAAAATATGTAGGCTCCTTTCATCAATAAGGCGAAATCGGAACATCCATCACACGCATCCTATGTTCCCGCGATTTTTCATGGGAAACCAACAACAATAAAATCAGTTCAGTCCATACAACGATTCGATCAGCAAGAATGTCGTTCGTTATCCCCATTCTTGCGCATGACTCGTTTTTGATGAAGCACTCACTGGATAATTCACACAGTGAAGCAGCGCACAAATATCCTTGCATTTTCCAGATAGACCAGCTTTACACGACACTCAGCATTCGTGATATTTCTATTAGAATCGAGCTGAAAGTTTAAAAGATGTTTAATTATTCTTCATTTCAAAGGTTTATACAGGGTGGATAAATAACTATTAGCACCTTGGATATCTTCGAAACTATAAGGCTCACAGAAATATTTGCTGAAATGAAATTGCACAGTACGAAAGGGGCCATCCGATAGCGATAATAGTTTTTTTTGCAGGTGGAGGTACTTCGGACATTTGAAGGTCAACTCCATTTTTTAAAATGGATCGGTATGTTTTTTTTTCTGTATCATGAAAGAGGAGCTTAAAACGAGTTCAACGACCTATAACATAAGGTCATTGAAGGTCATAGAAAGTGCAGAAAGGCGATAATACTTACAGTTTTGGTAGTAAATAAAATTACTACGTTTATAGTATGTGTTCAAAATGACGACCATCATTATCAACGCAACATTGGATTCTTTTTTCGATTGATTGACTTGCAAGTTTTACAGCGTCAAAAGTTATTGATGCACAGGCTGTAATAATTCTTTGTTGCATGTCGTCAAGTGTAGTTGTTACTTCTTTGTACACTTTATCTTTCAATGTTTCCCATAGAAAGAAGTCTAAAGGTGTTAGGTCTGGGGAACGAGCTGGCCACGATATTGGACCGCCGCGTTCAATCCAACGATTTCGGAATTTTTCGTCGAGTTGCCTTCGTGCAATCAATGAATAATGTGCTGGACATCCGTCATGTTGATACCACATGGTTTGTGGTGTAAGTAAAGGCAACTCTTCGAGCAAAAGACCCAATGTATCTTTGATCAAATTACTGTAGATGTTGCCATTCAAATTTCCATTGATAAAAAAAAGACCAATAATTTTATTTACTACCGAAACTGTAAGTATTATCGCCTTTCTGTACTTTCTATGACTTTCAATGACCTTATGTTATAGGTCGTTGAACTCGTTTTAAGCTCCTCTATCATGATACAGAAAAAAAAACATACCGATCCATTTAAAAAAATGGAGTTGACCTTCGAATGTCCGAAGTACCTCCACCTGCAAAAAAACTATTATCGCTATCGGATGGCCCCTTTCGTACTGTGCAATTTCATTTCAGCAAATATTTCTGTGAACCTTATAGTTTCGAAGATATCCAAGGTGCTAATAGTTATTGATCCACCCTGTATATTTTTATCAATTATGCACAAGTTTTTGATACATACCGTTATTTTGACACTGTAAAAAATTGACACACGAGTCTGAGCTACAATTTAAGGCAGAACACCACTGTGACCCCCTGTTTTTTTGCCATTTTTCAAGAATTTTTTTTTGTGGGAAAAAAAAGAGATATACGAAAAATTTTTTTTTTGTTCGTTGTTTATTGAAGATACATAAAAAAAAAATTTCAAATTTTTCACGCCCCATGGTGACGCTGGGGAAGCTCCCGCGTCAGGTACTGTTGCCTCTGCAGTGGTTCGCGGCACGCAGCAGAACTCTCTTCAAAGTCGATCTGAAAAAAAATACCGAGTGTTTTCGTTAATAATATGATATTTTGAAGAGAAGTACACAGGGATTTGAAAAAATATTGATTTTTAAAAAACAGGCACGCTTTTGAAATTAAAGGACGATTTTCGAGCAAAATTTCTCGTCGAAAATAGGCTATAACTTTTTTTATTATTGAGATATCGAAAAAATCCTATGTACTTCTTTAGATAATCTGGTTTTATTGATGCAGTCCAAATTTGAAGTCGATCGGATAAAAAATGCTCGAGTTCTGCTGCGTGCCGCACTCAAAAAAGTGTTTTGAGAAAAACGCGTTCAAAGTTTTAGGTTTGTTAATTTATGCGATAAATTGGAAAAACAAATTTTTTACCTTTAATCAGCGATGCCGGCACCATATAGCTGGCCTTCAAGAAGCAAATGATTGTCCCTAGCATCTTTTCTCGAACTTGTAGAGGCTCTTCTTGCCTCTTTTGCAGCGTCTGTGAGCGAGCGCTCCGCCAGCTCGATCCGCGCTGCGTCGGTTTCAACGGAAAAATTGAAACAATTTGGGCCGATAGTTATTCCCAACGTCTCCAAAACTTTCATGAGGCTTCTCAGGCCGTAATTGAATATTAATACCGCGATATCAGCTGCAATATCGACGATTTTTTTGCTCCCGGACTGAGACTTGGGGGCTATTGCCCAAACTGATTTGTTGTAGCTTTCGTTGTTGTTTTGCGTGAAGCCGCCCAAACAACGCTGCAGCAAATCGTCTCTGCTCAAATTTTCGAAGACTGGCGTAATTGCCTCCAATACTTCCTCAGGAAGAGGCGGCTGCGCGGGACCCCGAGCGTCACGGAGCGCTGCACCGCTCCACAAAATATTCAATATCTCCGAAAATAATTATTTTTTCGACCTGGTTCCAACGGCATCTTAATCTTAAATGTATTTTAGATTTTTCTAGATGGTTTTCAAAAAATCGATTTTTTGAAGCCGTCACAGTGGTGTTGTCCCTTAACCGGTGATGATTACTTTATCCACCGTGTTTTCAATTTCAGTGACATTTAAAACGTGGCCCGAAACGAACAACTTTCTTCTCTTTGTATCATTTTGACCTCGAACACGATCATTAAGTGCAGGACGAAAATCATGTTTTACAACTTTTAACGTTTGTATTTGCAATATTTGTTTTTTTTTTCTGTACTGCTTACAGACAAAATCTCACCATACTAATTGCACATTTAGACGCGAGAGAGCGCACTCATCGGCGGTGGTGCTGCTCTCTACAGCTCACGCACGCCCCTATATTGGCCCCTATATGCCGTGTTTAAAAAACATCGCCGCGCCTTTTCTTTTTCCATAAGTTTTCCTTGAACATGTGTCACGTAAATAATAATAAAGGAATTTTTATAAATGATTGGTTTGTATCATCGGGATTGATAACGGAAACGAGAGGATGGGCACGCAATTAAGTCGAAGATACGTTTACTACTGCAAGTACATCGGAACTTGCACTATCGTAGTCGGGTACGAGGAAAACATAACCTCATTATTATGCTTCATATATCTTCTTTGCAAGCTTTGAAAAAGAAATCAATTATTGCGCCCATTGGGCGAGAGAAGGAAGAAGAAACGACATGCACGTATTCATTTAATTCTAGGGGATGCTGGCTCTTTTATCAAGCGAGGCAAACTACACGGATCCTCGGCTTGTCCGTTAGCACTAACGTACTTAATTTGGAAAAGCCTCAGGCTGAATACATCTACATTGATCATCCGCGTTACAAAGGTCACATCAGTTACTTTTAATCGCCCAATCATGCAAAAAAAATATCGATAAAAACGCAAATTATAATAATTTAGCAAAAAAATCACGATGTGTCGTTAAAACCAATTTCTTTAATATTGAATTTTGACGCCACTAGGAATTTTTATAGTTTGTGATATTTATATACTACGCTACTTACGAGAAGGCAGTAGAGCCGGGTCTCGGAATATATCTGTACTTTACATAGGAGAAGGTTATCTCTCGACTATTAAGGGACTATTCTACTGTGGCGCTCAAAAAATAAGCTTTTTTTAATGATTTTTTTTAACTGTTGCATGGATCGATACAAATTTTTTTTTTCAGTCAACGGTACATTCTTACAGAATAGAAAATATTTTTTTTGTTGTTGCATATACATGGCGTTGAAGTTTGCATCGTTGGAATGCAACGATTTTTTTTGTTCATTTCTCATTTCTTTTTTTTTTATCATTATCCAAAGCCTTGTTTTTTTTCCAAATTCACGTCGTAAATGTCTAATAATAATACGTAAAAACGTTTGAGTGATTTTCACAGGCTAAATCGGCCAAAAAAAAAATGGAACAATAAAAAAGAATTAATTTTCGTTGCGTTCCAACGATGCAAACTTCAACATCATGCATATACAGGGTGGATCAATAACTATTAGCACCTTGGATATCTTCGAAACTATAAGGTTCAAAGAAATATTTGCTGAAATGAAATTGCACAGTACGAAAGGGGCCATCCGATAGTGATAATAGTTTTTTTGCAGGTGGAGGTACTTCGGACATTTGAAGGTCAACTCCATTTTTTTAAATGGATCGGTATGTTTTTTTTCTCTGTATCATGAAAGAGGAGCTTAAAACGAGTTCAACGACCTATAACATAAGGTCGTTGAACTCGTATATAAAAATAAAATATTTTACTTAAATACTTACAGTTTCGGTAGTAAATAACATTACTACGTTTTATAGTAAGTGTTCGAAATGACGACCGTCAATATCAATGCGTACGTTATTATGTACGTTTACACATATCTTAGACAGGTACAGAAAGTAAAGAAAGGCAATAATACTTACGGTTTACTTCACTGAGAATAAACACTGTTTCAAGGACACTTTAATAAGTTTGCAGGATAAGATAAACATGATAAGATTAGTATCGATAAATCGGTCAATCGAGTACAATGTATTTACTACCGGTTTATTTACTACCGAAACTGTAAGTATTATCGCCTTTCTGTACTTTCTATGACCTTCAGTGACCTTATGTTATAGGTCGTTGAACTCGTTTTAAGCTCCTCTTTCATGATACAGAAAAAAAAACATACCGATCCATTTTAAAAAATGGAGTTGACCTTCAAATGTCCGAAGTACCTCCACCTGCAAAAAAACTATTATCGCTATCGGATGGCCCCTTTCGTACTGTGTAATTTCATTTCAGCAAATATTTCTGTGAACCTTATAGTTTCGAAGTTATCCAAGGTGCTAATGGTTATTGATCCACCCTGCATATGTATATTTATTTGACAATTGATAATCGTGTAAAGGCGTGAAAAAAAAAGTATGTCGCTGGCATTGATGATTTGTGTTCTCCAGGTAATCTTAAACGAATAATTCAAAAAGATTCTTAATCTGTATGAGTGTCGCTATCGTCCGAACTAGTATGATTATTTTATATTGTAAAATAACAAGATGACATTGTTTTTTGCAAGTGTTCGAAAAACACGTTTTTTTCGTCATAATTTGGGCAAAAGTATTGGGTGAAGTAAAAAGTTCTAAGCGTTTTCCGCTAGATGTCCTTAGTGAGCTATATCTCACGATGTATACGTCGCATCGGATCATACTATACGGCGATTTAAAGGTGGCATTACGCTTCAAAAAAAGTTCTTCGACAGTTTTGTGTTTGGTGAAGCCAGTTGTGTGTTACAGCGTTCCAAAATGGAGGTAAAAAAAGAGAAAATTCGATACATTCTTCAGTACCACTACGACCAAGGTGAAAAGGCGGAGCAGGGGGCCAAAAAAATTTGTGCTGTTTATGGACCCAATACAGTATTGAATGCAACAGCAAAGCAGTGGTTCCAACGATTCCGTTCTGGTAATATGGACGTCAAAGTTGAGGCGCGCTCTGGTAGGTCAATCGTCGAAAATGTCGATAAAATCATGGAAATCGTCGAATCGGGCCGGCATGTGGGCACTTATTCCATTGCCCAGGAACTGACGATTAGCCAGAAAACCGTTTGGAACCATTTGCATAAGGCTGGTCTCGAGAAGAAGCTCGAGGTATGGGTGCCACACGAATTGATGCAAAAGAACCTTTTGGATCGAATTGATGCCTGCGATTCTTGGCTGAAACGTAACGAAATCGACCCATTTTTGAAGCGGATGGTGACTGGCGATGAAAAATGGGTCACATACGAGAACAACAGCCGAAAAAGATCGTGGTTCAATCGCGATGAGCCGGCCCAAACGATCGCCAAGCCCGGATTAACGGCCAAGAAGGTTTTGCTATGTGTTTGGTGGGATTGGAAGGGAATCATCCACTATGAGCTGCTCCCATCGGGCCAAACACTCAATTCGGACCTCTACTGTCAACAACTGACCAGATTGAAGCAGGCGATCGACCAGAAGCGGCCAGAATTGGCCAATAGGGAGGGTGTTGTGTTCCATCAAGACAACGCCAGGCCGCACATATCTTTAACGACGCGCCAGAAGCTCCGAGAGCTTGGATGGGAGGTTCTATCGCACCCGCCGTACAATTCAGACCTGGCACCAAGCGATTATCACCTTTTCAAGCATTTGCAAAATTTTCTTGATGGTACAAAACTGGCCTCAAGAGAGGCTTGTGAAAATGAGCTGGTCAAGTTTTTTACCAATAGGGACGAGGACTTCTTCAATCGCGGAATTATGAAATTGCCTTCAAAATGGACAAAAGTTATCGAACAAAACGGCGCATATTTGATCTAAATCGGATAATCCTAACTATGTTAATTTCATCGTCGAAATAAAGCGAAAAAACGCTCAGAACTTTTTACTTCATCTAATATAAGTAAAAATGTATATTTTTTAATAATTCTAGTTTGGGCGACAGCGACTCTCATGCAGATTAAGGCCAAGTGTCACACCGACCGAGCGGCCATGAGTGCTACCTGATAGTTGATTTGCAGATTGCCAATGATTTTTTGAACGGTTGATTTTTGGGAAAAACGAAGAGAAACATTCTGCTCTGTTAAACGACGAACAACGGCTTTCTCTTCTTTTGCCCGAAATATGTTCCGTCTGGGAGAAAACTTGGCAGTAGGATTTTTACCGACTGGACGTGTGACACAAGGCCTTACGAATCTTTTTAAAAAAAATTGTTTCAGATTACCTGGAGAGCGCAAATCATCAACGCCAGCGACATACTTTTTTTTATACCCTTACACGATTATAAACTGTTAAATAATTATACATTTATAAGCAGTTGTTTAAGGCAGTAGTCTGCTTTAGGAGCCGAAAAAAAAGCGTTTTTTCAACAATTTTTTTGAAAGGGAAGGAAATGATTGCGGTAAACGAAATTTTGAGACGATAGTATATTATATTCAAGCTTTAAAAAACAATTTTTATTATTACAAATTATTGAAATTTGCCAAAGTTGTAACGATTTTTCTGGGGCGCCTGGAGTGTGCACTCGTAAATCGGTGCCGGTGATGGAGGTCGTGCGATGCATCTGAAACAGTGGAACCAAATTTTTTTTTAGTTTTTATAAGTTCCTTTTCTATATGAACTAAAAAAATACCGAAGAAATGACGAAATTCCAAATTTTTTCGAAGTTTGAAAAAAAAATTCACTTTTTTGAAAAAAAAAATTCACTTTAAGTTGCAAAACAAGTAATTTAAATAGTACTTTTGTCCAACTTTTTTAGTTCAAATAGAAGATAATTCAATACTGAAGCTAGATCACTTTGGTTTTTTTCGATCGGACATATATTGTTTTTACTATCGCCGGCACCGTTTTCCAAAACTTGTGAAAATGAAAACTCGAGAAAACGGGCTGTAAAGTTCTGCCCGAGCATTCGCACCTGCTCGACGCTCGGCCACTAAAACTGATCTAGCTTCGAAAATATGTCGAATTGGCCTCTAAAATTTTGAACACATATTCTTGGATAGTTTTGGAATAGATTTAAGACAAAAACGAAAAATCGATTTTTTGAAGCCTGTAAAGCAGACTACTGCCTTAAGGCATTAGGCCACTAGGATTTTTCAAAAATTGATTTTTTTTGTTAAAACGGTACCTTAGTACGTATAAAATTATATTCCAAAAAATTATGGGTGTTTCAAAATCCCTAAGTACTCGATTTTAGAATTCTAGCTCAACCCCGCTTGATTCATGTGGTGACTTTCTACTAACTTTAAACGCGTTTATCTCAAAACTATATTTTTCAAGTCGGCCGAACTAATAACTCAAACAAATTTTAACCGATGCACTTGAAATTTTAAATGTATATTTAGAATTACATTTTCTGAGGCACTACGTGGGATTTTTTACATTATATTGCATAGTTCCTTTTTTATAAACAATTTTTTGACGATTTTCTCAAGGCATTTTATACTTTTCGTTTTAGAAATGCGCCATTTTGACAAAAAACAATATAACAAAAAAAATCCTACGTAATTCTATAGCTATTCTTATATATAATCGAAAAAACTTTAGTGTCTCATCATAACTGAAAAATTATAGGAGCAGTTGGTTCGGCCGTTGGCCTTCCAGAAATAAAGGCGTCATCGGAAAAATGTTGCACAGCGGCCATTTTGACATGTATCTCTGTGAAAAAAATAATTTTGTGTAGTCAATTACGTGTATAATAAAACCCCTATTTTGTAATTCCGATTTATTTTATGGTTTCGCTGAAAAAAAATCACAAAATATGCCCTTTTTTTTGGCCTCTAGAGTGACCTAAGGCCTTAAGCAATAAAAGCCAAAGGGATTTTTTCAAAATCCTTGGCTGGTATTAGCCCTTAAGGGGTTCTAGAACTGAAACTTCCCTTTCAATGTTATCCATCAGTAAAAATATCTCTGCATTTTTAATTTATCATAGAGTTTACGATCTATAGACAAGCAAAGATTGCCTTGCTAAGTAGCAATAATTACATAACATTTCTACTTCATTTACGAGAATATTTTATTTTAGTTTTGTCAATCTTAGGACATTTCGCACACTTTGTAAGGACAAAAAATAACATTAAAGCCATTTTTGCAGACATTTTCATGTTTCAAGATGAGAACGCGAATTTTCAAACATCCGTAACAGAAAGACCGATGGGTATCGGATATACAATCTCTAAATGGTGGAAGACGCTCAATCGCACCATAGCTTACAAACTTCTAAGTATGTCAAAGACCGGGGATAAGGATACGAGAAAAAAGGCTGTTTGTACACTGAGCTCTATGAAGCATCTGAAGGGTGAGGCTCTTCCAGTCGGATAATAAAATCTAATAGAAACATGAGTGCTTAGTGTGATTGATAATTTTTTTTTTAGCCTGGCACTATTGTCAGATGGCTCAAATGTTGGACGCTAAAACTGCAGTAGCACTTGCCAGAACGGCTGGAACGGATCTTCGGTTTTTTATGAAGCCGCCTTATTATCACGTGAGGCACAAACTCTATGTACGAAATTTCTATGAAATTCTATCGTCGCGATTTACATGCGATATTTTAAAAGTCCTGTTCTTATTTACCAATATTTGCAAATATCTTACAATTCCTAGGATTTGATCGAGTATCTTCACTCTCTGATGATTAAATTGGACACAATGTGCAACGGTTGTCATCCCTGCCTCGTGCAATTCTTAAGTAAAAAGTTTCGTGACTTTAATCGCGTAGGTTTCGTAAATACGATCGGAGAAAACAGCTTTGCGAATACCTTGAAAATCATAAGACAACAGTGATGAGGTTCACTTTTTCTTGCAGGAAGTAGCAGGTTTTGATCACGATCTCGCGAGCGCCGGTCTCGCCGTAACACCAGCGATTATTTGGAATCGCGAATTGCTCAAAAATTGTATAGCAACGATCCACCATCACTCGTCGATCGAGGAATATGGAAAAGGTTGAAAACGAGCCTTCAATTGATCAATAATGTTAAAAACTAATACGAATTGCAGCGTTTAGCGTTTTATGAAGAAAAAAAAACTTTTTTGAAATGTTTTAGACATCGCGGACGCAGGAGGACTTCCTATTCTTGTGGATGTTCAAAAGATTTTCGCCAATGATGTGGAAATTTGTATTCTACTGGCAAAAATAATCTCGAATTTGTCGCTTCATCGCGAATATCTCGAGGATATATTTAAATCTGGTAGAGTGATAAAAAGAAATTTATAATCAATATATATATATATACAGGGACCATTTAACGTGACCATCCCAAATATCTGCGTTGCCTTTAGAGTGACCAAAAAAACGTCAGAAGGGAATTTGATTGATTTCGAAGGGCTGATACAGTGGTGAAAAATTCATTTTTGTCGAGGTCATAGTTTTTGCGCTCTCAAGGTCATCAATGGTTTTTCAAATGGGAACATGTTTTTTTTTTTATTAAGACGTTGTAGCTGATATTCAGACGAATCCAATGACCTATGATATCATGACCTTGAAATGATTTTTCACAAAAATACACGTGTAAAAACGGGAAATCGTGATGGTATTGACAATAAGAATATTCGAATAATGTAATTGAATTTTTTGTGCAGAAAATTTATTGTAACAAATGTTCGAAGTGATGGCCATTAACCTCGACACATTTCTGAAGACGTCGGATGAATGATTCTCTTGACCTTCGAATAGTTTCTGGTGTGATAGCGGCGCAGGTTATCCAACGGATACAATAATGTCAATAGTCGGAGATGTTTCTGATGTTTGTAAATACTGGCATTGTAACGTAGTAAAACTGTAGTAGAGTGAAGAATTTTTACTATCTACGAATATCAGAATCAGTAGACAAGTGTATCCATCCAAAGTAACATGTAATAACCGTATCGAAAATGGTATTGTACAGTCAAGCAGAGAAAGTGGACCTGCGCCGTATCACACCAGAAACTATTCGAAGGTCAAGAGGCTCATTCATCCGACGTCTTCAAAATTGTGTCGAGGTTAATGGCCATCACTTCGATCATTCGTTACAATAAATTTTCTGTACAAAAAAATCAATTACATTATTCGGATATTCTTATTGTCAATACCATCACGATTTCCCGTTTTTACACGTGTATTTTGGTAAAAATCATTTCAAAGTCATGATATCATAGGTCGTTGGATTCGGCTGAATATCAGCTTCAACGTCTTAATAATACAAAAAAAAACATGTTCCCATTTGAAAAACCATTGATGACATTGAGAACGCAAAAACTATGATCTTGACAAAAATGAATTTTTCGCCACTGTATCAGCCCTTCGAAATCAATCAACTTACCTCCTGACATTTTTTTCGTCACTCTAAAGGCAGCGGAGATATTTGGGGTGGTCACGTTAAATGGTCCACCCTGTATGTATAGGATTCTTTTTTTTCGCAATAACTAGTCATTTTCTTTCGTAGGCTGGATTGGTATTTTGGCAGAGTGGTCTCGACACGAGGACGTTAGACTATCTGCGCCTGCGATCCGTGCACTTGCTAATCTCGACATTGACGAAAATCCCGACGAGAAATATCCGCGTCGAATTTATTTGCTACATCCGCGGAACAGAGTCGCGAACAGTCCTAAGCTCGATGTTATATTTATACATGGCCTTCTTGGCGGTGTTTTTATTAGCTGGAGGCAAAGGGATTTGGACTCATCTTCTACCAAATTCGTAGGTAAAATAGAAAACACGATTAACCAACGTGCAAATTGATTTACGAAAGATGTTCAGCCATTGCAATCACATGGGATTGCAAGTTGATCGAATTATACCTTAACTTCAATTAAGGTAGTAGTCTCGCCACAGTCACGTTGAAAAGTTTATTCTCCGGTCAATCGATGAAAGCTTCGAAATAGTGCGAAATATCCTTATAATGTAGGTTGTGCATCTTATCGAGATGTAAAAACTTAGAAAGTAATGATGAAAACGCCCAATATAATGTTTAGAGTTCCAAAAATAACAACGTTCCCTTCATCACCTAACCCTCGCTTTTGTATCAGACTATCCATTCCGGCTACTCATACGTAGACACTCTACGTATACGGATATGCACACGCTACTGTAGGTCTAGCGAGCGCGGATATCGTGGCAACGTCGCAGGCCTAACGAATTCTTGCCGTGATATTTGGCGCTAGCTCCGCTAGGCATTGCTTAATTTAAATCGCTATATCTTTGAAACTAGACGGTCAAAATTCATGATTTTTTTTTACCCACTTCGTCATATGTTCCTCTGTAATTGAGAATTTGAACAAAAAAATCTGTAGAAAAGTTTCTAAGTTGTTGCGTGAATTGTGAAATTTTCAATTTCTCCCCATAAGAACACGTGTAAAAGCGTGCAATCTTTGATTGCCAATATCTCGAATACACAACGGTGAATAATTTTGACATTTTGCAGGTAATCACTTAATAGTGTCCTGAATGGATCCTCAAAATAAAAATAAAATCTATAGAAAAACACCTTGGCGAGACTACTAACTTTAACGTAAATCCGTTAATTAATTAGAACACGATATATCGGAGATAAAGTTATCGATAATTGGCTATTATTAAACTATTATTTCACGATAAATAAGTAGGTTGATCATTAAGGGCTTGATTATTAAGGGTTTAAAAAAAGGTATTACTCTTATATCTAAATAGCCATTTAGGAGTGAAATAAATAACGATAATTATGAAAAATTAGCGAATTATTATAAAAAAAGTGGCCATAAAATGTTGACCCCGGATGACCGCGGAGGGTTAAAAAACGTCTACTCAATACAGCACTTTATAGAAATTACACACTGGCCATATTTCTATCTAATTATATACTAAATGACTCTAGATGTCTGACATAAACTGCTCTACACGCGCGAAATTTTTTAAAGATTTACTAACAACAATAAAAACAGGGGGTCACCGAATGTTTAAAGAAAATATTAACGGCTAGCTTTTCTCGCGACTTCGTCCGTTTGGACTTTATGATTTGATGCAGAGGAGATAAAAAGTAGAAATAAAGGAAGAAAGTAGAGTGTCACATTCCTCAGGCAGCGTTGCAGACCAACTGACTGAAGTGCGGGTTGGTAATTGATGAACACTGTATATATAAAACTGTTCCGTGACTGACTGACTGATAGACAACGCATAGCCCAAACTACTAAAGATAGAAATATGAAATCTGGTACATATGCTCCTTATTGGGTGTAGAGGTGCACTAAGAAAGGATTTTTTTAAATTCCATCCCTAAGAGGGTGAACTGGGGTGTAAAAGTTTGTATGGGAAAAAATATTTTTTGGGGCGGATTTACTTGAAACTCTGCATAAACACTTTACAATAAAATGAATGAAACATGTATTTCGGCATTTCCCAAAAATTCAACCCTTAAGGTGTTGCAAGGGCGTGGAAAAGTTTGTGTAGAAAACAATATTTTTTTTGGTCGATTCTACTTGAAATTTGGCATAAATACTCTACAATGCAAATAATGCAACACATATTTCAGCATTTTCCAAAATTCAACAAGTTTAAATTTGAATTTTTTTTCTTAAAATATAAAACTGTTCCTTGACTGATTGACAGACGCACAGCAAAAATAGGCTGTGCATTAGATTTGAGGGAATATTGTTTCTCCCACGGTGAATTTTACGTAGCTTGCTCACGCGTAATTTCGCCCATGGGCCTGGTGATATTGGTAACGCCCAATAAAAAACAAAAAATATTGTTTACAAGGAAATGCTCTGAAAAGGAATAAAATATTTACACTCCCGCGGCGTCATAAATTTCACGTAGAGGAAGTCATTAATATAACTGGTTAATAATTATAACTTCATATAGATATTTTCGAAAAATAAATTCATTAAACAAGAGATCCGCGTTAATTTACGTTGGCGAAATCAGAAAAGTCTTAGTTAAACAGACCAATTTAACCTTCCCCGTTTAAAATCAAACAAAGTTTATATCCGAAATCTACGCGGACGAAGTCGCGGGTAAAATCTAGTAGTAATATAATAGTGCCAACCTCCAACTCCAGTATCATACAATGTCATTGTTGCCTACAGAACTATATGGCTTTGCAATATAGTTTTGTAGACAAAATTGTATGATTTATAGTCTTCGACAAGCACATTCAAATTTTGGGCACTCGATATTCTCAAAGAGCTCACATATAGTTGACCATGCCAGAAGCTAATCCTTTAGTACACCTCTACGCCCTTTATGGAACATATCTTCCGAATTTCATTAAAATAAAAGCAGGAAATTCGATTTTTCCACACAAACTTCAACACCTCGTTGCACTCATTATCAGGGGTCGTTTTAAAAAAACCTAAAATATACATTTTATTATTTGCTTTGAAGAATATTTATATCATGTTTTAGGTTGATACGAGCAAGGAATATCATTGTCCATATAAACTTTTACACCTCATTTCACCAACTGTAGGTTGATTTTCGAAAAATGCTTTCTTAGTGCACATCTAAGAAACATATCCACCAAATTTCATGTTTTTATCTTCGACGGTTTAGGCTGTGTTTTGTCTATATGTCAGTTGGTCGTGAAACTGTTTTATATGTATAGATGAAACTTTGAGAAAAGTGACTAGCAGAAGAATTTCCATAACCGCGACTTTGCAGTAACGATGTAAAAATGCCTAAATCTAGAAAATGTATGCAAATTTTTTTATTCCAGTTCATCGTTGGGTATAAACATTGATTGTGACTAATTTCCATCAAGCTCCACTGTAATTCACTAACGATTCAGAAGGGCCCTGCTTATGCCCTCCCCCCCCGCCCCCTTCCACAAAATACGGCCCTTCGCGAAAGGAATACCTTAAGAGGCTATTCTATTGTGATGGCTCAAAAAATAAGCTATTTTTTTAATAATTTTTTTTTTGAAAACTGTTGCATGTATTGGTACAAACTTTTTTTTCGCTTAAAGATACACTCTTATAGAATAGAAAACAATTTTTTGTTGTTGCATATAAATGTATATTTATTTAAGAATTTTTAATCGTGTTAAGGCACGAAAAAAAGTATGTCGCTGACGTTGATGATTTGCGCTCTCCAGGTACTCTGAAACAAAAGATTCAAAAAGATTCTTAATCTGTATGAGTGTCGCTATCGCCCGAATTAGAATTATTAAAAAATATTAATTTTTACTTATACTTTCGCCCGAATTATGACGAGAAAAAAAGCGTGTTTTTCGAACACTTTTGCAAAAAAACAACGCCATTTTGTTATTTTGCAATATAAAATAACCATTCTAGTTCGGGCGATAGCGACAATCATACAGATTAAGAATATTTAAGAATTTTTTGTTTCAGATTACCTGGAGAGTACAAGTCGTCAACGCCAGCGACATACTTTTTTTCATACCTTTACACGATTATCAATTGTTAAATAAATATACATTTATATGCAACAAAAAATTGTTTTCTATTCAATACGAGTGTGCCTTTATGCGAAAAAAAGTTTGTTACGATACATGAAGAGTTTCCAAAAAAAAAAAAATTATTAAAAATAATTTCAGTTGCAAATACAATACGCGAAATTACTTTCAGAATCACCCTCGGCCTATTTCACTTCAGACCCGCTGAACGCCATAATAGGTGAGCATCCGCAAGAATTTCTCAGAGATCTTGCGCGTGATTTGAAAATGCGGGAATGGAAACGCGTCGGTCACGATTGCGAGGTCGTACTCGACGATTGTCCGCAAAATATGAACTCTCGAGCCACCGGACCTTTCACATGCAGAGGGTACTTTTTTCTCTGGCACAAAAATTTATGTCCGTCACTTCGGAATGAGCAAAGCTTTAATTAATAAAAAAAATTAAGTACTTATCCTTTCTTTAAGATATATATTCGTGTAATACGAAGGGTTTTTGTTTGTAGGGATGCAGAATGTATGGAACAAGCCGAATACGATAGTATTCACAGAACGCAATGTTGGCCCCGCGACTGGTTGCCCAACGATGTGCCATTACTTCGAGTTCTCGGCATAAATTATGACACTAATTTGTCCATGTGGAATCCACCATGCCCGCTGGAAAGTACGAGGTAAATATTACTTCGGTAAAAAATATAATGTATATTAGTTATATAATAATATAGTGATAGTTTGAAATGATTTAGTTGAATGTTATATTATAACTAGCTTTTGCCCGCGACTTCGTAGGCGCGGACTTAAGGATTTGATCCAGAGAGAAGATAAAGAAAGAATAAAAATGAGATATAAGGAAAGAAGGTAGAGTGTCATATCTCTTAGGCATGGTGGTAGACTGACTGTAAAGTGAGGGTTGGTAATTGAGGGAAGGTTACCGTCGAGAGGCATGAAGAATACATGAACTTCGGGAATTTTTTTTTATATAAAATAAATACGTTTGGAAATAGATTCCAACGTATTATATTCTTCGATCAATGGAGAGTAAATGACAATTTTATTTATTTGAAAAAAAAATTCGAAATAACAGCTTCAGCTCCCGTCGAATAAATTCATGCACGGCGTGTTTTGATCTTTTTGAAAAACCCCTGGATAACAAATTGGCAGCTGTTTGGAAAAAAAAACCCCACTTCTTTGCCCGGTTTTTTTTGCTTCAATGGACGAAAGAAATATTTCCAAATCAATTTTTGGAGAAAAATTCGCTTCCTGATGGCCCCGCAAATTGAATTTCCTTTCATTTGCGCAGAGATTCATATTAATCGGCTCGTCCTTTGAAGTTGTAGTGCGCCCCGCGCGCTGAAAAATGCTGTTTCCAGAAAAACGCATTTAACCATTCGTGGTCACCCTGGGTAGAATCGACCCGTCGATCAATTTTTGGCGTAAATATATAATAGTTCCCGGCTTCGAATGGGACTGTATTCATCATCCAACCTGGAGTTTGAACTATCCTCATACCATAAAATTTACCCGCTTAACATGTCGGAATAAATACCTTTTTTGAAACGCGCACTATGCTACTATTTTTTCCCAGAAGAAGCATATCTAAGGAGTATCACGTCCAAATTTTAGGTAAACATGTTGAAAATTCACGGAACTATGATTTTTTGAGCGAAAAAGTGTCTTTTTTGCGTTTTCACCTCTATGAATTTTTTTTAATTCGCTATTTTATTTCTTATAAATAAATTTTTCGTACATCATCTAGAAAGTTTAAAGCATATCCCGTAACTTTTTTAACCACTTCGGACGGATATTTTGGTCACAATACTTTTTTGAATACTGATTGTGTAGAAACGACCCAAGTGTGACCACCGTGATTGAATTTGGAAGTGTGACCACGAAGGGTTAAAATTTAACGTTAAGTCTGTAAATTTTCAGATACTTTAGACATGCAAATATCGTTTTACCCAAATGTTCTAAAACGTGTATGTGAAAAAGATCGAATTTTTCATCGTCATGAACGGTAACCTGCCCTGAAGGTATTAGTCTCGCCAAGGCGTTTTTGTATATGTTTTTATTTTATTTTGAGGACCCATTCAGGACACTATTAAGTGATTACCTGCAAAATTTCAAAAGGTTTCATCGTTGTGTATTCGAGATATTGGCGATCAAAGATCGCACGGTTTTACACGTGTTCTTATGGGGAGCAGTGGAAAATTTCACATTTCACGCAATAACTTCGAAACTTTTGGACATATTTTTTTCAAATTCTCAATTACAGACGAATTTCAATCACGAATCTCAATTTTTGGATTTTTTTTATTGTGAAAAAAAAACGGAAATTTCCGCAAATCTGACAATAATTTATCCATATTTTCATACATCTCTGGTAATTTTGTCAAGTTATTTCATGCATTAATTAAGGCAATGTGTTACACGTCCAGTCGGTAAAAATCCTACTGCCAAGGTTTCTCCTAGACGCAACATATTTCGGGCAAAAGAAGAGAAAGCCGTTGTTTGTCGTTCAACAGAGCGGAACGTGTTTCTTTTCTTTTTTCCCAAAAATCAACCGTTACAGAAATCATTGGGAATCTGCAAATCAGCTATCTCTCTCGCACTCATGGCCGCTCGGTCGGTGTGACACTTGGCCTTAAGGTGTAATCCGCTGTGTCTCTTGGCGTGTCCTCATGGTCGTTGTCGATTTGCGGGAATTGTGCAGCTCGTAATTCGCATCTGAAATAGGGCAACAAATTTTTATACATTCTTGAGATGTTTTTTTTAAGAACATGAATCTAAAGTTTGAAAAAAATCGAGGATTGAATGTTGTAACGTGTTTGAAAAAAAAATGATCGATTTATAGCATTTTTTTTCTTGGCATTTTGCAATAATAAATATGTTTTAAACAATCTAATCTTTTCGACTTTAGGTTCATGTTTTAATAAATTATATTATGTAAACGTGTTCCAAATTTGAAGATGATCCATCAATTAGTTTTTGAGTTATGATTCCCGAAAATTGAAAAAATGTCGTTTCGAGACAAACACGTTGAAAGTTTCACAACTGAGCGCTCGTGGATAACTGAGCGCGCTTGGGAGTCGAGCGGAGAGTCTTTATCATTTATATACATACCGTTAGAAGAAATCCGAATATCGTTTTGAAATTTTCAGGGTGTATTCTTAAGATATTTTGCTAACGATTTGTGAAATTTAAAAAAATTTGATTTTTTGAAGTGCCAACTTTCAACTCCAGTATCATACAATGTCATTGTTGTCTACAGAACTACATGGCTTTGCAATATAGTTCTGTAGACAACATTGTATGATTTATGGTCTTCGACAAACACATTAAAGTTTGCGGCATTCGATCCTCTCTAACAGCCCACATATACTTGACCATGCGAGAAGTTAATTCTTTCTTAGTGCACCTCTACGCCGTCTAAGTAACATATCTTCCGAATTTTATTGAGATAAAAGCAGGCAATTCGATTTTCTCATACAAACTTCAACGCCCCATTGCACCCCTAAGTAGGGGATGATTTAAAATATCCTAAAATATGCGTTTTATTATTTGTTTTAAAGAATATTCCATACAATTTTCCCCACAAAGTTTCACAAACTTTCACAAGTTGATTTTCGAAAAATCCATGCTCAGTGCATCTGTACACCTTCTAAGGAACATATCTTCCAAACTTCTTGTTTCTATTTTCAGCTGTTTAGGCTGTGCGTCGTCTATATGTCAGTCACGGAAACAGTCTTATATGTATAGATATATAATATGTATATATGAATAATTTGGAACGGACTGTAATTCTTCGATTTCATAACTTGTGATCATTGTACATCGTCTTTATTGTTATCAGAACCACCTTGGATGAAAGAAGTGACGAATTCGTTAAAAAACTCACCGTTTCTGGAGTTGGAAAGCGACCACTTGTTTGGGTTTGTCATTCGATGGGTGGCCTGTTGGTTAAAAAAATGCTGATCAAAGGTTTGCTAATATTGTTTGCGTATTGGATAAAATGTGTTTAAATCGAAATAGTAGGGAAGATATCGCACGATTGCGGGAATGTTTTTTTTTTTAGAATGGAAGAATGGTGACCAAAATGGCTTCTGCAGAAACACGAGAGCTATAATTTTCTATAGTACTCCTCACAGGGGCTCGCACGTAGCTGCAATGAAACAACCGACGCAGATGGTCGTTTGGCCGTCCGTCGAAGTCCAGGAACTTCGACAAGGTAAATAGAATTAAAACGATCAATCGAAAATAAATATATACAGGGTGTCCATTTTATCTCTGCCACCCGAAATGACTCGGTAATTATCGACGTCACAAAAAAATGTTCCAGACAAAAGTTGTACGGTGTGAAGGGGGCCTTCAAATGCGACCATTTTTTTTTATTTCGGTGGAGGCGCTGACGCACAGTGAAGGTCACCTCCACTTTTTTAAAGGGAATGGTACATTTTTTTTTCAACCATCTTGTGGAGCACCTCAAGCCGCATAAAAAACATTTGGGGGTCAAAGTCGTTCAAGGTCATTCAAGGTCAGTATCGATGATACAAATCTAAATATCTCGAATCACTGCCAAATATTTAGTAGTGATCCAAGATATTTAGATTTGTATTTCATTTTAATAGGTGTTCGAAATTAGCTTAAAATGAGAGATATCGGAGATCGTAGGATCTCAGCAGGATTAACACTACCCGTCGCGCGAAATAACGTGACTACCGCGTCAAACGTTCGCCGGCTTGGACACTGTCGATCTGGAAATTGCTCAGCATACAACAAACGCGCTCTTGTGGAATTTTTACTTACTTCACCGTAACACAGTATCATGTCCACTTTTTCGAATTGACGGTACATTTTCAAACTATGAATAGCTCTTATCCAAATTCGAAATCAAACTGAACGACAACCTCGATTGAGCTACATACGATACAGATTAACGCGAGTTGGTAAATAAACAGAAGGTATTCGAAGTGTTGTCGATGACTACGATCTCCGATATCTCTCTTTTTGAGCTAATTTCGAACACCTATTAAAATGAAATCCAAATCTGAATATCTCGGATCACTACTAAATATTTGGCAGTGATTCGAGATATTTAGATTTGTATCATCGATACTGACCTTGAATGACCTTGAACGACTTTGACCCCCAAATGTTTTTTCTGCGGCTTGAGGTGCTCCACAAGATGGTTGAAAAAAAAATGTACCATTCCTTTTAAAAAAGTGGAGGTGACCTTCACTGTGCGTCAGCGCCTCGACCGAAATGATAAAAAATGGTCGCATTTGATGGCCCCCTTCACACCGTACAACTTTTGTCTGGAACATTTTTTTGTGACGGCGATAATTACCGAGTTATTTTGGGTGGCAGAGATAAAATGGACATCCTGTATATACAGTACCGGTCAAGAGTTTTCGATCGCTTTCGGAAATTTCAAAACTTTCGATTACTTTGGATAATTGTAAAATTATATAAGAATAATATACCTAATTTTATAGAGCTATATGGTATCTTTGTACAATGAGAAATAAAATGAATTATATTATTCTAATATCATTTTGCAATTATCCGGAGGGTTCGAAAAAATATATATATGTGTGTGTGTGTGTGTGTGTGTATATATACAGTACTGGACAAAAAAAGTACGCACTAGCCGAAATTTCTTGCCGCACTAAAATTTACATAGCGGACTCAAAAATAAAGGTAATCGAATTTCCCAAGTGGCGTTTTAAAGAGGACAAGTTTACCGTTATTTAGCTTTTTTCGGCTCTACGATCTTTTTTCGCCCCGGTGCGCACTTTTGAACGTGGCCATTTTTAGGCTATTTTCTGGCCGTCGAAAATTAACTGCAAAGTTTGTGGAAAATTTTTTCCTCGGTTTGTTCCATGGGAAACTTAAAAAGAATATCAAAACCGACATTTTTATTTTTTAGAAAGTCTCGTACGATTTTTTTTCGCTGTAGTATTGTATTTTTAGCTCAAAAAGATATGTTTTAGAGAAAAAGGCGTCATCGAAGAACTATAAATTGTTGTTAATTAAAAATCAATATGTAAACAAATTTCCTTTCTCAACATATTGTCCTAGTTCCCATAATTCCCAAGTGGAGCTTCTCCACTCATCAAAGTTCCAACCAAAAATGGTAAAAAAAGTCAAAAAAAATTTTGAAAAAATTCTAGCCACTCCAGTGTGGACCCATGCAACTTTTTACCCTCTTGACATTTCCTCTGAAACCCTATAGTTCTGCGATGACGCCTTTTTTCTGAAACATGTCTTTTTTAGCTAAAAATGCAATAACTGGGGCGAAAAAAAATCATACGAGACTTTCAAACAAACAAAAATGTAGGTTTTGATATTCTTTTTAAGTTTACCCTGGAAAAAACCGAGGAAAAAATTTTCTACAAACTTTGCAGTTAATTTTCGAAAAAAGGCGAAAAAAAAATCGTAGAGTATTTTCTAAAAAAGCAAAATAAAGGTAAACTTGTCCTCTTTAAAAAGCGACTTGGGAAATTCAATTACCATTATTTTTAAGTCCGCTATGTGAATTTTAGTGCGGTAAGAAATTTCGACTAGTGCGTACGTTTTTTTGTTCAGTACTGTATAGATATATATATATATCTTGAAAGGTTGGTGAAAAGAAAAATATTGGTATACGTTCGTTTCAGAATCTCCCGCTCTCTTGAAACTTCACGAAGATTTTCTCAATATGTTGAAAATCTACGCAATCGATATCATAAGCTTCAGTGAAACTAAATCGACGCTCGTTACTGCCCTGAGGTTTCCTTTTCAATTCGTCACGCCATACTCTGCAGGCAAGTACAATATTCGTCATCTGCTGTTTTATAGAATATTCCTTTTAAATTGCAAATTTCGAATTAGTGTAACGTACTTAAGTACGTCGAAAACTGATTTGAGAAAAGCAAAAAAAAAAAAAAAATCGTTGCAACCCATTAAGAAGGATCTAACCCACAGATCCTGGAGTTGGCGAATTCTTCGAGATTCCGCAGGATCACTTGTCGATCTGCAAACCAGCAAACAGGTATTGTATCGTCTAATACAACAAAATCGTTGGATTAATTTTTTTTTAAGGCATCAGTCTCCATCTATTACAGATATTTTAAAAGAATTTTTTTGTTCATAAAAAAATTTATCTACATATTTTAATCTTTTTATACACCAAAAAAAAAGTTTCAAAGTACAAGAAAAAATTTAATTTTTTTTTCTTCAATTTATCTTGGTTATCTGGCAGCCGGAAGTTACACCTGTCTTCACCTTGTCGACACGAAATCTTAACTTTGGAGCATTTAAAAACAAAAAGTCGAGTATTTTATTATAAAGTGGAGTTCTAGTTATGACCCCTATTAAAAACTTTCACTCCCGATAAAAAGAAAACAAAATGGCGTACTTTGGAATTTTTCGACTTTTTTACAACTTAAATTGTTTGAAAATAGGATTAATTATTAATGAATATTTATACCATCAGCTGGGGTTGATGAGATACACGCATGGAATAATCCCTGTAAATTTGAGCCCAATCGGTGCAATAGTTATTCCAAAATCATGTCGACAAAGTCGAAAAACGTTGTTTTGAGAAAAACGCGTTTAAAGTTTCTCTTGTAAAAATGTACATAAAACTTTTAAAAAAAGCCTCCTACCCTCAATCAGCGATGCCTAGTCCATACATTATTCCTTCAGCTTCTTCAAAAGCTTCACTTTCTCGGGATTTTTGGTTTCGAATCTCTGTTCTGCGAGCTTTGGACGCTCGACTCGGCGGTAGCGCGCTGAGCGCGCAGAGACGCTTCTATTGTATCACTCTTTTTAGCCGCTTATCGGTCACTCCGACCTAAATAACGTTCTCTACCGTATTTCTACAGGTATATAGTATACGAAACGGATGTTTTTAGAAAATCGAAAAATTTCCAAAAACAGACGGATACTGATCCCTTAAACTAGTATTTGTAACGTAACGAATTTTGCTTTCGAAGTAATGTTGATCTTATTTCCGTTGGTTTACCAGGCAATCCTTTCTGTACCGAAAAGTCGTGACCATCGTTAGACGACACATGCCGACGACAAACAGTAGGAATAACCGAGAGTTTCTAACGAAATTTGTGTTATGGCCAAGATAAGTAACTCGACTACGCCGTGGAAAAAAAAGACATCCACCACAAGTGCTATCTTCGCTCAAAAACTTCGGTGCTCGTTTCTTTTTTTTTTTGTATGCTTGTACACAAAAAGACTTGCAATCCGTTTGTAAATATTCTGTCTTCAAAGCGTTTTTCTTGTCGTAGAATCAATGTAAGGCCTATAAAAAAAAACGTGAAATTAAAATATTTTTAAAAAAGATTGGGAATAATAGATTGAGGAAGTGTCTATTTGATCGATTTCAAAGGATAAAAAAAAACGTAGATAAATTGTCTTTCGCACAAGTTATATTTTATTATAAAATAATTCAAAAATTCGTATCATAGTCGGGTGGATGCCGTGAGAGATTTGTCGTGCTCTCGTAACCGGCAAATTTACTGCTCTGCGAAGGATTATAGTAATAGCCGTTCCATTCGGAACGCCAGCTGTCGTACATATTGTATTTTCGCTCGCCGAGCCGCCTGTCCACGTTTCTCTCACGACCGAGTGTCCCGTCGACAAGAACCTGAAAAAAAAAAGAAAAAATTATGTGCGAACTGAAAAAAAACTACAACTGAAGGTTTACGCGACCTTTCCCTCGTATCATAATTTATTGATTGATGAATTGATAACGGCTAGTCTTTCCTAGAGTCAAATTATGCAACTTGAATATTCTCTTGCAATTTTGCTATGTAAACAATTGAAACGAATTGACGAAATGATTGATTGGACGAGAACGACGAACGAAAGAATAACGAGCACAATTAGAAGTGCCATTTATGGGGTGCGTTCGATTTGGGCGCTTACACGCTTTCAGCATTTGTAAGCATCGCTCATGTCGTTCGACTTAAAGGTCCCTCTACACTACTCGCGAAGTTAATCGAAGTTGGGCGAGGACGAGAGTGTAGAGAGGCACTTTGTGCTTCTTCGCCTCGCTTTGCTTCGCTTCGGGCGACTTCCGATCGGTGTTGGTATTTTGGGCCGAGTCAAAGGGCCGAAGACGCGAGCACGAGTTCTCGCGAAGTTAAGCGACGGAGTTCTCGCGAAGGTGAGCGAGTAGTGTGGTGGCGCTCCTCGTACTCGGCTACCTTCGGCGAGTACTTCGGCGACGAACTTCGAACGAGTAGTGTAGAGGGGCCTTTACCATGCATATTCGAAGACTCTCGCATACTTACATAATTCTTTTATCGGTTTCCCTTTTATTACTTTATTCAATTTTTCCTTTTAGTGCCGCCCCCTTGTAGCCTCTTCGCTCCTTTTCCAACCCATCTACCACTTCCTTATCAATTGTTTCATGTTCTTGCATAATCAATTGTTTCCAACGGGTGCATAACTTATCATTGTTATGCACCCTTTGGAAAAATTTGAGCTATATTGACCGTTCAGTTTTTACGTAATAAAATTACAAAGTCAAGCACTTTGAGCTAGTGAGATACGACGTCTTATGGAGACGGTCGAACGGAAGTGCCGTGATCACGGTTTTCCTGCTCATGTATCCAACTAAAGTCATTGGAAAACTGAAATTTGCTAAACTAGACATAATAGATATTGTAAAAAATCGAAAATTCGAACTTCACCGTGTAGTTCAAGCACTACATTATAAAACTTCCGATCGGTGTTGGTATTTTGGGCCGAGTCAAAGGGCCGAAGTCGCGAGCACGAGTTCTCGCGAAGTTAAGCAAGTAGTGTGGTGACGCTTCTCGTACTCGGCTAGCTTCGGCGAGGAACTTCGAACGAGTAGTGTAGAGGCCTTTAAGCCCGACGTTGGAAAGTCTATGGGTACTATTTCGTCATTATGATAATATTCGACCGGAAGTTGAAACTGTTTTATAATGTAGTGCTTGAACTACATGGTGAAGTGCGAATTTTCGATTTTTTACAATATCTATTATGTTTAATTTATCAAATTTCAGTTTTCCAACGACCTTAGTTGGATATGTGAGTAGCAAAACCGTGATTACCGCACTTCCGGTCGGCCGTCTCCATAAGACGACGTGCTTCACTAGCTCAAAATGCTCGACTATGCAATTTTATTACGAAAAAACTGGATGGTTAATATAGCTCAAATTTTTCCAAAGGGTGTATAACGTATTCGTCAACATCATATAAAAATGTCAGGCTCGAAAGTTGGATTCGACCCTATGATCGTACCTCCTTAACGCTGTGCGCGCTTACAGAAGCATTTATGACGTCACGGTCACGTCATTACCTCTGCTATATTTTGCTCGCAAACGCTTCTTCCAGCGAGGTAGGGCAGCAAAAGCTTGCGCGGTTTTTACCGCGCTTATTTTCGAAACGAACGCGCTTGCGAGCACAAAGAACACATTTCCCAGGTAGTCATTTCCAAATAGTTGTCTAAATGGGTACCAAATGTCCGTTTGGAACTTACGTATAAGTTATCATGTGTCTAACAGTTATCTTTTTGGATGGTTTTCAACTTGTAGGTAACCTCCGGGCGGACATTTGGTATACTTTTAGCCAACTTTTTGAAAATTGCTACTCGGGTTACCAGTTCTTGGACAGAATTTTTGAAAAAATGAGAGTAACAGCTTAGTGCAAACTGTTTTCAGTTAATTCGGGGGCCCTGTTTCTAATAAAACTCACCTCTTTAACATAGTTTTGGCTCCGAGGTACGGGATTTCTTTTAAGGTATTACTGGATGGACCGTCAGGCAAAAAGTTAGTCCAAAATGGGCGAATCGTGGATTTACAAGTCTCTAGATCATGTCGTACATGTTTAGCCTTGCAAATAGCTAATTTAATAATAAATTAACACTTAGAAATGTTAATTTTCCATTTTTAATAATAACAAAAAAATTCTCAATTTTTAAGTTTAATACGTTAGGGATGGTCTTATTATTATCAATAATTACCCAAAAACTCAATATATATTGAGTTTTCCAATGATTGCTATTTATTCATCGTTAAAAAAGGCGATACTCCTCATTACTTTAATTAATTACTCGAAAATTACTCAGTCGATTTATTTGAAACTTAGCATAATCAATCGCTTGATCCTGAATCTTGATGATATAATATTTTCAGAATTTATGGCAATTTAGTTCCATTAGTTTTGCAACCATTAACGTCTGCAGAAGCTGTTTTCCCATGAGCGATCATGTTAAATTCATATGTTCATAAGTACTAAATAATTTAGTGAAACATTCTAAAATAATTAATGTATCATTATTCTATCAAAAACCATAATTCCTCAACTTTTCAAGGATTTTGACGATTTTTTAATATCCATCCAGTAATTCCTTAATCCTTCGCGGTCACCGGGGGTCAAAATGACCCCAAGCGTAACTTTTTTTTCTCAGTGTTCCAACGTATACCTTTGCGGGTTTTTACGTATTACCCTTCCCAATTGAACCCTCATATCACACTCCCTACCCGACTTCGCTAATCTAACCTAACTTCCGTTGCGTCCACAGCCGTATTAAGCTACAATATACCACATTTGCCGAGGGTACGGCGAAACTGTGGAAAACCTGTACCGATATAGACGACCACATATTCTTCTGATTCTCTGGTACACAATACTTTCACTGAAGTATCTACACCAAAGTATCAGAAGGATTGGCCTTTCGCTCACTGGTTTATACGCCCGCTGGTGCATGGCTAAGCGGTCATCGCTCCGAGTATTGGCCACGCGCAGTGCTGCTTAAGGCGGTCCTCTAGTTTCTCGGGTCGAAAAAATCGATTTTTTTTTTCATAAATCACATTTACAACATGTGTAGAAAATGTGTGCCAAAGGATTTTTCGATATTCGAAGTGGTTCACAAGTTACGGCCCTGGAACGGAGCAGGTATACGGAGCGCGCGCCGGGCTGCTCCGAAAGCCGAGCTGAGTTTCTCGGAGAGGCTGAGCAATTCAAACACAATAAACCGCCTCTTTCTGAAGCAGTTCGAAAAGTTATAAAGCCAAGTTATGAGAATTTATCCAAAGAAAAATTGTTAAGCAGATGCCTGGGAGCGGAAACTCAAAATAATAACGAGTCGCTCAATTCGTTAATCTGGACTTTTGCTCCGAAGCACCTCCATTCTGGGCCAAAAGTGGTTGAAATCGCCACGTTTCTCGCTGTCATAATCTTCAACGAAGGATTCAAATCTATCCTGAAGACCTTGGAAACCATGCGAGGAAAAATCGGCCCACAAGCTAAAGGATATGTTCAACAGCGTGATAGCTCTCGGATCGACCGTTCAGAAAGACGCACGAGTGATTTTGTAAAACAGGCCCGAATCGCGAAAAGGGAAGACGGAGCAGCTCTGCGTGACTTCCAAGAAGAAGAGGAAGGCCTATTGTATGGTCCAGGCATAGCAGATTGACGGTGAGATGAAATTTTTAGTATAAATCACATGCGCGAACTTTCAAACGCGTTTTTCTCGAAACACCATTTTTCGAAACGGTAACCACGATATTTCAGAAACTACTGCACCGATCTTGTTCAAATTTATACAGCATCTTTAATATGTTATAAGCCAGCGATTGAACTAGGATTATCATGATTGCTTCGATAGTTTTTTTTGTACGAGTGAAAAACTTAAGAAAAAATGAGTAAAAAATAGAATGTAATTTTCAAAAGTGTATAAAAAAGTCAATTTTTGTAATTTAGAATTCACTCTAGTTCAATCGCTAGTCTTAAATATGAAGATTAAAATGCCGTTTGGTTTTTTGATTTCAGATAAGCAGAACAGCCGCAATCTTGGTCACCGTCAAGCACCTCTTTTACTTGATGTCTTCCTGTCGGCCACTATAACTTTTATTCTATTATATATTTTGACTTCAAAAAAGTTGTAAAGCTTATTTAAATGTTAATAAAGATTATGCAAAAACAATGAGATTGATTATTTCGATGCTTTGCCCGTAAAAAATTATTGAAAAAGCCGTAAAAAAACAGCCGAGAAACTAGAGGACCGCCTTAACTCGAAATACCAGTGTCGGTTGAGCGCAACTTTAAATCAAAATTACTATAAGTTGTTGGCCACTTTTTATAATAAATCGCTCATTTCTCATGATTATCGTTCTTTATTTCACTCCGAAATGCCTCTTCAGATATAAGAATAAATACTTTTTTTGAAACGCCTACTATGAAGGTATTTTTTCCCTTAAACTGTCATATCTCAAGAGTACCAGCCTAAAAATTTATGAAAAACAATTGAAAATTGCAAGAGTTATGTTTTTTTTTTTAGTAAAAAAGGGTTTTTTACGCATTGACCCATTGCTGATTTTTTTCCCTCATTTTAAAATTCGATCAAAATATAATACCGAGAATGCCACATTCTAGAACGTTCAAACTAATATCCTGAATTTTTATGAGTCATTCAGAACGATACGGTCAACGCGGCAATCGTTTAAACATGGCTGGGGTCATTGCGACCCCCCTGCGACCCTGCGGTTACAGCCAGAACGTATGACCGCGAAAGGTTAAAAGAGATATCCACGAATTACGAGAAAAAAAATCCAGATTCATCTCTCTATCACTATCTTCTATCGGATGGTAATCTTCATCACTTAATCATTTCAACCAACTCGTCAATAATTCGAAAATCAACAAAGCCGTCTACCTCACTCGCCATCTTGATACTAATAATGCCAACCCGAATGATTCGAGTTCTGGGAAAGTGTAAGCTCGATAAAGCGCGCACAGTTCAATCCGAACGTGCCACAGCATCGCTAATTAGCGTGGGCGCGCTAAACGCGTGTAAGCGCCCAAGTCGAACGCACTTTATGATTATTGTGGTATGGAAATCGTAAAACGTACTTCATTCGAGTTGGACTCGAAAGATTTTTCCCTCCATAGTTCGGTGTCGTTCCATATAGTTGATATTTCCGATTTCGGATAATCGTGCGACGATCCTTGGGAAGGAACTGCATGACTCGCTTGTATAATATTCTTTGCGACGTCTTCAGTAAAAACGACTGAATGTGGCTTCAATTTCGACGCGTTCTGTCGATTGACGAGCTAAACAAAAAATCACACCGTTAATTTCGTGTTGACAATTTGCGAAAAACAATTCATCCAATGGAAAAATAAAACTCACGACGGAAACACCGAAAACAATTATAAAGAGCAATCCACCGACTCCAATAACGATAACGGCTATAGCCCATTGAGGAATAAGCCTGTCGTCATCCTGTATCTGAGGAGGATGGGTCACCTTTGGAATGACTGGAAAATAAGATGAATTCTTGTTTATTTCCCCCCTTAATAATATGCATACGTAAATGAAAATTAATATCCCGCCATTGTGTGCGCAATCGAATTTTCAATTACATTCTACATTTGCAGTTTAAGGTATTACTGGATGGATATTAAAAAATCGCAAAAATTCTTGAAAATTTGAGAAATGATAGTTCTTGATAAAACAATAATACATGAATTATTTTACAATTTTTCTCTAAATAATTTAGTAGTTATAAACATATGAATTTAACACGGTCGCTTATGGGAAAACAGCTTCTGCAGACGTTAATAATTACAAAACGAATGGAACTAAGTAGCCGTAAATTCTGAAAATATTATATCATTAAGATTTAGGATCAAGCGATTGATTATGCTAAGTTTCAAATAAATCGCCTGAGTAATTTTCGAGAAATTAATTATAGTAATTAGGAGTATCGCCTTTTTTAACGATGAATTAATAGCAATAATTGGACAACCCAATATATATTGAGTTTTTGGGTAATTATTGATAATAATAAGACGATTTGAACGTATTAATGATATTTAAAAATTGAGAAATTTTTTTGTCGGACAGTTGAAACAGATGTACAGTCACTGACAAAACCTCAGCCAAGCACACGCCAATATCGTCGAATTTGACTCCAATTATTATTAAAAGTGGAAAATTAACATTTCTAAGTGTTAATTTATTATTAAATTAGCTATTTGTAAGGCTAAACATGTACGAGATGATCTAGACCTGTAATTCCACGATCTGTCCATTTTGGACTAATTTTTTGTCCGACGGTCCATCCAGTAATACCTTAAGTGTTACTTTGAATCGTTTATATCATCAGAAAAAAATGATTAAGCATGTAATTACCAACAAAGTCCGTTGATTTGGGATCTAAAGCGAATGCCCCGAGTCGTATAGGTCCTTTCGTACGTGTCTCGTTCCATACATCGCTGTCGTATGTTCTAAGAGAATCGTGAAAAATAACTTTCAACTCTTGTGTATTGATACGCTGAGTGAGATCGGCCAGTTCGATGAAATAATCCACGAGAATGCTGCCAGGGCTGAAAGCGTCGATTCTTATACGCTTATACCATTGTTTAAGTACCGAAGATTTCACGAAAACGAGATTCATCTGAAAGAAAGAAAAAATTTCCTGTAAATATCTCTCTAGCAGTATGCAATATTTTGTAAGATCTTTGAAAACTGAAACATCATCGGATTAAGGCATTTCTTTCACGAGCCCAAATATTTAACAATTAACTGATTTTCGTCTACAATTAAGTAAAAATCCGTGCCAATATACTGGAAACATTTCAAGTCAAGTTAACGAAATTTTAACAAAAAATTACGACTTTAAAAATCGTGAAATTTATGCAGCACTTTATGGACATGACTCATTGAGATAAAAGCAGGGAATTCGATTCTCCCATACAAACTTTAACGCCTCGTTGCACCCCTAATTAAAGGTTGTTTTTAAAAATCCTGTGTTTTTAAAAATATGCGTTTTATTATTTGTTTTGAAGAATATTTACACCAAGTTTCAAGTTGATAGACGCAAGGAATATAATTTTCCATACACACTTTTACCCCCCAGTTCACCCCCTTAAGAGTTGCTTTTCGAAAAGTCCTTTCTCAGTGCACCACGACATCTTCCAAAGAACATATCTTTCAAGTTTCAAATTGATACGCGCAAAGAATATTATTTTTGCATACAAACTTTCACACCCCATTTCACCCCCTTAAGAATTGATTTTCGAAAAATTCTTTCTTAATGCACCTCTACACCTAAAGAATATATCTTCCAAGTTTCAAGTTGATACACGCAAGGAATATAATTTTCCATACAAACTACTATACCCCATTTTACCCCCTTAAGATGTGATTTTCGAAAAATGCTTTCTTAGTATACAGTTCTTAGTGTACCTTTACACATATCGATGGTCCCGAGCGGCTCTATCTTATCTCGCTCGGACCTTTACACAGTAGCGTAATTGAAAGGGTCCCAGATGTACTATCGTAACTTTCGCGCCCTGCGCGAAGTATCGTATCTCGGCAGACCCTGTTCATTCTAACGCATCTCCGGGCGCGCGTGAGATCCATCGTATCTCCCGCAGCCTTAGAACGGAGTATCGTAACTCGCCGACTGCGATATGCTCTATCGTATCTCAGATGCACCAAAACGTTTCATCGTAAGTCGAAATTTGGTGATTTTTGAAAAACATCACTACTAAGTTCGTTCGAGCTTGAAGAATGCCCAGACAAAATTTTAAATCATTTTGATAATTTTTTGTGCTATAATTAAGTAAAACAAGATATCGTATCCCCCCGCGCTCTGAAAGTTCCATTTTAGTTTCTACTCTATCGTAAGTCATCGAAAATCTCGACAACTTACAATAAAATAATAAGTTATAAGTATGTTATTATTATGACGTGAATGGAAATAATATAATAATTCATTGATTTAAACAGATAATTAATTAATCATGAAATATAGAAAAATAATAATCGTAATGATATTATTAACACATTTTGAGGTTGGGCGACACAAGAATTGTATTACGGTTATCACTATATCTATTCGTTTGAAAATTGACTGAGATTTCGCGATTTTATTTGAAACAAAAATTGATTACCAGTTACGAGATATTTTATTGTTTAAATTTCATTTCGAAAACTTTACATAGTATGAAACAATTTCATTAGAAAAAAAGATGCATTAGGTAAATCTCTACAAGCAGCTATTTTTCATACAGTTCCATACAAATTATTAGCCCACATACATGTGCTAATAATTTGAATGAAAGACCTTTCGTCGAAGCATGACGGCTGTCGGAGGGAAGGCCTACCCAAGACCTTTCGACCGAAAGTAATGATGAATATTATGATAATAGTATATCATGTTTCTATTTTCACAACGCTTTTCATGTCTAAAAAATATTCTGCGTATAATGCGCAATATTTAGACATAAATGTTGTGATGATTCAGTGACATTTTATTTTTGAGAACGCGAAACTTTCAAACCGCGTTTACTGAAAACTTGCGATTCGTAGATACGATGAAACGTTTTGGTGCATCTGAGATACGATAGAGCATACCGCAGTCGGCGAGTTACGATACTCCGTTGTAAGGCTGCGGAAGATACGATGGATCTCACGCGCGCCCGGAGATGCCTTAGAATGAACAGGGTCTGCCGAGATACGATACTTCGCGCAGGGCGCGAGAGTTACGCTAGTACATATGAGGCCCTTTCAATTACGCTACTGCTCGAAGGTCTGAGCGAGATAAGATGGAGCCGCTCGGAACACGATATGTTCAAAGTTTCAAGTTGATACACGCAAGAAATATAACTTTTAAGGTAATAGTCTCGCCACAGTCACGTTAACAAGTTTATTCTCCGCTCAATCGATGTAAGCTTCGAAATACTGTGAAAAATCCGCATACTGTAGGTTGTACATCTTATCGGGATGTAAAAATTTATAAAGTTATGATAAAAACGCCTAATAGAACGTTTACCTAACCCTCACTTTTGTATCAGACTATCCATTCCAACTACTAATACGTAGATACAATGCGTATACGGATATGCACACACTACTGCAATCTAGTTCTAGTCTGCTCCAGTCGCTTCGTGGCGCTAGCGTCGCTAGACACTGCTCAATTAAAATCGCTATATCTCTGAAACTAAACAAACTCATGATTTTTTTTACACACTTCGTCATATGTTCCTCTGTAATTGAGATTTTTTCTTTTTAATCTGTAGAAAAGTTTCGAAGTTATTGTGTGAAATGTGAAATGTTTCACTGCTCTGCATAAGAACAGGTGTAAAGCCATGAAATCTTTGATTGCCAATATCTCGAAAACGGAACGGTGAATCCTTTTGAAATTTTTCAGGTAATCATTTAATAGTGTCTTGAATGAGTCCTCAAAATAAAACAAAATCTATAGAAAAACGCCTTGACGAGACTACTACCTTAATAAAAACTTTCACACCCAATTTCATCTCATTGAGAGTTGGTTTTCAAACAGTCCTTTCTTATTGAACCTCCGTACCTTCTTAGGAATATATGTTCCAAGTTGATACACGCAGGAAATATAGCTTTCCATATAATTTTTTACCCCCTGAAGAGTTGATTTTCGAAAAATCCTTAGTTCACGTCTAAACCTACCTAATGAAAATATCTTCCAAGTTTCAAGTTGATAATGCAAGAAATATAATTTTCCATACAAACTTTTACACGCGATTTTACCCCCTTAACCCTTTAAACGGCATTGACGCCATATGGCGCACATTTTTTCCGTGCCCGAAGCGGCATTGACGCCATGTGGCGCACATCGATTATTTCATGATTGGGTCGATCGATTTTCACGAAAATTGGTACCCCGGGGTTTTCGAGGTCGCTGATTACGATTCTACCCACAAGATGCAGAAATTCAAAATGGCGGATCCAATATGGCGGACCAAAATGCAAAAGGTGATTTGAATCGGATGGAATTTGGGACTCGGGGGTTTTCGAGGTCACTGATTGCGAATCTGCCATCAAAATGCAGAAATTCAAAATGGTGAATCCAATATGGTGGACCAAAATGCAAAAATTGATTTGAATTGGATGAAATTCGGGACTCGGGGGTTTTCGAGGTCACTGATTACGAATCTGCCATCGAAATGCAGAAATTCAAAATGGTGGATCCAATATGGTCGACCAAAATGCAAAAATTGATTTGAATCGGATGAAACTTTGTACTTAGGGGTTTTCGAAGTCGCTGATTACGAATTTGCTCACAAAGTACAGAAATTCAAAATAGTTGATCCTATATCGCGCACGCGAATTCAAAACGTAAAATGATTGGAATGAAATCTTCTTTTTTCACATTTGTATTTAGTATTTAGTACACGGAGAGATTTAAAAAGTAATTTTTGTCGTGAATTTCACGGTAAAAATTACCGTGATATATTTCAATGTGATGACAAGTGAGAAAAGCATAATAATTTGTATGCGACAAGTTTTTCTTTTAACTCACGTTACAGAAAATTTCAAATACGTAGCTAAAATTTTACTATACAAGAAATTTTTACCGAGAGCACAATACATTTTCCTATAACACTCATTAAATTTTATAATAAATCTTAAAATAACTGTTATAAAGACGATACTGTTTTATAGACATTTTTGAAAGGCATAAAATAATAAAATGCACAGTAAAATTTCGCTGATATTATATATTTTTTAAATTTAAGTTTTGCGTATTTTGTTACACATGAAAATTTACTAGAAAATCTGGTAAAATTTTCTATCTGAAGAAAAAATTTTATTTTATTTTCGTGAAAATCTGTGTTTTACTCAGTAATAATAAGCGAAGTTTCAGGGTTGTCATCTGGTTACCGTTACTGCACGGTAATTTTTAACATTTAATTCTCTCCGTGTATAAATATTAGTAAAAATTACCCCGTGGTGATAACTCAGTAAACACAAAGCAACAGTGACATAACATCAATGTTGAAATTTCCGCCTCAACATTGTAGCTGTTATGTACAAGGGCTGTTTTGTTGCAGTTACATTGTTGAGGTGGAAATTCCAACATTGATGTTATGTCACTGTTGCTTTGTGTTTACTGGGAAGAATCAGTCAAGATGACTAACAACAAAAGTTGTGTTGTTTCTTTAGCAGTCGTCAATCAAAAAGTCGAATGTTTTTTTAGTTACTCACCACCCTCATCGCTCGACCGAATCTTATCAATTTTGCATTTAAGTCCACCATGTTTTATCGAAAAATTTAAATTTATTAATTCTGACACCAGATTCGTAATCAGCGACCACGAAAACCCCGAGTACCATCATCCGATTCAAATCAATTTTTGCATTTTGTCCGCCATATTGGATCCGCCATTTTGAATTTCTGCATTTTGAGGACAGATTCGTAATCAGCGACCTCAAAAACCCCGGGGTACCAAATTTCGTGAAAATCCAAATACTTTTTTTTTCCGCGTTTGGGGCCATCAGCGTGACATTTTTCTTGCCGCTCAAGGGGTTAAGAGTTTATTTTCGAAAAATCCGTTCTCAGTGTACCTCTACACCTTCCAAGGAACATATCGTCCAAATTTCATATTTCTATCTTCAGCGGTTTAGGCTGTGCGTTTTCTATATATCAGTCAGTCACTCAGTCACGGAACTCTTTTATATGTATAGATAAAACTTGGAAAAATGTGACTAGCAGAAGAATGTTTGCAATCGCGACTTAGAGAACACGTAAAAATGTCTAAACTACGAAATTTATGCGAATCTTTTCATTCCAGTTAATCGTTGGGTACGATAATTGATTGTAACTTATTTTTATTCAGCGCCCCTCTAAACTACGTATGATTCGAAAAGGCCCTGGCTTTAGCACCCACAAAATACGGCCCTCCACGAAAGGAATACCTTAAGGAACCTACTTAACATTACCCGTGCGGAAAATTGGCAGGGCATCCCTAATACAATTCGGGGCCTTCAAGGGATTGTTTGTGGATTCCATAGTAGGGTTTTTCGTAAAAGAGCCGGACCGGGCCCCTATTACGAAACGGTTGGGTAGGAAGGTTGACTAAAACTATGGTCTAAGTACGGAGACCAAGTAAGGGCCTTTAAGTGGTGTAGTTGTAGATTCCCTAGTAGTGATTTCTCCAATACTACTAGACTTTGCTATTGTAGGGGCAAATCAGTATAAATTGCTTGACTAAAGAATTTGTGGCATAATAATTATCGGGATCGATTAAATATAATTTTTATTGGTTTGTTCCAGCCGTACAGGGTCTTCCCCTTTTTACGAGCCCCACCCACCTGAACCTTCGTTCAGTCTCCCATTCCACATCCCTCCCTCTATATCTCCCATTCCACAATTCCCCCGTCTACCTCCCATGCCCCCATCTTGCGGCCGCAGCCGACTTCCTTCTCTGTATCATATTCACCATGACATGTCTGCCATGGGCATAGGGAAGCTGCGGAAAACCTATACCGATACAGCTGGTCCCAAGTTCGCTCGCCGCCCAGTCAAGGAACTAGTCGTCTTTCGCCGAGAAATATCGAAGAAAAATATTTCATGACGAAAGTGACGCGACTGGGATTCGAACCTGCGACCTCCCGATCCGCTGGCCAGCACGGTAACCACTAGACTAACGCATCGGGTCTCGATTAAATATAATAATTAAACTATGTGTTTAGTAGACGAGCTGTGATTCCTTGAACCAACAGGCATGCAGTGCGTTCATTGGAACAACGCGGGATCGAATGTGTCAACATATGCGACAGAATTCTAAGTCTCAAATGTATTGAAATAACACATTTCTTTTTCACAGTGCACATACACGCACGTACGCATATGGCTGCAATAATTTGTTATGAGGTACCGTTGAGGCAATTGTTAAAGGCCCTGGTTATTTTGCCTTCAATGGCCCTCGACAGCAAAGTGTGAGCGGCCACTGATGGCCCATGTGAGGCTTCCAGACTAGGGCCTTAATAAAGTTAGGGACAGTTAAGATGGGCCCAATCTAAGCCCGAACTCAATTTCCGCACGGGTACCCTCAATGTTTTAAAAATACTTCGTGTTCTGAATGAATCGAAAAGCCAAAAGTAATAATCGCATTAAAAAAAAAAGCACGAAATGATTTTTGTGTTAAATAAAAATAATACTTCTTTTTCAATCTCTTCGGCGAGTTGTTGCCACTCCTTAGTATTTCGATCGAGCAATTCGGGCACCCAAGTTGCGTTCCCAATGATTCTTATCGTTCCAGCAACTTCGCACTCGTCTTCGCAATATCCCGGTGTCGTTGGCCGGGGTGTGGTCGTCGTGGTCGTTGAGGTCGAAGTTGTCGAGGACACCTCGGTCATCGTGACCATTGAAACGTTGATCGATGGCACAGTGGCCGTTCTCGCGGCTTCCAGCAGCTTTTCTATCGATATTGGTGTCGTCGAGGGTGTTGGCCAACCGGTGAATTCTGTCGTGGCTCTGCATACGAAATTGAAATAAAATTGTTCATCCGAAAAAAACGTGCACTTCTACTCCGAAAATAAAACACAATTTTCAAATAAAATTGCAACTATTTCTATTTCAAACGTATCTTTCGTGTATTTTTTCCCAATAAAAATCTAAAATATATCATAGATTGCAATGAATGGAGACCGAATTAAGTATATAAAAACCGTTAATATTCACTCCTCGCATAATTTCCTCATGCGTTCGCCTCATTTTAAAAGCTGCCTCTTCGAGGCAGCCTAATTTGGCGCGCCTACTTGCTCGTAACGGTATATACTTTTTTTAAGCGAGACGAATCGATGACAGTTGTCCACGTCCTAAATTTGCACGATCCTTTTTTATAATTCCAAATAATTCTTCATTCCAAACGTTGTTCAGTGTGATTAAAATGAAATGATTTGCCTACAGTTTCCTGGAAGTAGTGTAATATCTACAGATATTACACAAAGTGCAACTATTTCATGGCATTGAAAATGTAATCAGACTTTTCTGGTGATAAAAAAAAGTACATGGAAATAATATGAGTTGCACTCTCTCACTCTCTCTCCTTCTCTCTCTCTCTCTCTCTCTCACTCTCTCAACAAACCTCAACAAACCCCAACAAACTCCAACAAACCCCAAACAAACCTCAACAAACCCAAACCAACCCAAAAAATCTCAACAAACCCAGACAAACCCCAACAAACCTCAACAAACCTCAACAAACCCAAACAAACCTTAACAAACCCAAATAAACCTCAACAAACCCCGACAAACTTCAACAAACCCCGAAAAACCTCAACAAACCCAAACAAATCAACCCAAACCCAAACAAACCCCAACAAACCTCAACAAACCCCAACAAACCTCAAAAAACTTCAACAAACCACAACAAACCTCAACAAACCCCAGCAAACCCCAACAAACCTCAACAAACCCCAACAAACCCCGAATAAACCCAAACAAACCTCAACAAGCCCAAACAAACCCCAACAAACTCCAAGAAACCCAAACAAACCAACCCAAACAAACAAAGCTCAACAAACTCCAACAAACCTCAGCAAACCCAAACAAACAAACCCCAACAAACCCAAGCAAACATCAGCAAACCCAAACGACCAAACCCCAACAAACTTCAACAAACTCCAACAAACCCAAACCCACCAACATTGTAATGTACACACCAAAATTGAAACTTACAACTTGTAACCACAAATGACTACTCTACATGTAATGGAGCATTTTTCAAGAAATCACAGACATTTAGCATGTCGCAGCTCCCCCCACCCTACTACAACACAGCGGCAATGGAGTGGGGGTAGCGTTAGTTTCGTGTGACATTTCGCTAAATCAGACCCCCTATATACATCTTTAAAAACATTTTCAATGCTAAAATACGGCCCTCCGCGAAAAGTATGCCTTAAAAGCGAAATATTACTTTGTTTTTCGATAGTCAGTCGACAATTTACCTGGTAGGCCATCCTTTTTGAATTCTCGGTGTAACAGGACCGGAACCCTCTGCTCTTTGAGTGGTCGTCTTTACTTTTGTCAAAGCTTTTCTGCCGCCGGGTCGACTGGGAAAGACGAGTTTTATACCGCCGACGCTTCTCGGCGTTGTCGCTGCTATCATGGGTATCGTCGAGCTTTCTTTCGGCGCTTCTGGCTCGTTTGTCGTTGATTTTTCCGTCTTATCGTGATTCTTAAATTTATTGTAGTCCGGTGGCAAAAGATCGGTAATATCGACGCTCGTTTTCGCAAACAGATCTTGCAACGATTTCCCTGGTTTCGACGATTTTTCCGCTGTGCTCGTTATCTTCGATCCGTCCTCGATTTTATCAGCATTCTTACCAGCTGCATTCGTAGACGGTAACATCGGGCTGAACTTGACGAATGGACTAGATGAATTCTTGTCCTCGGGCTTAACGTCTTTCGATTTTCGCGTTTCGTCGTTATTGCCACCGGATTTTTCGTTTCCTCGAGCAACATTGTAATTCGCTGGTAGAAGAGTAGAAATATCGATTTTGGATTTAGCGAGAATTTCACTGAGTAGCGATTTTTCCGTAACTTGATCGTCTTCCTTTTTCAATTTGTAATCGGGCGGCAAAAAAGAGCTGATATCGTAATTTCCGACGCCGGAAGAGGACAACGGAGTTGTCGTTTTCAATAATACATTATTGAAAACGAAGCCATGAAGATTATTGTTCTTATGACTGTTATTGTAATGCGAAGCACTGCTCTCGGTAGAACTGGGTCGTGAATTTCTCGAGGAGGATGGCCAACGAAATTTCGCTTTTTCGGTACTCCCGTTATTTTCTTCATCAAACAAAGAAGATCCCGTAACTCTTGCGAGCGTCGGTGGGGTGGTGAGCGCCGGAGCTTTTTTCTCCTGGTTGTAGCGTCTTGGTACGAATTTACTAATGACCGGAGTTCTCGAGGTGGTGGTAAAGCTTTTTCTCGCTTGTACAGGTCTTTGCTCGCTCAGTGTATCGAGCTGAAGCGTATTTCCGGAAGTGCGAAAACCATTTGCGAGAAAGCCACTTGATAATTCGGACTGTACACGATCGAGTTTGTCGATTATGCTTTCCGTCGATTCCGCGGTCGCGGTCGGTTTTTTCGTTGTCATTGACAGCGGCTTTTCCATCTTTTCTTCGTAATCGTCGTCTTTCTTTGATTTATTCGATTCATCGGTGCTCTCGACGCTCTCGTCCGAGGCTTCGGCATCCGACGAATTATCGGTACTTTTGCCGATGATTTTTTTGTCTATCGACTCGACAACGAGAAAAGGAAGAAAGCGCGCACCCGAGATACTACGACTCGTTTGAACGGATGCGACTATTCTCGAATCCTCGGTCGTTTCGCTCGTTTCACTGGAGTTAAGGATTCCCGGATCGGGTGTCGAGTTTGGAATCATCGGTGAGATTATTTGCTCGGTCGTTATTTTATGGGAACTGGATGGTACGGAAAGTGTTCCGTTCACGACACTTTTCGTCGTAACAACGGATACTACCGCTTCGCCAATTAAAATCTCGTCGTCATTCAATTCCCTAGATTTATCCGGTATGTCTTCATCATTCGACTCGATTGAACGCTCGTCGCTGCTCTCATCCTCCTCAGAATCCATTGTTTCGGAATTTTTCGCAACGATCAGCGAAGACTTCGCGGATTGATTGCCCGAGTGTGACGATTTATCAACTGACGGGTCCATCTGCTCTGAATCATCTTCCGACGACGACGTTTCCGATGATTCTTTGTGTTGCTCCGATGGTGAGGATAGCTCCACGTCTTCAGACGAACGAAAATAATCCACCGTATCCCGAACTAAATACATCAAGGATAAAAATCAGTATTTAATTGTTTCTAAGAATCAATGGGATATTGGATAATTGATTGATCATCACAAATTTTCTAAGTTATTCAGATGTGTACCCGAGTCGAAAACTAAGGCCGAAAACTTTATTCGATTCGGCCGAAATTGTAAAAGTTGGCCTACGGTTGGCGACTTAGACCGAAAAAACGACGAATCTTTTAAAATCGCAATAATTCAGGCGACTTGTAAAACGGAATGTACCGAAAATGCGCCGGAAAAAAAAAACGCTGGAACTTAGTTCCGGCGTGTTGATCGGCCTAACGGGTTGCAGGCTGAAAGTACGCCGAAACTTGGGATTTCAGCTTACATCAGTCAGCGTTCTGCTCAGGCCGAAAATATGCCGATACTCATTTTTTCGGTCTACTGATCGACGTCGCAGGTTACAGGCTCCTCATTATCAATCGAACTCACAAGAGCAGTTCAACAATTGGCAGAATTCAGCTAATCAAAGCTCAAATTTTACACCACTTTAACTCCTAATTTTACATCACTTTAACTCCCAACTAATTTACTCAACGCTCTGTATAAATTCATTATTTTGAATAAAAAAAAACATGGTGAAAAGGATCTTCTTTATTATCGTAGAGATTTAAGAGGAAGCAAGATCGAATTGCACTAATTATCACTCATTATATTACCAAATATTGATACTCGATGGGGAGACCGAAATTCCAGATTTCTGCGTCTTTTCGGCCCGAGCAAGCGGGCTGATGAAGAGGCGGAAATCGTAAGTTTCAGCGTGTTTTCGGCCCGAGAAAGCAGGCTGACGGAGAAACCGAAATCCCAAGTTCGGGCGTGTTTTCGGCCTGCAAAGCCTGGCCGGAATGGTTCGCTATTCCGGCCGGTTTTCGACGTGAATTCGGTCTAGACCGAAAACACGCCGGAAAATAAGACTTTTATTTTTCGACTCGGGTAGGGGAGAGTGGGGCACAATGTGTCTCGGGGGCACAGTGAGCCACATGCGGTTTCCCGGAGGATTGTAGCTCGTAAATTCCGAAATGTTATGTGTTGGACCGCGATTTATATTAGGTTTCGTCAAGCCTAAAAGAAAGTCGATAGCAGCTCACAAAGTATTATTGGAAATTAAAAATTGATTCGAGGCTTCGAAAAAATGTTTCGCTCGCCGGGAAAACGTAAAATATAATGACACTTTGTGTAGCGGATCCGGTTTTCGGTCCTAAACGATAGTTTTATTATTTATGATGCACTCAGTGACTTGTGTTTTTCCATTCGTAGTTTAATTAATAGTTATTTTCATCAATAATCAAATATTTTACTAGTGGGGTACAATATGTCACCGAGTAGTGGGGCAAAATGAGTCGACTCCCAATGAGGAAACAAAGACGTGACGACGCTTCGAAGAAGCGCAATGTGTCGCGGGTAACTGTCAAACACATGCGACTTCTCGGAGTTTTGGAGCTTATAAAATCCGAAATTTTTTGTGTTGGTCCGTGATTAATATTAATTTTCGGCTGGCCTAAAAGAAAGTCAATAGCAGCTCACGAACAATTATTTAAAGTACAAAATTTATTTGAGGCTCGAAAAAAAAAAACATTTCGCCTACCGGGAAAACGTCAAATATTGTGGGGCAATTGTGTGGAGCACAATGTGTCATCGAGTTGTTGAGCACCATGAGTCGACTCTCAATGTTATTGGCAAATAATACCCGTTGTGAAATTATCGGTATGTATGAAAATGTGTTTTCTATGTTAGGAAAATATAAGATTTTCAACCGGCTCGTTGTATCCTACGTTTCGCAAGCACTTGGCACACTGTACCCACCTATCTGACACATCATACCCCACGGGTGGCGCTCATGAGCCTTTTTGCAAAAAATATGGTAGCTTTATTATACTCCCAAAGGCCTATAAAATCGGTTATGACCTTTTTTTCTAATCAGACTACTTTGGTAAGGGTAAAAATTCGATAGAAGAAAAGTGACACACTGTGCCCCACCTTCCCCTAAAGATACAAATCGAAATTGACTTTCCTTTTTCTTACACTAGCTTCGAGCTTCCTTGTTCCACTTAAATTAATGTGTTAACTTTTATTATATTACAGTTAATCAATTAATTAACTATATCAATAAGTTGATTCGATTTCGCCTGAAGTGTATTAGGGGTACCGGAAATTAATCTATTATTTTCAGGGTTCGCATGATATACAGGGTGAGGCACATAAAGTGTTACAGAGCAATAACACTCAAACTATTGATCATATCCAAAAGTGTTTCACACAAAATTTTCAGTGTTCGAGAAGGCCGTCATACTGGACCACCCTATTTTTTTTTATCGGTGGAGGCGCTGAAGCTACGTCAAGGTCAACTCCATTTTTTTTAAATGGAACCATGTATTGTTTTTTCGATGACATTATTACCGATTTCAAGACGAATTCAGCGACCTACAACACAAAATCATTCTAGTCACGCAAAGTATGAAAATAGTTGAAAAATCAAGAAATATCGGAATAATCACTTTCAAAGGATCCACTAACCTTGATTTGGGTCTACCTACAGAAGATGCTCGAAGTGATGACCCTCGACTTGTAAGCACTTGTTAATTCGCTGATGAAAAGACCGTCTAATTTCAGCCAACATTTGTGGTGTAATTTCGGTACATGCTCGGCGTATTCTTTCTTCGAGCATCTTCTGTAGGTAGACCCAAACCAAGGTTAGTGGATCCTTTGAAAGTGATTATTCCGATATTTTTCGATTTTTCGACTATTTTCATGCTTTGCGTGACTAGAATGACCTTGTGTTGTAGGTCGCTGAATTCGTCTTAAAATCGGTAATAATGTCATTGAAAAAAAAATACATGGTTCCATTTAAAAAAGTGGAGTTGACTTTGACGTAGCTTCAGCGCCTCCACCGATAAAAAAAATAGGGTGGTCCAGTATGACGGCCTTCTCGAACACTGAAACTTTTGTCCGAAACATTTTTCGATATGATCAATAGTTTGAGTGCTATTGCTCTGTAACACTTTATGTGCCTCACCCTGTATATATAAGGTGATATATATCCGAAATATATCCATTGATATTTATGTTGGTTATATATGAGTGATATTTATCTTAAAATACAACAAAAATGCGGATTTTTTAAATAAAAATAACTTTATCTTCATGCAACTATACATGGCGCTGTGTTGTCTCGACTTTAAAATACCGAACTATGACGACTTATCTACGTATTTGTCCGTGGTATTTGTTGTCAGTAGGTTTAAAAAGGCTCCTAATATTTTGTGTAAGTGCCGAAATTTCAAAGCATACCATTGTCTTTGAACCAGCGGCGTATCTTCCATTGTTGGCAATTTTCTCATTTGTGGAATAACAACGGTTTTAGACAAGTAAAGATATTGGTCGCGCTATGAATTATGATAATAATATAATGTTAAATTGAGATTTGGTCGGGTAGGCTCTGATGTGTGCGTGCGCGTAACGCACGCACGAAATTCGCGATTTGGCCATTTTGGACTACCTTTTTGCCCGACGGTCCATCCATTAATACCTCGAATCCACGAACCACCGCCTTTACTTTTTTGTCTTATGGAATAAGTTGGTCATTCGTTATGTTCAAATTAATACTTGCTGTAATACCCTTATTTATGATGAGCATTTTCATCCTCGTAGATTATCATCGATGACAAAAAAAAATGCTTATAATGGTGAATGGAATTACAACAGATTTATTAGTTTCATCCTCTTATCTATATACAGGGTGGACCATTTAACGTGACCACCCCAAATATCGCCGTTGCCTTTAGAGGGACGAAAAAAATGTCAAGAGGTAATTTGATTGATTTCGAAGAGCTGACACAGTGGTGAAAAATTAATTTTTGTCAAGGTCATAGTTTTTGCGTTCTCAAGGTCATCAATGGTTTTTCAAATGGGAACATGTTTTTTTTTCTATATAAGGATATCTGAATAATGAGGATATCTGAATAATGTAACTGAATTTTCTTGTGCAGAAAATTTATTGTAACAAATGTTCGAAGTGATGGCCATTAACCTCGACACATTTTTGAAGACGTCGGATGAATGATTCTCTTGACCTTCGAATAGTTTCTGGTGTGATAGCGGCGCAGGATCTTGTAATTCGTTCTGGTATGGTACGGATGAAATTTATGACGTCTTAATATTCTTGAAACACTCGCCTTGGAAATTCCAGAACAGCGCTTAATTTGCCGACTACTTAATTGCGGATCATGAACTACTGCAACCAGAACGGCAATCTCTGCTTCTTCGTTTGTTTTAGTCTTGCGACGTTTCCTTTTGAGTGGATTAACACAGCCCGTTTCACGGAATAAATGAATAATTCGATCGAAACATCGACGGGAAGGATATATTTCTGTCAGGATAACGATGTGCATAAAGTTCCTGCGCCTGCACAGAGTTTCTGCCGGTCTCACCATAAATCAGAATCATTTCCACTTTCTCTGCTTGACTGTACAATACCATTTTTGATACGGTTATTACATGTTACTTTGGATGGATACACTTGTCTACTGATTCTAATATTGGTAGATGGCAAACATTCTTCACTCTACTACAGTTTTACTACGTTACAATGCCAGTATTTACAAACATCAGAAACATCTCTGACTATTGAGATTATTGTATCCGTTGGATAACCTGCGCCGATATCACACCCGAAACTATTCGAAGGTCAAGAGAATCATTCATCCGACGCCTTCAAAAATGTGTCGAGGTTAATGGCCATCACTTTGAACATTTGTTACAGTAAATTTTCTGCACAAAAAATTCAATTACGTTATTCGGATATTCTCATTGTCAATACCATCACGATTTCCCGTTTTTACACTTGTATTTTGGTGAAAAACCATTTCAAGTTCATGATGTCATATGTCGTTGGATTCGTCTGAATATCATCTACAGTCTTAAAACAAAACATGTTCCCATTTGAAAAACCATTGATGACCTTGAGAACGCAAAAACTATGACCTTGGCAAAAATGAATTTTTCACCACTGTATCAGCCCTTCGAAATCAATCAGATTACCTTTCGACATTTTTTCCGTCACTCTCAAGGCAACGGAGATATTTGGGGTGGTCACGTTAAATGGTCCACCCTGTGTACAGGGTGGATCAATAACTATTAGCACCTTGGATATCTTCGAAACTATAAGGTTCACAGAAATATTTGCTGAAATGAAATTGCACAGTACGAAAGGGGCCATCCCATAGCGATAATAGTATTTTTGCAGGTGAAGGTACTTCGGACATTTGAAGGTCAACTCCATTTTTTTTAATGGATCGGCATGTTTTTTTTCTGTATCATGAAAGAGGAGCTTAAAACGAGGTCGACGACCTATAACATAAGGTCATTGAAGGTCATAGAAAGTACAGAAAGGCGATAATACTTACAGTTTCGGTAGTAAATAAAATTACTACGTTTATAGTAAGTAAACAGTGTTTATTTTCAATGAAGTAAACCGTAAGTATTATCGCCTTTCTGTACTTTCTGTACCTGTCTAAGAAATGTGTAAACGTACATAATAACGTACGCATTGATATTGATGGTCGTCATTTCGAACACTTACTATAAACGTAGTAATTTTATTTACTACCGAAACTGTAAGTATTATCGCCTTTCTGTACTTTCTATGACCTTCAATGACCTTATGTTATAGGTCGTTGAACTCGTTTTAAGCTCCTCTATCATGATACAGAAAAAACAAAACATACCGATCCATTAAAAAAAATGGAGTTGACCTTCAAATGTCCGAAGTACCTCCACCTGCAAAAAACTATTATCGCTATCGGATGGCCCCTTTCGTACTGTGCAATTTCATTTCAGCAAATATTTCTGTGAACCTTATAGTTTCGAAGATATCCAAGGTGCTAATAGTCATTGATCCACCCTGTATAGAACTGTTCCGTGACTGACTGAATGACAGACAACGCACAGCCTAAACTACTGAAGATCGAAACATGAAATTTGGTATATATGTTCTTTAGAGGATGAAGAGGATTTTTTGAAATTCGATCCTTAAGGGGGTGTAAAAGTTTGTATGGGAAATAATATTGTTTTGGTCGGATTTACTTGAAACTTTGCATAAACACTCTACAATAAAATTAATGAACCACGTATTTCAGCATTTCCCAAAAATTCAAACCTTAAGGGGTTACAAGGAGGTAGAAAAGTTTGTGTTGAAAAACATATCTTTTTGGGTGGAGCGGCTTGAAAAATGGCATAAATACTCTACAATACAATTAATGGAACACGCATTTCAATATTTTCCAAAATTGAATCCTTAAGGGGTTGCAAGGGGATGGGTTAGTTAGTGTAGACAACAATATTTTGTGGTCGGTTCTTCTTCAAAATTTGGCGCAAACACTATAACGGACATAATGAAGCAAGCACTTCAGTGGTTCCGAACATTTAACCCTCGAGGTGTTGCAAGAGAATGGAAAATGTTGTATAGAAAAACATATTTTTTTAGTCGGATTGACTTGAAAAATTGCATAAATTCTCTACAATACAAACAACGAAACACATATTTCAGGATTTCCCAAAATGTAACCCTTAAGGGATTGCAAGGGCGTGGAAAAGTTTGTGTAGAAAACAATATTTTTTTGGTCGATTCTACTTGAAATTTGGCATAAATACTCTACAATGCAAATAATGCAACACATATATCAGCATTTTCCAAAATTCAACAAGGTTGAATTTCAATTTGAATGAATTTTGGTTTTTTTCCTTCTTAAAATATAAAACTGTTCCTTGACTAACTGGCTAACTGACAGACAACGCACAGCCTATTTTTGCTTTGCGTTAGATTCGAGGGAAGATTGTTTTTCCCACGGTCAATTTTACGTAGCTTGCTCAGGCGTAAGTTCGCCCACGGGTCTGGTGATATTGGTGCCGTCCAATAAACAACAAATATTGTTTATAAGGAAATGCTCTGAAAAGGAATCAATTATTTACACTCCCCCGACGTCATAAATTCGACGCGGAGGAAGTCACGGATAATAACTATAACTTCATATATATTTAGGAAAAATAAATTTATTTAAAAAGACTCCCGCGTCAATTTAAGTTGGCGAAATCAGAAAATTCATAGATAAACAGACCAACTTAACCTTCTCCGTTTAAAATCAAAGTTTATATCGAAAATCTACGCGGACGAAGTCGCGGGCAAAAGCTAGTAAATTATAATAGTACATTATGACACGAGAACGAATTTTTCGCCGAGGATTATACGAAATTTTATTTTACAAGGTGTGAAAATGATGTTTTTACGCACAATAGGCGTGCGTAAAATGTCTATTATCGTACCGAGTGGAATAAATATCTTTAAGGCGGGCAACCACTTTAGATGCTTCAAAAAATCAATTTTTCATTCATTTCATAAATCGTTAGCAAAATATCTTAAGAATACACCCTGAAAATTTCAAAACGGCATTCGGATTCCTTCTAACGGTATGTAATATATAAACATATATATTTATATATTACAACGGCATGTAATATATAAATGATAAAGACTCTCCGCTCGACCCCCAAGCGCGCCCAGGTATCCACGAACGCTCGGTTAAGTAGTTTGTTTGGGTTTTCATGACCCAAACAAACCCAAACTCGACCGTTTGGCGATTAGCTCCAAAACATCTCCATTCGGGATACAAAATAATCGAGGTAGCGGCATTTCTTGCTGCTATTTTATTTAATGAAGGAAATTCAGCCCTACTCATGGTTAGGAATGAAATGCAAATCGTAGTTGGCAGGCAGAGCTACGGATATGCCGAGCAAATGGATCAGATGCGCGTGATTTGAAGCTTGCATTTCCTCGTAAAGAGGAAATGCAAGCTTCAAATGAGTTGCATGAGGAAGAGGAAGAACTGCTGTATGGTGCTGGAATCGCTGATTAATCGGTAAGACACTTTATCATTTGATTAAACACATTTCACTTTGAGTTTTTCGTTTGTGAAACTTTAAACGTGTTTTTCTCGAAACGACATTTTTTTCAATTTGCGGGAATCATAACTCAAAAGCTAATTGATGGGTCATCTTCAAATTTGGAACACGTTTACATAATATAATTTATTAAAACATGAACCGAAAGTTGAAAAGATTAGATTGTTTAAAACATATTTATTATTGCAAAATGCCGGGGAAAAAAATGCTAAAAATCGATCATTTTTTTTTTCAAACACGTTCCAACATTCAATTCTCAATTTTTTATTCAAAATTTATGTTCATGTTCTTAAAAAAGAATTTCTGAAAAAGAATTTCTGAAGACTATTTCAGATGCGAATTGCGAGCTGCACAATTCCCGCAAATCGACAACGACGATGAGCACACGCCAAGGGACACACCAGATTACACCTTAATTAATGCATGAAATAACTTTAAAAAATTACCAGAGATGTATGAAAATATGAATAAATTATTGTCAGAGTTGCGGAAATTTCCGTTTTTTTTTTCACAATAAAAAAAATATAAAAAAACCATCTAATTTTTGGTGTCTTAAAGTAGTTGCCCGCCTTAATGGCATAAAAAGGAAAGCAGCTTTAGAGAGTGCTTAAACCTTCACTTTTCAGGAAATGTCAATGTTCTGGCCGGCTGTACATTACGTGAAAGTGTACTTGATCGCAATGTATTTCAGCCAGAACGTTATAATTTCCAACCATAGAGCGTGAGCCATAAAAAAAACGTTTTTGTGATCTTTCCGGTGTGTACCATGAAAAGGTCCGGTCAGGTGAATCGGACAAGGCAAGCCTGGCCAGGCCACGACGCAAAGTAGGGAATGCCCAGTCACATGTCTTTACGGAAAACCGTGCAATGTGTGAACGCGTCACCTCGGGAATTCAGTGACTCGTTCTAGGTTGTAACTTGGACGTAAGCTGATGGATCGATTGCGTCAAGTATCGTGAGGATTGGGTTCGATTCGAAGGCAAGAGGAAAAAAAAGCCAACATTCTAAAGAAGTAGCAAGGATATAACTTTCGATTGAAGAGGATTCTTTCGTTTTACCTGAGGCCTCTTTCTGAGGATTTGTCGCATTGTCATAATCATCCCAATAATAAGTATCGTCTTCGTGACTCGTAGACCCGTCTTCTGTATTTTCAACACTCGATTCTTCACTTTCAGCTCGCACCACGTGTTCGATCGAACTCGATGGAATTGGCGAGGCGATGGATATACTTTTGGTCCCTCCTTCCTCCGCACTCGTGTCTTCGAATTCGTAATCGTCGTCGTAAATTTCCTCGCTGTTTTCGTTCTCGTACGAAGCCGAATTATCTATTGCTTTTGAATTTTCCATCACGTTGTTCTCGTTCAACGAGGCCGTGGAAACGGAATCCTGAGTTTTTTCGTACACCGAGTTTGTCGGCAAAAGCCGCTTGTCCCATTTTGATTTGACATCTGCGAACAAATATTATTATGAAGACGTGACCTTTCGGAGCTTGGGAAAGTTCTTTTTTTTTTTTACAAAATTACAAACTAAACGATTATAAAAATCAAATCATTTTTGCATAAAAACTTGGGAGATTATGTACCTCTCCTAGTAAGCAAGTTAAGAAGAAACTTACAAAAATACAGTTACAGAATGATAAATAAAAAAAAATGGCATTCGGCGACAAGTTCCTTCCAAAGAATATCCTTGTTCCATTCCGTTGCTCGATTCCGATCGAAAGTTCCTTACATATATTTAGAATGTACATTCTTAGCACGCACTCTCGCGTCGACAATCATTTTCTAAACGCTCGAAAGATTTTCTAGCCTGCTTGTTGGAAGATTTTCAATCGTGTTATGTGGGTCGATAAATTTGGTTCAATTGGGAGAAGATCCCGGCACAAGTTAATTCTTAAATTATTTCTTGAAGGACCATTCCAGTGTAGATTTTTTTTGAAAATCGTTTTTTTTTTGCATTATCCCAAAATATGGACTTTTATAAATATGCTGTTGAATTTTGGTCGCGAAATTCGAATTGTTCCGGTCGCTACAGGCTTTCGTAGAAAAAGGGTTTCGAGCAGCAGCGTTAGAACTGCCGTTGGTGAAAGACGTTTTTCTCGAAACGTCGTTTTTCAAAACGGTGGAAGATTTTTTAAACCTAGAGTTTTCCAAGCTATCCGTCTCCAATTTTGCCACACCATTCTTCACGCCATTTATTAACATCGTACGGAAGCGTTTTTTTTTATTTGAACATTTCGCATTTTTTTTTAACGAAAAACTGTCGAAAAAAGGTTCAATTTGATACTCAATTTTGAAATAGCCACCATTTTATTTTTCATAAAAAAAATCCGCCTTTACAATTTTTTATACCGATTAATAATCTTTTGAAATTTTTTCTTTCCGACAATTTTTGGAGGAGTAGGACTTTTCACCATCAAGCGCTATTTTTTTAGGCATCATTTTGCAATGGCCCAAAAAGTTACATAAAAAATAAAACTAAAACATTAAAAAATATTTCTATGTACAACATTCATCTGAATAAACGAAAAAAAAAATCGGACTGATATCGAATTTTATTTAAAAAAACAAAATCATATAAAAATCAGCAATTTTCAAGACTGGAATGGTCCTTTGAGGTACTCCTTTCGCGTATTTTGTGGGCGTATAAGCCAGGGCCCTTTTGAATTATTGGTAGATTGCAGTGCTCACATACACCTGGGTAGGTCAAAAAGATCGATTTTTCAAAAAGGTGCTCATTCAAAAGTACTATCCTTTGAGTGTCTATCCTGAAAATGGCATAAGGAAATTCGCAATAATAACGAAGTTATAGCGTTTTGTAACTAACCGGGTGAGCAATAACTTACGGTTATGGGGCGCAGGTAGACTATGAGTTTGACTATGAATGATGTTGACACAGCAAAAAAAAGATCTAATGGAAGTGTCAACATCTAAGGAAGATCCGACATATGGCCCAGGAATCGACGATTTCATGTAAGTTTAATATAAAGCAGTTATTTCAGTGTAAAGTGTACTCAAAACTTTAAACGCGTTTTACTCGAAACAGTGTTTTCGAAATCGGTACCAGAAATATCTCCGCAACTACTGGACCGATGGGGATCAAGTTTTGCACAGTTATGCTTCACACAATAATCTAGTACTTATCGAGCCGTTTTTTCGATACCTGGCATAGTTTTTTTTTTCATCATAAGTACTGAACAATTTTGAGGCGAAAAAATCGCCTGTTTTATTCCAGTGACTGTCATGACCCGAAAAAATTAAATTTTTAAATACCAGCTCGATAAGTACTAGTTTTATCTATCTACTTTAAGAAACAAATTTTTTTTTTACATAAAAAATGGCAGAGGCCCTTCTGGTACCGCAAACGCTGTTAACAAAAACACGTCCCAGGAAAACGACTGTAACTTTTTAACCGTTTGACATTTTTTAATCAAATTTTCACACAATGCAGATAAAATGTCATACTTTAAAATGTATATCATGGTTGTACAATGAAATTCAGTTTTTATACACAAAAAAATTCTTAAACATAACCTTACTTTTAGCCGTCTTAGGTGTATGTAAGCCCTTAATAAAAATACGTTACAATCAATCCATTATACCCAACGATGAACCGAAATTAAAAATTTCACATACATTCGGTAGATTTAGACATTTTTACATATTCTCTGAAGAGTCACGGTTGCAAAAGTTCTTCTGCTAGTCACATTTTTCTAAGTTGTATCATTAGTTTTTATTGTCTTTTCGGAATCTTCAAAATTTTCTACATGCTTAACGCAGTTCATATCAGACATGTAGAGTAATTTCGTATATCTATTATTAGATAGAAATGAGGCAAAGCAACAAGTGGAGATGCAGGCACTGAGAAATTTCGAACAATCGAGGGAACAAAAATAAAGAACCGGAAGGGGGGTGGACAAACGCATTAGAAGGGGAGAAAATAGTACACGGAGAGAATTAAAAAGTAATTTTTGTCGTGAATTTCACGGTAAAGATTACCGTGATATATTTCGATGAGGTGACAAGTGAGAAAAGCATAATAATTCGTATGCGACAATTTTTTTTTAACTCACGTTACAGAAAATTTCAAATACGTAGCTAAAATTTTACTACACAAGAAGGGTAGCGCGCACGATAATTTTTACCGAGAGCACAATACATTTTCCTATAACACTCATTAAATTTTATAATAAATCTTAAAACAACTGTTATAAAGACGATACTTTTTTATAGACATTTTTAAAAGGCATAAAATAATAAAATGCACAGTAAAATTTCGCTGATATTATATATTTTTTAAATTTGAGTTTTGCGTATTTTGTTACACATAAAAATTTACTAGAAAATCTGGTAAAATTTTCTATCTGAAGAAGAAATTTTATTTTATTTTCGTGAAAATCTGTGTTTTACTCAGTAATAATAAGCGAAGTTTCAGGGTTGTCATCTGGTTACCGTTACTGCACGGTAATTTTTAATATTTAATTCTCTCCGTGTAGAAGAGATGAGCAAAATAGCGCGACAACTTGAAAGACTGGCGAGAAAAAAGGAGAGGGAAAGTGTGGGTGGGAAATAATTTGGGATAAACTTCCGAAAAGCCCACACCTCCGAATAATTTAGAACTTCGTGTACTTATGTATTTTGACTCGCTGATCACGAATATGATAGTGAAAATACCCGCAAATTTGATTTTCAAGTTCAAAACTTAAGGGGTCAGTCCACTTTGGAGCCACGAAAAAAAGGCTATTATCGCAATTTTTTTTTTGAGGATTTTATAAAAGATATGAATATAAAAGTTGTTGGGCTTGATAAATAAAGTCTTGAAATACATTTAAAAAAAATTTTCAATTCATTTTTATTCATTTTTAAGTACAAAAACTATAGTTTAACGTAACGCCTCAAAAATAGGTGGGCTAGGTAGCTCCATCACAACTCGGCAACGGCTTGTCTGAAACAAAAAAATCAAAGTCCATTAGATTCAGTATGACACCAGCTACAAGATGACGCGCGGATATAAAGTTTTATCAAAAAATAAAAAAATGGCAGATGAAAAACGAAAAAAGTAAAAAAAAACGCGTTTTTTTCGCAGTTTTTCGCAAAAAAAACGAGTAAAAATCAAAATTTTCAAACCATCGAGGGTCATCTTGTTGCGAATCATGTTTACAATATGTGGTTCAAATTTCAAGAGAATCGGTTTATTAGTTTTAGAGATACGATGGAGCTAGATTTTGAAAAGGTTGTTTCGAGAAAAACCGCGTTTGAAGTTTATACTATGAAAAACTCTTACCTAAACTTAATCGGCAATTCCTGCACCGTACAAAATCCCTTCTGATTGCTCATCATCGTCGATTTCTTCAAGTCTTGCTTGCTTTCGTTTGGCTCTGGTCTCTTTTGAGCACTCAGAACTGCGGCGGTTTGCAGAGCGAACACGCTCGTCATCGCGATTGTCGGCGAATCCGATGGCGATCGGGCCGAGTTTGACTTTCAAAAACAGTAAAAAAAACCGATTTTTTGAAATTTTCAAAGTGGACTGGCCCCTTAAAAAACGTTTTTTTTTTTAGTTTTCTATTGTATTTTAATAAATGTTAATCGTAGAGGAAAATGTCTCCTACAAAAATTGTAACCCATCAAAAGATCGATAATTTATGTTCTATACAAATTTTATCTAAAATCATTATTTTCCAAGAAAAATGGGATAATACTCCAATAAGTATATTTTGCTAAACTCCATTAGTTTCGATATTATCTACTTACGCACTTTACTGCATATGGCCCCAAACAAACGCAAATAAAACAAACCAAAACAAAACAAACCCAAACAAACTCGGATATGTTGAATCGTGGGGTGTATAGTTCATTGGAGTGGGCGCAGGGCACCTCGGATGGGTGTGTGGAATCGCAGGGTGTGTAGAACACTGGGGTGGGCGGAGGGCACCTCGGATGGGTGCGTAGAATCGTGGGGTGCGTAGAACACTGGGGTGGGTTTTTTGGACACCTTTGATGTTTGTTGGGCACCTTGCGCCCAAACAATACACATATACATATACCTATACAACGTAAAATGCACATGCCCAAACAGCGAATACACCCGCTATTCGAAAGTGCAGCCTTAACGAATTTATTTTCAGGCCCCTTAACCTCTATACAAGGAATTTCGGTGAACAAAACCTCTGTATAACGAAGCGTTCGGTAAACGAACTCCCTTCCTTTCATTCCCTTCCCCCTCTCTGCTTCTACGGAGATTGTCTAGACTTGCAACTTTTAAAATTTAACATTTTATACATTATGCTCTAATTGCCAATTGCTTGTAAAAATGGCTCTAATTTAAACCTTTCTTTCTTTAAAAAATATCCCTATATTTATAGTACTAATATGCTGTTTTTAAAGAAAGAAAGGTTCAAATTAGAGCAATTTTTATTTGTCCTTTTTATTAAAACCTCAATATAACGAATTTGTTTGGAACATGACCTCGATGTAACGAAAACTCGATATAACGAACTTTTTGCTCTTCCCTAGAGATTCGTTATATCGAGGTTTGGCTGTAGACAAAATGGTTTTTTTTCTTCTTTTGTACGTCTGACTGCGGAATATATGTATGAATTTTTAAGATTTTACTGGATGGATATTAAAAAATGGCAAAATACTAGAAAATTCTTCATTTACACACCTCATAAGTGGAAATGGAGATATTAGGCTTGAAACTGTATGTGAAATATTAAGAAAATGGTATGTTTTGTTATGTTATGTTTATGTCAGGTATATAGAGCCGAAACTCGATATAACGAACCTTGGTGTAACGAAATCCTCGATATAACGAAGGCTTGCCCATTCCCTTCCGATAGACACCCGAAGCTTTGATACAACGAAGAAAAACTATAGATATAACGAATTTATTTTCAGATCCATTAACCTCTATATAAGGAATTTTTGTGAACAAAACCTCTGTATAACGAAGCGTTCGGTAAACGAACTGCCTTCCTTTCGTTCCCTTCCCCCTCTCTGCTTCTACGGAGATTGTCCAGACTTGCAACTTTTTAAATTAAACAAAAAATTTATAAAATTTTAAAATAATCCGCTTTTAAAAATAATATGTTATATACATTATGCTCTTATTGCTAATTGCTTGTAAAAATGACTCTAATTTAAACCTTTCTTTCTTTAAAAAATATCCCTATATTTATAGTACTAATATGCTGTTTTTAAAGAAAGAAAGGTTCAAATTAGAGCAATTTTTATTTGTCCTTTTTATTAAAATCTCAATATAACGATTTTTTTGGAACATGACCTCGATGTAACGAAAACTCGATATAACGAACTTTTTTGCTCTTTCCTAGAGATTCGTTATATCGAGGTTCGACTGTATACAAAATTGATTTTTTAAGGTATTGCTAGACGGATATTAAAAAATCGGCAAAATTCTAGAAAATTTGCAACGATAGTTCTTGATAGAATAATAATACATGAATTATTTTAGAATTTTTCACTAAATAATTTAGTAGTTATAAACATATGAATTTAACACGGTTGCTTATGGGGAAATTGATTATGCTAAGTTTCACATAAATCGACTGAGTAGTTGTCGAGAAATGAATTGAATTAATGAGGAGTATCGCATTTTTTAACGATGAATTAATAGCAATCATTGGAAAAGGCAATATATTTTGAGTTTTTGGATAATTATTGATAATAATAAGACGATCTGAACGTATTGATTACATTTTAAAATTGAGCATTTTTTTTGTAATGTTGAAACAGATATACAGTCATTGACGAAACCTCATAGTCAAGCACACGCCAATATCGTCGCATTTGACTTCAATTATTATTAAAAGTGGAAAATTAACATTTCTAAGTGTTAATTTATTATTAAATTAGCTATTTGTAAGGCTAAACATGTACGACATGATCTATACTTGTAAACTCACGATTCGCCCAGTTTGAACTAACTCTCTGACCGACGGTCTATCCAGTGATACCTTTATGTAATGTGAACAACTAGCGATAAGGTACACGGAGAGAATTAAAAAGTAATTTTTGTCGTGAATTTCACGGTAAAAATTATCGTGATATATTTCAATGTGGTGACAAGTGAGAAAAGCATAATAATTCGTATGCGACAAGTTTTTTTTAACTCACGTTAAAGAAAATTTCAAATACGTAGCTAAAATTTTACTATACAAGAAGGGTAGCGCGCACGATAATTTTTACCGAGAGCACAATACATTTTCCTATAACACTCATTAAATTTTATAATAAATCTTAAAATAACTGTTATAAAGACGATACTTTTTTATAGACATTTTTGAAAGGCATAAAATAATAAAATGCACAGTAAAATTTCGCTGATATTATATATTTTTTAAATTTAAGTTTTGCGTATTTTGTTACACATGAAAATTTACTAGAAAATCTGGTAAAATTTTCTATCTGAAGAAGAAATTTTATTTTATTTTCGTGAAAATCTGTGCTTTACTCAGTAATAATAAGCGAAGTTTTAGGATTGTCATCTGGTTACCGTTACTGCACGGTAATTTTTAACATTTAATTCTCTCCGTGTAAATGGAAAGAGGGAAATGTAAAAACCCCTCGCGGGTTTTTACATTTCCCTCTTTCCTTACATGGGATAAATGTACTACTACTACTGCTTATTAGATAGAAATGTGGCCATCTCCACAAAGTGCTGCATAAATTAAACGATTCAGAGTCGTAATTTTCTGTTAAAAATTCAATAAGTTGGTTTGAAATTTTACCAATATACTGGGATGTATTTTTACTTTTGAAGAAGAAAATAAGTTGATTGTTAAATATTCGGGTTCGTGAATGAAGTACCATAAAACCACTAGCAAAGTCTAATTTTGAAAAGCCATACAACCACAATCTTACGGCGGGCTAATTTTTTTTTTTAGCTTTACGTCGAGTGCAGGCGTATGGATGTGAAAATGTTTATATCAATAAATTGACAAAGAAATTTTGCACCATAAATGTTCTGAGCGCTTACAATAACTTTTGGAGCATCTTATTAAACAAATCATTTTTTTAGCGGTGGAAGCGTAGCGAGACTTGCAATTACATTTTTTAAATCATTTCATCCAAGCAGCTTCTTAATTATAACGATAATTACATATTTAAACGATTTAGCTGATATTCCTTATTTTTCGATTAGAATCGATGCGTTTTTTTTTACTCCCAGCTGCTTCGTCTCGTACGCTTTGTACGTTCGTCACGTAATCGTGATGACAGGAAGTGTGATCTAACTGTAAATACCATCGCTTGCCTCCGGTTCCTATTGAACATGCTCGACATTCGATTTCGTCAAATGTTCGTTTCTTCAACTCGCTTTGCTGCGTTTTTGCGTCGTGTCTTTGTTTATCGGGACGTAAACTGGTTGAGAGACACTGCACGTAAGGACTTCACACTTGCAGCTAACGAAGTTGCAAATAGGTATGGGAGTCTTGGGCCGTTGGCTCCAGAGGCAGAAAGGAAGAGAGAGAGAGAGAGCGAGAGAGAGAGAGAGAGAGAGAGAGAGAGAGAGAGAGAGAGAGAGAGAGAGAGAGAGACAGAGAGAGAGAGAGAGAGAGAGAGAGAGAGAGAGAGAGAGAGAGAGAGAGAGAGAGAGAAAGAGAAAGAGACAGAGACAGGGGAAGAGAGAGATGGAGCATAGAGATAGAGCAAGAATCGAGCCACTCTCTTTTCGATCGACCTTCGCGTTTCCGTCTAACCCGGTTCATACGATCTCGCCCAGCTACATACACTGGAATGACTCTTATATATCTCGTATCTTACCAAAGGACAAAATTATCGAGTTCTTTTTCGTTTTAAGAGGTAACACCACTCTAGCGGCCGAAAAGAAGGCCTAACTTTGCCGATTTTTTTTGGGAGTATAATAAAAGAAACGTAGAATTCTTCTTAGCGGAATTTAAGTATAACATTTTTTTTTGAATTATTATTCTTGTGTAAAATGGCGGCGAGAGAGCCAATCTTCAAAATGATCTTTAAAAAAAACACCTCCAGCAGCGAACAAATTTCTCATGAAATATAGATCTGGAACAAAAAACTAAAAAAAATCAAATCTATGTACTATTGGCTATAGAAGTACGTAGGGATTTTTTATTTAATTAAATTCTGTAATAATCGTGCACTTTGGAGAAAAAAAATCGATTTTTTGCTAAAAAAAATAAGCAGTAAAGTGTTTTTAAAATAAAAAGTTTGAATTGAATCGAAAAACCCCTACGTACTTCTATAAAGGAGGTAATTGTGAAGCTACTTTCAAAATTTCAAACTGATCCATGCGACCGTGTTGAAATAATGTATTCGCTAAGATTGAAAAAAGTGGTTTCGAGAAAAACGCGTTTAAAGTTTTCCGAGTACTTTGCAGCTGTACTGACTCACACATACAAGTTTATTACGGTAGTAGCGTTCATTACCTGGTGACCTTGTGAGTAACATTTCTTTTTCTACCATAAAATCGAAAGCATATTGTTTTTATGATGTTAAAGCGTTGTTTAAGCAATAAAAAAACAACGTTTTTTTCCTAGAGAGGTGTTACCCCTTAAGGTATTCTTTTCCGAAGGGCCATATTTTGGGGGCACATAAGCCAGGGCCCTTTGGACACATTAGTAAATTACATTGGCATTTAATAAAAATAAATTACAATCAATTATTATTGGGTGAAGTAAAAAGTTCTGAGCGCTTTCCGCTGGATGTCTTTAGAGAGCCATATCTCACGATGTATACATCGCATCGGGTCATACTATAGGGCGATTTAAAGGTGACTTTACGCTTAAAAAAAAGTTCTTTGACAGTTTTGTGTTTGGTAAAGTCAGTTGCGTGTTGCAGCGTTCCAAAATGGAAGTAAAAAAAGAGAAAATTCGATACATTCTTCAGTACCACAACGATCAAGGTGAAAAGGCGGAGCAGGCGGCCAAAAAAATTTGTGCTGTTTATGGACCCAATGCAGTATCGAATGCAACAGCAAATCGGTGGTTCCAACGATTCCGTTCTGGTATTATGGACGTCGAAAATGAGGCACGCTCTGGTAGGCCAATCGTCGAAAATGTCGATAAAATCATGGAAATCGTCGAGTCGGACCGGCATGTGAGCACTTATTCCATTGCCCAGGAACTGAAGATTAGCCAGAAAAACGTTTGGAACCATTTGCATAAGGCTGGTCTCAAGAAGAATATCGATGTATGGGTGGCACACGAATTGACGCAAAAGAACCTTTTGGACCGAATTGATGCCTGCGATTCTTTGCTGAAACGTAACGAAATCGACCCATTTTTGAAGCGGATGATGACTGGCGATGAAAAATGGGTCACATACGAGAACAACAGCCGAAAAAGATCGTGGTCCAATCGCGGTAAGCCGGCCCAAACGATCGCCAAGCCCGGATTAACGGCTAAAAAGGTTTTGCTAGGTGTTTGGTGGGATTGGAAGAGAATCATCCACTATGAGCTGCTCCCATCGGGCCAAACACTCAATTCGGACCTCTACTGTCAACAACTGATCACATTGAAGCAGGCGATCGACCAGAAACGGCCAGAATTGGCCAATAGGAAGGGTGTTGTGCTCCATCAAGACAACGCCAGGCCGCACACATTTTTAACGACGCGCCAGAAGCTCCGAGAGCTTGGATGGGAGGTTCTATCGCACCCGCGGTATAGTCCAGACCTGGCACCAAGCGATTATCACCTTTTCAAGCATTTGCAAAATTTTTTTGATGGTACAAAACTGACCTCAAGAGAGGCTTGTGATAATGAGCTGGTCAAGTTTTTTACCAATAGGGACGAGGACTTCTTCAATCGCGGATTTATGAAATTGACTTCAAAATGGACAAAAGTTATCGAACAAAACGGCGCATATTTGATCTAAATCGGATAATCCTAACTATGTTAATTTCATCGTCGAAATAAAGCGAAAAAACGCTCAGAACTGTTTACTTCCTCTAATATGCATATCCAATTATGAACGGGAATTAAAAACTTCGCATAAATTTTGTAGATTCAGACATTTTTACATGTTCCCTGAAAAGTCGCAGTTACGAAAATTCTTTCGCTAATCACATTTTTCCAAATGTTATCATTAATATTTTCTCTAAACTTTCGGCGATCCCTTGTCTTTATCGTCGTTACGGAATCTTCCAAATTTTTACGTGCTTAGAGCAATTTATATCAAACATCTAGGGTTATTTAGTATATAAATTATCAGATAGAAATGTGGCCAGCATGTCATCTCCGTAAAGTGCTGCATAAATTAGACGACTTTAAAGTCGTAATTTTTTATTAATAGTTCGGTTACTTGGCTTGAAATTTTACCAGTATACCGGAATGTATTTTTACTTAATTGTAGACGAAAATCAGTTAATTGTTAAATATTTGGGGTCGTGAAAGGAATACCTCAAATATATTTTAGCAACATCCAATTTTCATTTATATGTTCGTAAAATCTCATATTTCCTTTTAGTCCTCATGAGCAATTTGTTACAAATTATTATACGTGCGCCCACTTTCGAAAAGTCGACAAATCGATTGGGTGTAAATTCTGAATTTTCCCTAAGACAAATTCACCAGTTCACTCGACAATACGCCGAAATAAAAAACCACAATGGCTCTAACGTTTCTTTTTATCAAACGAGGACAAAAAAGTATTGCAACGAAAGCGTTTACGATTTTTGCAAACTGTCTTTAGAGTAATATTCTTCACACGAGTAATTAAGTTTTGACATTTTTTTAAATAAAGAAATTCATGTTTACTCCGAATTTGAGCGATTGCATTAATTATTTCGAAGTAAATTGTGTATGCGAAAAATAAATGAATGAACATTTTTTTTTTTTATGTAATCTGACCGAGTGGTGTACTCCTTTCGTTAATACTACCTTAATGGAGATACGATCGGTCGCGACGACTTTCACATCTATTCAATAAAATGCGAAACGTAAGATCTTTTTTTTCATTCTGCTAATGAATGAATTGCGTGGCTGTCTATTTACGTTTTGCATCTACTGGCACCACTTGACTAAAGAGAGAACTTATTTTTCATTTTTAGCTGACAATCAAATGGATCGAAAAATCAAAGTGTCCATTCAATAGTTCCCTGCACGTTATGAAGTTTCATTTTTTTTTTGCTGTATCGAAAAAATATGTTTATTCTTGGAAAACTGATAGTTTTTTTGGGCAATTATGTCAAAGTTCTCGAAACATTTCGAATACCTGGAAGAAGCAAACAATTCATAATGTCATAAATTAATTTATCACAAATTCGAAAGAAAGATAAAGACGACTGATATTTAAAAAAATATAAAAACTAATATATTATAAAATAACTAAGATTGATTAGTAATATATTGCGAGAGATGGCCGAGAATCTGTCTAAGCGAAGAAATAAGAAATCGGGCAAATGGAAATCCTTCCAAGTGGAGCAGAGAAATGGAAAATGCTTGTAGAAAAGTAGTGAAATGGGGAGTCGATGATAAGAATGAGAATTGGGAGCAGGGATTGAGTCGATTGGAGGCTAACCTTAAAACTGGACGTCAAATACTAAATGATCAAAGGGTTCAGGGAGATTAGTACCCAATAGAAACCTCAAAATACTGTATGGACGATAAACATCGTATTAAGGAGGTACGATCATGGGGACGAATCGAACTTTCGGGCCTGAAATTTTTATATGATGTTGACGAATACATTATGCACCGTTTGTAAAAATTTGAGCTATATTGCCGGTTCAATTTTTTCGTAATAAAATTGCAAAGTCGAGCACTTTTGAGCTTAGTGAAGCACGTCGTCTTATGGAGACGGTCGACCGGAAGTGCGGTGATCACGGCTTTGCTGCTCTCGTATCCAACTAAGTTCGTTAAAAAACTGAAATTTGATAAATCAGACATAATAGATATTTAAAAAAAAATCGAAAATTTGAACTTCACCGTGTAGTTCAAGCGCTACACCCCAGATAGCATAAATGTCCAATTGACGCCGATAAGTTACCGTTTTTAGGTTATCTTTAAGACATTACCGTAAGATAAATATTTGACATCTTTCAAACGACATCACGTTTGATGTTGTCGTGAAGTTATCTTTTTTATGATATCTTCTGGCGGTGAACACGGATGTCTGTAAGGTATCACAAACTGTTATCCAATTGATGACTATTTTCAGGTATCAAAAAGTTATCTGTCTGCTGTTATCTATTGTATCTAATTAAACGTTGTCCGAAGGATATCCTTAAGACTAATCACATAAGATATCTTTTTCATCATATCTTTCGGACATCGGTAATATGTTGTCTTTTGACGTATTTGGAATTGGCGAGAGATAGTGAAAAGGCATCAAAATATTTTCCGAAAGATGACATTTAACGGATGACTGTTATACTCTCACCGGCTCGCGTACCTAATGCATCATTATTCCGATCACCGACGAGCAAAGTGTGAACAAATTGATAAAGAAAGAAAAGGTGTTTAAACATATACACGTGAGTATATATGCCTCTAATATATTTTCCTATTTGCCTCTGTGAGTAGATATATGTATATTTAATGTTCGTTTTTTGTATTCTGAAAGTGTACGTTTGCTACGTCATCACACGTTAATAAAATTTTATTCACAACAGTTGTTCATTTTCTTTTTCAGAGGCCGTTTCGCGACGCAAAAGTCAAAGACGTTGAAAATCACATCGCGGACTGGCTTCGTCGTGGAGTGACCGGTTAGAGGCTGGGAACTCGCGGACGGCAGAAGGTGTAACGACGATAAAAATTCATGAATGTATTTTTTAGTAATAATAAATTGTATTTCACTTTTAATTAACTAGCTAATATTTCATTTACAACCCACTTTAAAACCGACATAACACTATCTTATCTATCTCTTTGTCAAAATCAACGTATTAATAATCTAGAATATTTAATATAGCCCATATTACCGATGTTTGGTTATTGGATGGTGAATATCGTTAGTAACCAAAAATAGGTAATATTGGGCTATATTAAATATCCTATACTATCAATAAGTTGATTCCGATAAAGAAATGGATATATATATATATATATATATATGTATATATATATATATATATCGTCAATAAATAGATATCCATTCGATAGCACTTTTTGATACCGTTTAGATGTCGTTTTGTCAACTTTATGGATGCCTTCTGGACAACTTTCAGATGCCTATGGCATCTTGGCATTCTCATGGCTTTAAGAGGATATCATTCGGATATATCGATTTGATAACTTTGCGCTAACGTATCGATGGCCGATAAAAGTTAATCTCTGGTTGTCAATTTATCAACCATTAAAAGTTGCCGTATAGCTAACTAATTGTATACAAATAAGTTATCCGCGAAGCGGTCATTAGTGATACTATTTGTAATACAAAAAGGCATCTTTTTGGACAACCAAAAAGTTATCCATATCCGTTTCGGGATATCTTTCGGATACCATATGAATAAAATTTTACTACCTGGGGTACATTATAAAACGGTTGCAACTTCCGGTTGAATATTATCATAATGACGAAATAGTATCTATAGACTTGCCAACGTCGGGCGTAACAGTTGATTCGATTGGCGAGCATAACCTAGCTATGTAGCGAGATTCTGTAACTCGGTAGCGACAGTTTTCGTTGTCGCTGGCTAGCGACAGCCAATCGCATGCACGACCAGAAGAAAGGGAGCCTATTATTGGCTCTCGTTAGCTAACGATAACGAAAACGGTCGCAATCGAGTTACAGAATCTCGCTACTGCTTGGAAATCGTCATGAAGAGTCCAGAGTCGTTGAGGATCTAATTTTGCAGTTTTTATTAGTAAATATGCAATTGATAAAATATTTGCCACAAATTTGGCACTTTGGGATCGACAATACGAATATTCAACATAAGTTAACATAAATAAGTAGAGATATGTGGAAGAAGGTGGATGAACTCTTTAATGAAACGAAGAAGCAGATAGGATGGAATGAGCTGCTAAATGGAGAAATTAAGCCCGTACTATGTGATTATGTGATAATGTTCGAGGAAAAGGTGCGGACCAAACAAAACAAGAAGTAGAAAAGGGTGTATAAGATAATAATGTAAAAAGGAAAACGTTATAATAGAGAAAAGAGATTAATAGGAACTAAAGAAAGTATTATATGTAGACTAGGGTGGTCATTATTTGGGGTCAACATTAATTTTACCCTTTCCGCCCCCTAAATCGGTTCGAAATACGTAAAAAGTAACGCTGTAATTTTTTCAGATTTTTAAAAAAATGTTTAACCCTTGACCACGGGGGTTGAAGTTTTCCATTTAAAATACATGGGGTTTTCCTGCGTTTGCAGTCACTATTTTACTGTGGGCCTAAATATGTTTGTAAAATCTTGAAATTTTCAGAAATTAGTTTACAAGCATGTTGCTACATGGAAAAAATTTCCAAAACCCCTACCCTCAAAATGTTGTATAACATCACCATAATAATTATAACTTTTTTTTTTATTTTTTTTAAATTTTGCTTCCTCGTTTTTTTATAAATGTATTTAAAATAGAATAATTTTCTAAACGAGTTTTTTTTGTAATCACCATGTTCACCATTGTAATCGGTGAACACTGTTCACCGATTACAATGAAATACTCACACGGAACGAACAACAAAGACAGTTCATTTTACAAATTGTAAGAGAATATCGAAAAAATCATCCAGACGCAAAAAAGGAGACAATACTTAAGAATTTGTAACTCGTTTTGAAAATTATTCTATTTTAAATACATTTATAAAAAACGAGGAAGCAAAATAAAAAATTTTTTTTTTAAAAAGTTATCATTATTATGGTGATGTTATACAACATTTTGAGGGTAGGGGTTTTGGAAATTTTTTCCATGTAGCAACATGCTTGTAAACTAATTTCTGAAAATTTCAAGATTTTACAAACATATTTAGGCCCACAATAAAATAGTGACTGCAAACGCAGGAAAACCCCATGTATTTTAAATGGAAAACTTCAACCCCCGTGGTCAAGGGTTAAACATTTTTTTTTTAATCTGAAAAAATTACAGCGTTACTTTTTACGTATTTCGAACCGATTTAGGGGGCGGAAAGGGTAAAATTAATTTTGACCCCAAATAATGACCACCCTAATGTAGACGTAAGAGTAGTATAAGAGAAAATTATGTAACCGCTGTAAATCGATGTAATATTCTTAAGACCGAGAGGCAAGAATGGCTAAATAAAATCTATCTAGTAATATATTAAACTAATTAAATCTATTATTGGGAGTACAAATAAGTCTCCACCGTTTGACAAAAGATGGCCCCACCAGGAGGTTATGGTTGAAATTGTCAGATGTAAAACGTCATATCGTAAGCTTGGACATCTGGCAAGACTAGAACCTTCAAATATTAGTGATTTCGTATCAGCATCACATAATTTTTTTCGTGCGAAAATGTCGAGTTTTGAGCCGAATAACCGTAATTTGCGGAAACTTTTTATTTACTTCTTTAATTTGAAGAAATCTGCAGCTGAGGCGCATCGATTGCTTGTAGAAGCATATGGTGAGGCTGCTTTAAGTGAGAGAAGTTGTCGTGAGTGGTTTCAAAAGTTTAAGAACGATGAGTTTGACGTCGAAGACAAAGAACGTAGCGGAAGGCCGGAAGTGTACGAAGACGCGGGATTCGAAGCATTATTGGAGGGAGATTCGTGCCAACCGCAAGAAGAACTTGCACTCACATTAGGAGTGACTCAACAAGCAATTTTACATCGTTTAAAATCGTTGGGAATGATTCAAAAGCAACGAAATTGGGTTCCATATGAACTGAAGCCGAGAAACGTTGAACGCCGATTTTGCACATGTGAAATGCTGCTTGCCAGGCATAAGCGAAAGGGTTTTTTGCATCGTATAGTCACTGGTGACGAAAAATGGATCCACTACGATAACCCAAAGAAGAGGAAATCATGGGGACCACCTGGCCATGCTTCAACATCGACAGCCAAGCCGAATATTCATGGAAAAAAAACTCATGTTGTGTATTTGGTGGGATCAGCTTGGTGTCGTGTATTATGAGTTGCTGAAACCGAACGAATCCATTACTGGGGCTCTCTACTGAACACAATTGATGAGATTGAGCCGAGCACTCAAGGAAAAACGCACCCACTACTACTCCAGACACAACGAAATTATTCTCCTGCATGATAATGCTCGTCCACATGTTGCGGCTCCAGTCAAATCCTACTTGGAAACACTCAATTGGGAAGTTTTACCCCACCCGCCGTATTCACCAGACATTGCTCCCTTTGACTATCATTTATTTCGATCGATGACGCACGGCCTGTCTGAGCAGCACTTCACATCATATGAAGATACCAAAAATTGGGTCGATTTGTCGATAGCTTCAAAATATGAAGCGTTCTTCCGGCGCGGTATCCATATGCTGCCAGAAAAATGGCAAAAAGTAGTGGCTAGCGATGTACAATACTTTGAATAAAACATAAAATACCGTTCTTTCACAATAAAAGCCCAATTTTTAATAAATAAAAAAACGGCGGAGACTTATTTGTACTCCTAATAAATCTATTAAACTATCTAAATCTATCTAAAATCTTCTAAAGTATGTATTCTTCATTTCTTGTTTAATAAACCATAGAAGCCCCAAATGTCCTTTGTCTGATGGTTTTCGAGAAAACAAAAATTCAATAAACTACTGTCTTTATCTTCACACTGGACGACAGCGTTAAGAGAGGATTTTTGGAAAGTCAACTCTACGGGGCTGAAATGGGGTTTAAAGGTTTGTACGTGAAAATTGTATTCCTTGCGTGCATCAACTTGAAACTTGGTGTACATATTAGATGAAGTAAAAAGTTCTGAGCGTTTTTTCGCTTTATTTCGACGATGAAATTAACATAGTTAGGATTATCCGATTTAGATCAAATATGCGCCGCTTTGTTCGATAACTTTTGTCCATTTTAAAGGCAATTTCATAATTCCGCGATTGAAGAAGTCCTCGTCCCTATTGGTAAAAAACTTGACCAGCTCATTTTCACAAGACTCTCTTGAGGCCAGTTTTGTACCATCAAGAAAATTTTGCAAATGCTTGAAAAGGTGATAATCGCTTGGTGCCAGGTCTGGACTATACCGCGGGTGCGATAGAACCTCCCATCCAAGCTCTCGGAGCTTCTGGCGCGTCGTTAAAGATGTGCGCGGCCTGGCGTTGTCTTGATGGAGCACAACACCCTTCCTATTGGCCAATTCTGGCCGTTTCTAGTCGATCGCCTGCTTCAATCTGATCAGTTGTTGACAGTAGAGGTCCGAATTGAGTGTTTGGCCCGATGGGAGCAGCTCATAGTGGATTATTCTCTTCCAATCGCACCAAACACACACCAAAATCTTCTTGGCCGTTAATCCAGGCTTGGCGATCGTTTGGGCCGGCTCACCGCGATTGGACCACGATCTTTTTCGGCTGTTGTTCTCGTATGTGACCTCTTTTTCATCGCCAGTCACCATCCGCTTAAAAAATAGGTCGATTTCGTTACGTTTCAGCAAAGAATCGCAGGCATCAATTCGGTCCAAAAGGTTCTTTTGCGTCAATTCGTGTGCCACCCATACATCGAGGTTCTTCTTGAGACCAGCCTGATGCAAATGGTTCCAAACGGTTTTCTGGCTAATCTTCAGTTCCTGGGCAATGGAATAAGTGCTCAGACGCCGGTCTGACTCGAAGATTTCCATGATTTTATTGACATTTTCGACGATTGGCCTATCAGAGCGTGCCTCATCTTCGACGTTCATATTACCAGAACGGAATCGTTGGAATCACCGCTTTGCTGTTGCATTCGATACTGTATTGGGTCCATAAAGAGCACACATTTTTTGGCCGCCTGTTCCGCCTTTTCACCTTGGTCGTAGTGGTACTGAAGAATGTATCGAATTTTCTCTTTTTTACCTCCATTTTGGAACGCTGTAATACACAACTGGCTTCACCGAACACAAAACTGTCAAAGAACTTTTTTTGAAGCGTAATGTCACCTTTAAATCGCCGTATAGGATGACCCGATGCGATGTATACATCGTGAGATATGGCTCACTAAAGACGTCTAGCGGAAAACGCTGAGAACTTTTTACTTCACCCAATATATAGTCTTCAAAACAAATAATAAAACGTATATTTCAGATTTTTTTAAACAACCCCTAATTAGGTATGCAACTGTTAACGAAGTTTCTATGGGCCAAATTCCACGTCGGCGAAGCTGCGGGCGGAAGCTAGTATATTATAAAATAACTAATACTCATTAATATTATATAATAATAAATAACTAATATTAATAAAAATAATATTAAACTAATTAACTCATAATAAAAAACTAAAGTAACCAATAAAATAATAAAAATAAGATAAAAACGAGTAACTAAACTGAAACGTGTAAATCGATGGTTATATAATAGATTTCTTAACCGACAAGACGAGTTTTAAGGCAAAACAAAACCATGATTGACTATTCAACACCACTTGGAAATCGCGTTTCCTACAGCCTTTCCCTCTGCGTGCAAATAAACTTACTTGGAATTTCTGTTCGACTGTTAAGTATCACGAGAGAACGTTTCAAAAGAAATAACAATCGAAAAAAAGCCAAATAAGGGGTGTTCCACAGTATATGTGTATACCGATACGATAACATCGAAACAACAAATCGTTACAAAACTTGCAAAATAAGTTACTTTTAATCGTATCCCTCTGATTTGACTTTCACGTTGCACAGTTCGTTAAATCTCGTTCATATTCGATCAATTTCCCTCACGCCGCTAACGCTACCTCCATATTTCCGTTTCAACCGATTCGTATTATTTTACGGGACTGTCTAATGCCCTCGTAATTTCACGAGGCTCTGTCCGATCACGATCACCATCATTGCTTAATCAATCAATTGCGTATTGGCGGAATATTTCTGAACATTTAAATGATTATTTACCTTTCAAGGGAAGTCTTTTTCATAAAAGAAATCGTTAAGGTATTACTGGATGGATCGTCGGGCAAAGAGTTAGTCCAAAATGGGCGAACAGTGGATTTACAAGTCTAAATCATGCCGTACATGTTTAGCCTTACAAATAGTTAAGTTAATAATAAATTAACATTTAGAAATGTTAATTTTCCACTTTTAATAATAATTGAAGTCAAATTCGACGATATCGGCGCGTGCTTGACTAAGGTTTTGACAGATACTGTACATCTGTTTCAACTGTTCAACAACAAAAAAATTGCTCAATTTTTAAATTTAATTAATACGTTCACATTATCTTATTATTATAAATATTTAGCCAAAAATTTAATATATATATTGATTTTTCCAACGATTGCTATTAATTCATCGATAAAAAAGGCGATACTCCTCATTACTTTAAGGGGCCAGTCCACTTTGAAAATTTCAAAAAATCGATTTTTTTTACTGTTTTCGAAAGTACATACATTCAGAAATATTGTGTCAAAATTTTATGAAAATCCGAGCTCTCTAAGTACTTTTTTTTTACCTGAACGTCAGGACCTCATTTCGTCTACCTGATAGAATGGTGCAAGTACGTCAAAGCTAAGGCACTTCAGCAACATTACAAACATCCTCCTGCTCTTTCTGGGGAAGTACAGGAAGTTTTAAAACCTATTTACGAGGATCTCACCAAAACAGAACTGCTCGAAAGGTGTTTAGGTGGCCATACGCAAAACAATAATGAAAGTTTTAACAGCTGCGTATGGAATATGGCACCTAAACACATGTTCAACGGCAAAAAAATCGTAGACATTGCCTGCAAAGTTTCCGCGCGTGTCTTTAATGAAGGATTTCGTCCAGTGCTTAAAATAATGGAAATAATGGGCGTCAAACTCGGCCCGATCGCCATCGGATTCGCCGACAATCGCGATGACGAGCGTGTTCGCTCTGCAAACCGCCGCAGTTCTGAGTGCTCAAAAGAGACCAGAACCAAACGAAAGCGAGCAAGACTTGAAGAAATCGACGATGATGAGCAATCAGAAGGGATTTTGTACGGTGCAGGAATTGCCGATTGAGTTTAGGTAAGAGTTTTTCATAGTATAAACTTCAAACGCGTTTTTCTCGAAACAACGTTTTCAAAATTTAGCTCCATCGTATCTCTAAAACTAATAAACCGATTCTCTTGAAATTTAAACCACATATTGTAAACACGACTCGCAACAAGATGACCCTCGATGGTTTTAAAATTTTGATTTTTACTCTTTTTTTTTGCGAAAAACTGCGAAAAAAACGCGTTTTTTTTTTACTTTTTTCGCTTTTCATCTGCCATTTTTTTATTTTTTGATAAAACTTTATATCCGAGGGTTATTTTGTAGCTGGTGTCATACTGAATCTAATGGACTTTGATTTTTTTGTTTCAGACAAGCCGTTGCCGAGTTGTGATGGAGCTACCTAGCCCACCTATTTTTGAGGCGTTACGTTAAACTATAGTTTTTGTACTTAAAAATGAATAAAAATGAATTAATTTTTTTAAAATGTATTTCAAGACTTTATTTATCAAGCCTAACAACTTTTATATTCATATCTTTTATAAAATCCTCAAAAAAAATTGCGAAAATAGCCTTTTTTTCGTGGCTCCAAAGTAGACTGGCCCCTTAATTAATTTCTCGACAATTACTCAGTCGATTTATTTGAAACTTAAAATAATCAATCGCTCGATCCTAAATCTTGATGATATAATATTTTTCAAATTTACGACGAATTAGTTCCATTAGTTTTGCAACCATTAACGTCTGCAGAAGATGTTTTCTCATAAGCGACCGTATTAAAGTGATATGTTTATAACTACTAAATTACGGTCGAACCTCGATATAACGAATCTCTAGGGAAGAGCAAAAAAGTTCGTTATATCGAGGTCATGTCCTAAAAAGTTCGTTATATTGAGGTTTTAATAAAAAGGACAAAAATTTCTCTAATTTAAACCTTTTTTTCTTTAAAAAAAAAGCATATTAGTACTATAAATATAGGGATGTTTTTTAAAGCAAGAAAGGTTTAAATTAGAGCAATGTTTACAAGCAATTAGCAATTAGAGCATATTATTTTTAAAAGCGGATTATTTTAAAAGTAAACAAATATTTTGTTTAATTTTGAAAGTTTGCAAGTCTAAACAGGCTCTGTAGAAGCATAGAAGGGGAGAAGGAAATGAAAGGGAGTTCCTTTACCGAACGCTTCGTTATACAGAAGGTTTTGTTCACAAAGATTCCTTGTATAGAGGTTAAGGGACCAGAAAATAAATTCGTTATATCTATAATTTTTCGTTCCGAGGTTTCGCTTTTCCAGGATTTCGTTATATCGAGGTTCGACTGTATTTAGTGAAAAATCTTAAAATACTTTATGAATTATTATTCTATCAAGAAGTATCATTTGTCAAATTTTCAAGAATTCCGGCGATTTTTTAATATCCATCCTGTTATACCTTAACATTTGCAGTTAAATAATTACCCAATAAACAGTTATAATTCGTTTCTCTTACGAATGAGATAAGTAAAATTAAAAAAAAAAAACTAAAGAATTAGCTACGAGATTTTCCTGAGAATTAAAGAATTTCCCCCTATAGATGCAAGCTTTCTTTTAGGTATCGAGGTACTTGCGCAATCGAAAGTGGAAAACCTCACATTTTCGATATTTTGCAAAATTTTCAACCGCCAGTTTTTGTCCAATATAAAAAAGAGAAACTTGTTTTCTCCGACATACGTGACATTGTACAATATGCATTCCGACGAAGGAGTGTCTCTCCTTGTCGAAACGAGTCAACTATACATGCTTGAGGTGCGCAAAAATTCTGTCACCATATATATTTACACCGTTTGCGAAGGAAAACGATTCGAGTATGTTTGTTCTCTTTTTACCTCTCTGCTGCTGTCTCGTTTGTACGAAAATCGAGAAAAACAATATTGCAGCTATAAAAAATTTTGCGCCGGCGACGCAAGATCGCGTTCGCCAGATTGATCCGATCCTCATCTCTTCTTGTTGTTTTTTCTTCTTCTTCTTCTTCTTCTTCCTCTCACAGCCTAAACTGGTCCTTCGAATCACCCATAAATTCCAGCATACGGAACGATCCTTTTTCAACCACGATTATTGTCACTCTCGCATTTTGTCACTATTATCCAATCACATGCAGCACGCACTTGTGTGTGTATGTGTTTTTTTTTTTCCCCCGTACGTTGAAACACAAGAACTTCACAAATTTGAAGAAGAAGAAAATAAAAAAACGACACTAAATTGAATTCTGACTAAACGGAAAAAGGCTTTTACTAGCTGTTACGTGAGGGCGTAAAAGAATTTTAAACGGTCAAGCAAAACGACATATTTGTCAGTTTTGTTTCTTTCTCGTTTGGCGACGACGTACACGCGTAGAAAGCAAAATCCGACTTTCACTCCGGGGCGTCGCGAAGTCAGCGCGACCGTTTTACTACGGACAACACACGTTTGCCGACGTGAAGTCCGTGGCATGCCGAGGCCACGAGAGAAATAACACTCGTACACACGCAGCAGAGCTAAGAGAAAATATAAGAGAAGGGGCCTTAGTGAATTTTCCCAGCTGAAGAAACCGAGAGAGATAGAAATACACAGGCCACGGTGGGCCCAAGTAGCAGGGGGGGGGGGAGAACACGAATCGTTATTTTTACAGTATTATGAATACTGAAAAACGGAATAAAGACAATTTACAACGTTCATTCGTCCTTTTTTTGGTTTTATAAATTTACAAGAAGTTACGAGGAGTTTTCTCATTATTTTTTTACGACGGTAAGATCGATGTGTACAAATAAAATTGAACGTTACAATGCGAATTTACGAAAATACATATATATAGAATATCGTCTCTTGATCTTCTTCCCAACATGATTTTTTTTTAAACTAGTCCTCAAACATTAAGGGAGGAAAGCCCTTTACCATGTTCAAAAAATCGATTTTTTTTTCACATATTTCGAAAGTATAATATATTGAGAGTATACTGGAAAATCGAAAAATCGAAATATGAAATATTTACAAAGTTATAGCACATAGCGGAGAGCGCGCCGGGGCCGCATGCTGTGCGGCCCTTTGGGAAACTTTGAACGAGATTATCTAGAGAACTAGGGAAACTTTGAACGAGATTATCTCGAAACTGCATTTTTAAAAACTGCTCATGTTATAGCTCAAAAGTTATTGATCGATCTGGCTGAAATTTTTGGAAGTTTCTCACTATAACATTATCGGAAGGATATACCTAAAGTTTTAAGGTTATCGCGTAAATAAATTACTTTTTTGGGGTAAAAATCGTCGTGAAAATGGTCAAAAATATGAAAATTTGATTGTAAAGCCTACTTAATTTTTAATTTTATACTTTTAGCATTGAAAATGCTTTAAAAGATGTATTGATTTAGCGAGATGTCACACGAAACTAACGCTACCCCCCACTCCATTGCCGTTGTGTTGTAGCAGGGTGGGGGGAGCTGCGACATGCTAAACGCCTGTGATTTGTTGAAAAAATGCTGCTTTTTTCTCTACATGTAAAGTAGTCATTTATTTGTTTGGGGTTAAAATTGTTTGTTTGGGTTTACGTTTGTTTGGGCTTAAGTTTGGGTTTAAGTTTAGGGGTGTTGCTTTGTTTGGGTTTGGGTTGGGGTTTGGTTGGGGTTGTTGCTTTGTTTGGGTTCGTTGTTTGGATTTGTTTGGGTTTAAGGTTGTTTGTTTGGGTTTGTTTGTTTGGGTTTACGTTTGGGTTTGAGTTGGGGTTTGGTTGAGGTTGTTGCTTTGTTTGGGTTTGTTTGGGTCTAAGGTTGTTTGTTTGGGTTCACATTTGTTTGGGTTTTTTGTTTGGGCTTAAGTTTGGGTTTAAGTTTGGGGGTGTTGCTTTGTTTGGGTTTGGGTTGGGCTTTAGGTTTGGGTTGGATGGATGGATGGATAGTGAGAGAGTGAGAGTGTGTGTGAGAGACCGCGAGAGTGAAAATGTGAGAAGAGAGTGGGGAGTGAGAGAGTGAGAATGTGAGACGAGAGTGAAAAAGTGAGAGAGTTAGAGAGTGAGAGAGAGAGTGAGAGAGAGAGAGAGAGAGAGAGAGAGAGAGAGAGAGAGAGAGAGAGAGAGAGAGAGAGCAACTCATATTATTTGCATGTCCCTTTTTTATCACCCGAAAAGTCTTATTACATTTTCAATGCCGTGAAATAGTTGCACTTTGTGTAATATCTGTAGATTTTTTATATTTTTATAAGTATATCCTTCCCCTACACATGACAATAATCGAAAAATATTTTCGTTTTCTGTTTCGGATCAATTGAAAAAATCAAACAAATGGAGCACTTTTCCCTATCACGCAAAAGACGCCTAAATACCTTAAAACACCGCAATTTTGTTTTGTTTACAAGGAAAAAAAATGTAACACTTGAAAGTTGTAATAAGATAATGTCAAAAAAATTTAACGATGCGATTATGTTATCACCTTTGAAAAAAATCATGAAAAATGACGTATTTTTGGGCGTCTATAGAGTTTTCTCCCCTTACGTATATTCGCGAAATAGCAGCGAAAAAAAGAACACTTCCAATTTTGTTTTACACCCGCGAAATAGAATTCTCCGGAGAAATGAAGAGTAAATCGTGTCGATGTTAAAAGTGGGGTCATCGTACTTGAGCATGTCTTTTTTTTCCCAATATTTGGCCCTTCGCCTTGAGGTACATGCTTATTGGTCCTTGGGTTCCTTTCGTTTTTCGCCTCCAACATCGGGACATCGTTTTCGAGGCGGGGACTACAGGAGAATGCGCTCGAGGTGAACAAAGTTCCGGAATAAGAGAAAGAAAACACGAATAATGGTAGTCGTGAAAGAAAAAAAGGTAGACAGAAAGACAAGAACGAGATTTCCTGTAGGACGAAGAATGGCCGAGCTGCTATTATATTTTTCGTCGATTCACGAACACCTGTAGCGGGTGTGGTATGTTTACCGTTAGTACGAGGACCGGACAATCTGATGGAGTAAGGATGGAAAAAAAGCTTTCAAATTGCCGGCAAAACACCCGAATTTATCGTCTGTTAATTTTTTTTCATTTCCGCTGATTTCAGTTTGATTCTCGTTATTCATACGCAGTGTTATCGTACGCAAAATTGGATATTATTTCTTGAAGTAATTATTATGAATAAGGCTATCATTATATTAATTAGTGGTTATCAATTAAGGCGAGCAACCATTTTAGAAGCATCAAAGAATCAATTTTTTATTTTATTTCATAAATTGTTAGCAAAATATCTTAAGAATACACTCTGAGAATTTCAAAACGATATTCGAATTCCTTCTAACGGTATGTATATAAATGATAAAGACTCTCCGTTCGTCTCCCAAGCACGCTCAGGTATCCACGAGCGCTCAGTTAGGTAGTTTGTTTGAGTTTTCATAACCCAAACAAACCCAAACTCGACCGTTTGGCGATTAGCTCCAAAACATCTCCATTCTGGGTACAAGATAATCGAGGTAGAGGCATTTCTTGCTGCTATTTTATTCAATGAAGGAAATTCAGCCCTACTCATGGTTACGAACTCATGGTTACGAATGAACTACAAATCGTAGTTGGCAGGCAGAGCTACGGATATGCCGAGCAAATTGATCAGATTCGCGTGGCTCGGCAAAATAGAAAAAGTTTATCAGAGTCAAAAGAAGCTCGAAAAGCTCGTGAAGAGGAAATGCAAGCTTCAAATGAGTTGCATGAGGAAGAGGAAGGACTGCTGTATGGTGCTGGAATCGCGGATTAATCGGTAAGACACGTTATCATTTGATTAAACACATTTGACTTTGAATTTTTCATTTGTGAAACTTTAAACGTGTTTTTCTCGAAACGACATTTTTTCAATTTGTGAGAATCACAACTCAAAAACTAATTAATGGATCATCTTCAAATTTGGAACACGTTTACATAATATAATTTATTAAAACATGAAACTAAAGTTGGAAAGATTAGATTGTTTAAAACATCTTTGTTACTGCAAAATGCCTGGGAAAAAAATGCTAAAAATCGATCATTTTTTTTTCAAACACGTTCCAACATTCAATTCTTGATTTTTTTTTTCAAAATTTAGGTTCATATTCTTAAAAAAACATCTCAAGAATGTATAAAAATTTGTTCGACTATTTCAAATGCGTATTGCGAGCTGCACAATTCCCGCAAATCGACAACGACGATGAGAACACGCCAGGGGACACAGCGGATTACACCTTAATTAATGCATGAAATAACTTCGAAAAATTACCAAAGATGTATGAAAATATGAATAAATTATTGACAGAGTTGCGGAAATTTCCGTTTTTTTTCACAATGAAAAAAAATTCAAAAAAATCATCTAATTTTCGGTCTTCTAAAGTGGTTGACCGCCTTAAGATAGACATTTTCAATAAAGTTTTATAGGCATCACGGAATTACGACTATTAATGTAACCAGGGGGGAGGGGGGGGGGGCAGAAAGTCCAGTGAGCTCCCCAGAAAAAAAATTGATCCAAAATAATTGAAGTCAAATAATCAATTAATGTTATTCGAGTTTCACCCAAGCAAGCATAGAGAAATACAATAATTTAATAAAACTTGAACTATTTGCGTTGTCGTTCATTCGTAATTTGTATGTTTCGTTACGTAAATTAAAAAGATATCGAAATTTCGCAATTACGTGAATTGTGGACGAAAGCAATATATTAGATTTGCCGGCCGACAACCAGAAAAATACTTGACGATCAACATTTACTACTAAGCAGTAGATAATATCATTGTAAATCTAAAACGCTGATTTGAGAATCTACCCTTAGCTCATGCAGTTGAAACATTTTTTAATTGGGTATGAAGAACGGGGAGGATTTCATCAATGTCTATAGAAAAATCGTAATAATTAATACGTCAGCCTTAGAAGCTGAAGCCATGGTTATGAAAAACATACTTCAATAAAGAAAAATAAACGTAAAAAATCTTTTAAAAAACAAGCTTTTATTTATAAACTATTGAATTAAAAAGTGACCCCCGCAGGCAGTACATACTTAATAAAACTTACATAAACATAGAACTTTGAAAAATGTAAATATTTTCTTAAATGCTTGAGGCTTTATTTCAAGTGTAATGACGTTTCAGGCCTCAAGCTTTTAGGAAAATATTTAAATTTTCAAAAGTTCTATGTTTATGCAAGTTCTTCTGTAGCTTTACTATTTAACTTCATACGTTAAATATTATTTTTTACTTTTTAGTTCAATAGTGTATAAATAAAAGCTGATTTTGAAAAAGATTTTTTACGTTCATTTTTTTATTTTGTACTTTTAGCATTAAAATTTGTTTAATTATCTGCCTTAATACCTACACTTGTACGTATTCATCTGTTCACTATTACGTTTTATTCACTTTGGCTATTCACATGTTACATATCATTTAGATATTGTTTATTTTATTTTGTACTTTTTGCCATTACGATTTTTTGAATTATCTGTCTTAACCTTTTAATAGCTGAGTTTTTTTTTGGAGCGTTTGGCAAAGTTGGTACATGGTAAATCTGAATTCATGAGTACCCAATGTAAGAAAAAAAAACTTATTCGAGAATTTTTCTACCCTCAGAAACTACCCCCAAATGAAAAAACCACCCCAATCGCTTGAAAACATCTTAATTTCATTTCCCAGCGTTCATTTCAGCCAGAAGTTGAGGAAAAGTCATTCCAGAACACGTAGTGAGATTCTGAAGAACTTACGGATCAATCAACCCTTATGAACTACCCCTCAATTGAGAGAAATTCACCCCCCCCCCCCCCAATGGATAAATAGTTATCATCTCATTTTCTGTTATTTTATCCTGATCCGAATCGAAATATGAGTGTTCCAGAACACATAAGCATATTCTGAAGGATTTACGGATAATTCGATGTTTTTTTACTGTTGGGGGTAGTTTTCGAGTCAGATTTTCTGAATATCAATGGAAGTGCATTTATGGGCGTATCACCATTTCTAAGAGTGGTTTTCGATGTATCGTGACTGTTAGGAGTAGTTTTCCATTCGGATATTCTTGCTAAAAATTCTTCATGTCTTTTCAAAAATATTTATGAACTGAACATCAATGAAAGTGCATTATCGGGCGTATCACAATTGCTAGGGGTGGTTATCGATATTTTCTTCCTGTTATGGGTGGTTGTTGGTCCGGACCTTTTTGCTACAAATTTTCGATGTTATTTCAAAGCACACACTTGAGATCGCGACACTAAAAAAAAATTTGCCTGAAAGTTATGCTCATTTCTCATTTTTTCGCAATTTTCGCACTTTTTGACAGGGTGTGAAACTGAAGGGGTGCAACCCTTGGGTTTGCCGAATTTTTCATGATTAGATGCATCCTTCATCTTCAAAATGCGACCTTAACGATGTCGATATGTTCATTTTTCTGGATGTTACGATTTTTCAAAGTAGGTGGGACGTATGTGTCCGTCCCACCCGTGGTCGGGTTCTACTGCTAAAAAAGCGCTGCTAAAGGCTCTACTGCTAAACGGACTCTACTGCTAAAAGCTCGACTGCTAAAACTGTACTGCTAAAAGGCTCCACTGCTAAAAGATGTACTGCTAAATGGGCTCTACTGCTAAAACTAGCTTCTGACAGAGGGCTCATATAAGTCCCACTGATGGAGGTTATACTGTACTTTTTGCGGTTTTTTGACGATTTTTTGGAAGTTTTCTGAGAAAACTTACCTTGCTATCGGCGCCATTGTGCTGCACTCGGCGGGAGGTTATACTGTACGACGATTTTCACTGGTCGTCGCGGCCTTCTCCTTAATTTCTGCAATGATCTCCTTCCTCGCCGCTTGCGCAGGCTCAGGGGCACCGCAGGTGTGCGTGTTTTTTGGAATTTTTCTGGTATTTTTCTGAGAAATTTTTTTGGAATTTTTCTGAGAAAACTTCATGTCATTTTCCCTTTGTTGTCAATGTCATATTAACTTTTCAATGATTTTCAATGATTTCCAATGAAACTTTTCAAAAACATACCCTTTTGCGTTTTAGCAGTTTCAATGATTTCCAATAAAACTTTTCAAAAACATACCCTTTTGCGTTTTAGCAGTTGAGACTCTTTAGCAGTGCTGCTTTTAGCACTAGAGTCTATTTAGCAGTCCAGTTTTAGCACTAGAGCCCATTTAGCACTAGAGCTTTTAGCAGTACAATTTTACCAGTACAGTTTTAGCAGCAGAGCCCGTTTAGCAGTAGAATTTTTAGCAGTTCTTTTTTAGCAGTAGAGCAGTAGAGCCGTCCCACCAGCCGTTAAAGAGTTAATACCTTCACTTGTGCTTATTCATCTGTTTAATATTAAATTATATTCACTTTGGCTATTCACATGTTCAGTAATTGTTTCTTTTATTGATATTCGTTTCGAGACTTTTCAAGACGTCTCTTTCGATGTGCTGATGTTTCGTTTGATTTTTTTGTTTTGATTATTTGATCTATTCATTTCGTTCCCACGAGTACCGAGAGAAAAAACGGTCCACCCGTCCATAGTTCCGGATCAGAAGGGTATAACAATTAGGTGCGCCAGGTGTCCAGAGGTTGGTACGTTAGTGGAATGCGTTTGTTTGCTGCCCCTTGTCATCCAGCTTCTCCGCACGTACCCCACCTTAAGCTTGGGTAGTTTATTACTTGCTGTCGCGAGTATCACCGCCATCGAGAAGTTCCTATGGCAACCTTCCTGCTCCATCATCAGACCTCGAACATCACCTAGGGCTATCGTGCTCGTCAAAACAAATCAATTGAGCCTAAACACGACGGTGGTTATGTTCTGTCGTCGAGGAGTTCCTATGGCCACTTTCCGGCTCCATCATCAGACCCTGGACGCCACCTAGGGCTATAGTACTTGTCAAGACAAATACAACGAGCCCAAACATCACGGGACTATCTTGTTTAGTTGATGAGTTTTTATCTGCCGTCATGTGGAAGAAGGCGGCATCTACAAAAAAAAATCGAAAATGAGTTTTTGGTTCCGTTGGAACCAGTACAAAATATCCCATCGTTCTGGATATTAAACAAGGCGACAATTATCCTCGAACTATGATTTCGGGATCGGAAAATGGCGGATTCTGCAAACATTCCGTACTCGATAAAAAGTAAAAAGGCAGCGTCTGTAGAATACAGGGTAAAAAGGCGACAACTACAAATACAGAGACAAAAGGTGACATCTACGCGTAGATGCCGCCTTTTTTCTCTGTTTTTGTAGTAGTCGCCTTTTCACCCTTTAACGCGTCCGCCATAATTGCTGATACGGCATTTCTCGTGTCAGTTTTTTTTTTCTCATCGCACTTCTATTCGTCTTTCCTAAAGCTCAAGAACCGAATCATCTGCATCTCGGATAAACTGTGTGCTTGAAGGCTATTCGGGGCGAATTCATACTTAAATATAAGTTAAGGTATGACGACGATGAGGAATACAAGGATTTAAACTTCCTGAAAACTGCCAATATGAGAAAGGGAAGTACACTATTACCAGTTGCGCAAAATGGTCCATTCGGTCGTTCCAAACGGCAAAAAAAGAAAACATCATCCGCAGTCTACGGAAAACTTCTTCCTGAAAACCGAAAGAGATTCTGGAAGAATTTGCCAGAAACTTCGTTTAAGGCAGTAGTCTGGTCTAGAAATTTGACAAAATCGATTTTTTTTTCTTCATTTTATTATTCCTTAGACCTTTCTTAATACACTCGTGAAAATCGTTTATTGATATTTCAAAAATTAGCAGAGTAATAGAAATTATAAGCAAGCCGCGCGCTCAGGTAGCGCGATCGGGAAGCAACTTAGAACGCGTTTATCTCAGAACTATGTTTTTCAAATCGGCGCCCACGATATCTCGATAACTAATTGACCGATCGAGCTCAAATTTGGCACATACCTTCGGTAGCCTCTTTCTGAGAACTGGTAGCAGAATTGAGTCGAACAATAATTTTGCCCACATTTTATAACTCGTCGAATACCCGAAAATGTATGAAATATCGTTAATCAAAGTTTAACAGGCCGTCATTTTGTAACAAAATTTTTTTAATTACTAATTCTGCTACCAGTGCTCAGAATACTCATACAGATTGAGAATATATATTTTTTTTTTCAGATGCATACAACATCACCCAGAGTGGGCGCCGATTGAGGCGGTTTTCGGCGGACCATGTTGTAAACAAATAAAAAACTACATGAAAATATTTAAAATAATTTTTTTTTTAATGTAGATACATTCTCAAAGGAACAATAAATACATATGTAAAATTTCATCAAGACAACTTCAACGGTTTAAAAGTTATTCCAACCCAAAAATGACGTCAAAAATCTCGCTCTAGACCAGACTACTGCCTTAACTCTACATAAAAACCGCGCCAGCGACGCCGCGATATTCATTAAGGAAAAATTATGCTTGATTTGAGATCTCAATAAACCTATTTTTCGAATCTTAATTTTGTGTTATTAAAAATTAATGCTGTAATTAGCTTGATTATGGTATAAACTAGTTAAATTCGGGATTTCTACGTAGATGCCACCTTTTAGATAGTATTGACATAGTGTTGATTTATTAAAATGCAAATTCTAATAGCGGCAACTACGTTTTTTCATCATAACTTCTTCAATTTTTATAAAATGAATATCATTATTTTTTTACAGCAAAACAAGCGTTAGCCCATCCTACTAGTACAAAAAGTTATAGGTACTTGCATCCCAGAGCTGTGAAATATCAAAAAGTTACGTTTTGCTATTTATCTCAAAACAGCATCATCTGTAGATGCCGCCTTCTTCCATATGACGGCAGTTATGGTCACCTTCCGGCTCCATCATCAGACCAGCTCCATGCTACCATATTATTGCGTTGTCACCAAAGTTACATAGGTATGCCAAATTTCAGCCCAATCGGATGCCAGCAAGTGCTTAAAAAATGGATTACAATTTTTGAACCGGAAAGACAGACGGAAGCAAGTTAAATAAAAGCTTGTAAAAATGATAAAACAAATGCTGAAAATTTAAGAAACCATATTAAAAAGGAGTTCTGTCCTAACTTCTATACACTTTCCTGAGCAGCAATAGTGGCTCAGAAGCACAATGCTTAAAGGAACGATTCTCTCATATGTCACTGCTAAACATAGAGAATTATATTGTTAAAAAAAAACATTCCAGCTGAAAAAGAGGTGGACTAATTTCCAGAATTTTTTTTTTAAACAAACGTGTCTTCGGTGTAACACGTTCTGGTTATAAAACGCAGGTCGCAGGGGGGTCGCAATGACCCCAGCCATGCTTAAATGATTGCGCATTGAGCGTATCGTTCCGAATGACTCATAAAAATTCAGGATATTAGTTTGAACCTTCTAGAATGTGGCATTCTCGGTATTATATTTCAATCGAGTTTGAAAATAGCGGGAAAAAATTAGCGAGGGCACATATTCGGGTGCTGCTTAGTTTTCGACTTTTGAAAAATAACCGCGTCACCCGGCCATTTCCTTCTATCATATAAAAAAACGAACGCGTATTTTTTTTTAAATTTGATGCATTTTAAAGGTCGCCACCGTATATCAAAGTTTCAAAAAAAAAAGAAACAATAATTCTTACAACTTTTATGTATGCATGTTGCTCATATGCCTAATTAGGATTTCAAAAACGTGCCACATTTAACTCAAAGCTCGTGCCTGATGCAAACAATCAGGGACGAGCTGGCCCACATAGTGCACGATGGATGACGAAGGCAATTTACTGTTTCAAACTTTTCATGTTTAAGGACCAGTTTAAACTGACAAAATGGGAACTTAAAGCGACAACTGATATTTGCGTTTTCGTTGTTGTAATTTATGAGATGCTGGTTTCAAGCTCCCACGGCATGTTCGGCACCAAGAAATCATGTGTGGCTTTTAAAAGAGCTTAAAAACTTTGCAAACATAAACCAAACTATGGCAATACGTGGGCGTTAAAAAAGATCTTAGGCCATTTGTTGTACCTGTCCGAAGAGCTTGTTACACTCGCTTTTTTCGACGAAGAAATTTCCGTGGAAACCAAACAGAATATGGTGACCGCGTTCGATGAAGAAGGTTCGTACTTGAGTTCCAAACGCCTAAACTTGGATGTCAATGACATAATTGAAAAAAAATATCGAAGACTGTGTGTTTAGCAATACTTTGACTTTTTTTAATTGATTACGTTTCTTTACGATTAAATCGAATCCCAAGAATCGATTACGATTATTGGGATTTCATCAGCGCGTTTTTGAAAAAAGAAACTTGTCTTTGAGGCGAAGATGAAGACTACAACGCTGCCAGAGACAAAGTACATTTTATGTGAGTCATGAACGATATTACGGAGCGAGTAGTGGCCTTAATTGAAGAATATAATAAATAAATTACCATAAATGAAGAACAAAAGCAAGACCTTCTTCTTCTTCAAAAATAAGTATATTATTATCATAGTGTACTTCCTTTACTCTTAATTCGTTTGATTTGTCCAATGTTTCAATTTTCTTATCACAACTGTCGCTTTCTAAGTAAATAAAAAAAATACTAAAAGTATATACTTTCAAAACATTTTCATTTGCTGGCAGCGACCCCTGATCTTGAGATTAAAAATATGAAAAAAATAAGTTAATGGTTTTGTTTAGGTCTTAGAATCGAACAAAAATGTGACGCACGCCATTATAAAAAAAAAAGTTTGTCCCGAATAAGAAGCATCCTATCGTACATAACTTCAGTTAGGCGCATAATAATATCAAGAAAATATTTTTTCTGATAAATTCGATAAGAAGGCTGGTGGCAACGGCATATGGCTCGTACGCTGGACGATAACCTTGCTGAAAAGAAAAGAACGAAATAACATACAAAAAGAAACGACAATCCTCTACCAAACTCGCCGACCTTGGTCGACTCGAATCCGCCTTCGTCCAACACGTTGTCGCAGTTCGTATGGTGTGGACAACCGGGAGTGGGGGAGTATCACTATGGGGATAAATGTACCGACGCAAATCTCTTCGAAGAGAAAAGTCACGTTACTTTTTATTGAATACTATAATTACATGACATTCGTAAAATCGGATGCTGAGAAGGGACAAAAAAAAATTGACATTTCGAGGGAACGGTTGCAGTCATAAAACAAACGGAGATCATCGGGTTGTGGTAAATTCATTCGGTCTGTCTAATATTACTAATTTTTTTTTTTGCGTTTTTTTTTTCTTCTCTTTCGTGTATTATTATGTATACCTATTAACCGTTTTGTTAATTGGGGCGTCACGTTAATACGGCTCATTGCACGTCAGCAGACGTTGACTCAGCTGAAACGAGAAATATAAATAAATTAGCTTTTTCGTTTTTCCTCATCGATAAATAAAAACAAATAACGTTTTAAAAAAAAAGAAAAACAACATCGATTACGATGATCAACTGACTTTGTGGTCGGCCTTCGAGACGGCTCGGAGGCAGTAGGTGGTGGAGGTGGTCCTCTGCGTGCCAATTCTTCTAAGTAACCCATTAGAAGTCTCGTTCGTTCAGCTGCAGCTGCCTCGAGTACCAAAAATCTTCGATCCTTCCTCAATATTTCTTCAATCTCGGCGAGGCAAGACGAATTTTCTTGCACCTTCTTGAACGTCTTGTCGGTTATCAATTTTGTTTCCTGACGTAAAAAGAATACCACACATTTTGACCGATGTCCAATATTTTTAAATGCTCAATATTAATAGTTTTATTCTGTTCAATTTTAAGTGGATGCGAGCAGAAGGATCAAGGATTCATAGAGCAAAATAGCACTTCAAAATCAATGAAATTGGACAGGAAAGCAGGTTTCACTGTCTCAAGCGTAGTCAATAATGAAGAGGAATGTCGGAAATATTGAGCAAGTTGAAGGGATGGGGATTGGAAAATGCGGGAGTATAATAAAAGATTGGATATTAATGTATTTCTTTCACGAACCCAAATATTTCATAATTAACTGATTTTCGTCTATAATTAAGTGAACATGAATTCCACTATACTATTAAAATTTCAAGGCAAATTGCCGAACGTTTAACAAAAAGTTACTTGAAAAATCGTTTAATTTACTTTATGGAAAATGCTGGCAACATTTATATCTAATAATTTATATACTAAATAACTTTCCATACCTGACAATAAAAACAGAGTATCACTGAATGTTTGAAGAAAATATTAAGGGATCAATATCAGTCTATTTTCGCAAATTTTCCATTTCCTAAAAACAACAGTTTCGTATACTTCATACCTGTAGAAATACGGTGGAGAACGTTATTTAGGTCGGAGTGACCGATATGGGGCTAAAAAGAGTGATATAATAGAAACGTATCTGCGCGCTCAGTGCGCTACCGCCGTGTCAAGCGTCCAAAGCTCGCAGAATAGAGATCCAAAACCAAAAATCCCAAGAAAGTTAAGCTTTTAAAGAAGCTGAAGGAATAATGTATGGACCAGGCATCGCTGATTGAGGGTAAAAGGCTTTTTTTTTTAAGTTTTATGTACATTTTTACAAGAGAAACTTTAAAGCTTTTTTCTCAAAACAACGTTTGTCGACCTTGTCGACATGACTTTGGAAAAACTATTGCACCGATTAGGCTCGAATTTCCAGGGATTATTCTATGCATGAATCTCTTCGACCCCTACTAACGATATAAATATTCATTAATATTTTATCCTATTTTTAAACAATTTAAGTTGTAAAAAACCGTAAAAAAATACAAAAGTGCGCTATTTTGTTTTCTTTTTATCGGGGGTGAAAGTTTTTAGCAGGGATCATAACTACAACTCCACTTTATAATAAAATACTCGACTTTTTGTTTTCAGATGCTCCAAAGTTAGGATTTCGTGTCGACAAGGTGGAAGCAGGGGTAACTTCAGGCAGTCAGATCACCAAGATAAAGATAAAAAAAATTCAATTTTTTCTTGTCGTTTGAAACTTCTATTTTTATGTATAAAAAGATTAAAATATAGAGATAAATTTTATTATGAAAAAAAATTCTTGAAAATATGTGCAATAGATGGAGACTGATGCTTTAAGGCCATGTGTCACACGTTCAGTCGGTAAAAATCCTACTGCCAAGTGCTCTCCTAGACGGATCATATTTCGGGCAAAAGAAGAGAAAGCGGTTGTTCGTCGTTCAACAGAGCGGAACGTGTTTCTTTTCTTTTTTCCCAAAAATTAACCGTTTCAGAAATCATTGGGAATCTGCAAATCAGCTATCTCTCTCGCACTCATGGCCGCTCGGTCCGTGTGACACTTGACCTTAATGATAGAACTTAGAAAAATGTGATTCAGTACCATCAGAATGAGAAAAAGCATAGCGGGCGTCGACAAGAAAAAAAAAAGCGCGTCTTAAGAGAAGGATGCATCGGAGGCTTTGGCTCCGCCTCATCGAACAGCTTCGTATACCATACGCTATCACATAAGTAATCAACGAGTCAATGTTTGTATTCGTATTTTCCCAACACACCTGTAGTAACTCTCGGAAATCTGCTTTCGCTGCTACGAGTTTGTCCTTAATGTACTCTTTAAATTCCTTTTCGCATTTCTGAAAAATAAAGCGTACGTGTTTTCACGTATTTAACATTAGCCTTCAACTGAAATTGAAAGACACGTGTAAATATACGAGAGTGTACGCAGTCCGTTGGACAAAAGCGTGTACGGCTACACATTTTTCGGGAAACTGTTAAAGGGTAGTTTTGAACGCGAGCAGATACCATGACCCTTCTACGAAGATGTTTTGTATAGAAAGCGTCAGTTGTCATCCGAGCGTGGTCACAGACGAACTGCGGTTCTGCGATAAATACTTTGAAAAAAGACTCAGGACGAAAGAAAGTTTGGACCGCGATTAGGACAACGTAATTCTTTCGGACGAAGCTTCTTTATGGGAACGTTCTCCCATCAATCACACTGGTCTACCTACACCAATAGACGCCAATGATTTGGAACGTCGTTAAGCAATTATTCCGACAGATTCGACTTATAATGAAGGTCTTCGCCACCAGATTATACCATGATATTAGTGGAAAGTATACCTCGTAGATGCCAGGCAATTATTAATAGTTGGGGCGACTGGACTACTTATCTATACATATAAAAGAGTTCCGTGATTGGCTGACGTATAGACAACGCACAGCCTAAACCGCTGACAATAGAAACATGATATTTGGACGATATGTTCTTTAGAAGGTGTAGAGGTGCGCTAAAAAAGGATTGATCGAAAATCAACTCTTCAGGGGGTGAAATGAGGTGTAAAAGTTTGTATGGAAAATTATATTTCTTCCGTGTATCCACTTGGACACATGGAAGATATGTGCCTCAAGTTCGAAGGTGCACTAAGAGAAATTTTTTACGAAATTCAACTCTTAAGAGGGTGAAATATTTTGTAACAGTTTTTATGGAAACTTATACTCCTTGCATGTATCAACTTGAAACTTGGAAGAAATGTTTCTTAGGTGTACAAGGTTGCTTAGGTGAACTAAGAAACGATTTTCCGAAAATCAACTCTCGAGAGAGTGAAATATTTTGTAAAAGTTTGTATGGAAAATGATATTTCTTGCGTGTATAAACTTGAAACTTGAAAGATACAGTCGAACCTCGATATAACGAAGATTTGTCCGTTCCCTTCCGATAGACTCCCGAAACCTTGATACAACAAAGAAAAACTATAGATATAACGAATTTATTTTCAGGGCCCTTAACCCCTATATAAGGATTTTTTGTGAACAAAACCTCTGTATAACGAAACGTTCGGTAAACGAACTCCCGTTCTTTCGTTTCCTTCTCCCCCTCTCTGCTTCGACGGAGCCTGTCTAGACTTGCAAACTTTCAAAATTAAACAAAATATTTGTTTACTTTTGAAATAATCCGCTTTAAAAAATAATATGTTATATACATTATGTTCTAATTGCTAATTGCTTATAAAAATTGCTCTAATTTAGACTTTTCTTAAAAAAATATTCCTATATTTATAGTACTATCTTTTTTTTTTTTTTTAAAGGTTTAAATTAGAGCAATTTTTATTTGTCCTTTGTATTAAAACCTCAAGATAACGAATTTTTTGGAACACGACCTCGATATAACGAAACCTCAATATAAAGAAAACTCGATTTAAGCCCGGATCCTGAATTAGAAGGTCCAAAAAATCGATTTTTTTTTATTGTTTAAATCTATTCCTGATGTATCTAAGAATGTCTAGACAAAGTTTTATAGCCCAATTCGAAATATTTCCAAAGATACAGCACTGAACGTAGTGGAGTGTCGAGCAGGTATACGGGCGCTCGGGCAGTTAGGGCGCCCGTTTTCTCGAGTTTTCGTTTTTACGATTTTTATAATTTGGCGTATCTGATTACAAAAAAACTAGAAGTCCAATCGAAACAAACCAAAGCTTGTTCGCTTCAGTATCGTTTTCTTTTCTATTTGAACTAAAAACATTGTCGAAAAAAAAAATTCTTAACAATTTTTTTAGCAAGTTGAAATAATTTTTTTTTTCACAAAAAGCACATTTTCTACTTCAAACCCGAAAAAACATTCAAATTTCAAATTTTTTTTCGTTTTTTTTAGTTCATATAGAAGAAAAATATGTCACAATTAAAATGGTTTTTGGTTTTTTTGTTTCAGATGAAAATTACAAGCTCCATTTGTCACGCCGCATGGAAACAGCAGTGGCACGAATGTGCATAAAAATCGGTTGCCTGTTGATATTTTTCTTTAAAAAAAATTGTTTTCTTATGTTCAGACATGTAATAAAATAATCTGAAAATTTCGCTAAACTTGCTTTTTTTTTACCCGAAAAAAATTCCTCAAAATATCGATTTTTCGAACCGGCTAATTCAGGATCCCGCCTTAACGAACTTTTTTGCTCTTCCCTAGAAATTGGTTATATCGAGGTTCGACTGTATGTTCCTTAGGTGTAGAGGTGCATTAAGAAAGGATTTTTTGAAAATCAACCTCTAAAAAAATGAAATAGGATATAAAGTTTTTATGAAAAATTGTATTCCTTGCGTGTATCAACTTAAAACGCGGTATAAGAATTCTTCGAAAAAGAAAATTAAGCGCATAATTCAGGATTTTTTAAAACAACTCCAGATAAGGGGCGCAACTGATAAGGAAGTTTCTATGAGCTAAATTCCACGCGCGCGAAGTTTGGGCGAAAGTTAGTTAATGATAAAACATCACGGTTTATATCATGCAGTGTGGGTGTATTTTTTTCCAATGCCTTCTCCGAAATAGTTTTTTTAGTTTCGCCGTACACGCTCTTGCCAAGCAGGCTGTATATGTATATATATTCAATTACCCTATCGCTGGAAGAGAATTTCGTGTATCGTGGATCATCCTTCAGTTGCTTTTTGATGTCTTTCCACGACGCGGTAAGCTCGGTCGATGCGCCGACTTCGTCGAGTAGCTCGCGAAATTTGTCGCGCTTTTTACGTCCCAATTGCTCAATGTGCTCGTTGAATAAACGTTCCTTTTCCTCGCGATCGAGACTCTCGGCCAATTCCCATCTGTGATCTTTTCGCAATTGTCTCTTTGCTTCGCGCCATGCTAGGTCGCCGTTTCTCACCTGCGTGAAACGACAAATTGAATCAAGTATATAATGAAACGAAGAAATAAGGAAGCGGTAAATCATTTTGTTTAAGGTAGTAGTCTCGCCACCGTCACATTAAAAAAAGTTTATTCTCCTATTAATCGATGAAAGCTTAGAAATATTGCGAAATATTCTTATAATGTAGGTTGTACATCTTATCGGGATGAAAAAACTTACAAGGAGACCTTGCCAGGGACGCAATCGATGTCGGGACGTCCTTTCAGGGTAGTGTAGGGTTTGGTCCCAAATGTCACCCCCCTGCCACTGTTCACCCTGGTGGGTCTCGATTACAATGGGCCTTCTTGTTATATTAGAACCTCGAAAATAACAAGAATTTTCGAAGCGGCGCGATAGCCTAGCGGTTAAGGTCTTCGGCTAGTACGCCGAAGTTTGGGTTCGAGTTCTGCTGCCGCTATTTTTTTTTTTAAATTGAAACGCTTGTAAACGTTATTTTTATTTATTTACTTTAATTTAAATCAAACTTTTTTATATTGCGTTTAGAATTCTTGCCCACGTGATTGTGATCACCGTTTCAAAAATTTTGTATATCCAATTTATTTTCTTATATTCTTCATCTAGGTTGTAATTATTGCTCATTTTTTTTTGTATTGTTTCTATTAACTTCTATTATTGTTAATATGAGGAAATGAGAAAATTATCGCTCTGTCGATTAAATAAAAATACAAAACACTATATTCACATTATGTGGGAAAGTGTATGTCATTTATTTTTCGTGGATGGAGATAATGACGTGGACAGAGATTTCAAGGAAAGGTTTCTGGAAAAGGGAAATTAAATTTACATCAACGTTAAAGGTAATTGCAATGAAATAAAATTCAAATTAAAGGAAAAGTTCTCGGTTGGGCTCCGTTTTGTCGAAACAGATTTTAAACACGGTGTAAACGAAAAAAGGAATCGTAGAAAACTAAAATTCAAATGAAAAGCGTAAATAAAATAATAATTGTATTAATACAGACGAAAATATCAAACTATAGAAGAAAATTAATTTAAACAAAGAAAATATATAAGAACAATAAAAAAAAACGAGCAATAATTTCAAACTAGATGAAGAATATAAGAAAAAAAATTGGATATACAAAATTTTTGAAACGGTGATTACAATCACGCCGGCAAGAATTCTAAACGCAATATAACAAAGTTGGGTTTAAATTAAAGTAAATAAATAAAAGTAACGTTTACAAGCTTTTCGATAGAAAAAAAAATAGCGGTAGCAGGACTCGAACCCAAAACTTCGGCGTACTAGCCGAAGACCTTAACCGCTAGGCTATCGCGCCGCTTCGAAAATTCTTGTTATTTTCGAGCTTGAAAACTCGCCACACAAATTTTGTTTGGTCGATTTCGCGAAAACGAGGGCCCACCAGGGTGAAAGATGGCAGGGAGTGACACTTGGGACCGAACCCTACACTACCTTGAAAGGACGTCCCGAAATCGACTGCGTGTCTGGCAAGGTCCCCTTGCTAGAAAGTCGTGATGAAAACGCCTAATATTATATTTACCTAACCCTCTACTGTAATCTAGTTCTAGTCTGCTCCAGTCGCTTCGTGGCACTAGCGTCTCTAGACATTGCTTAATTAAAATCATTATATCTCTGAAACTAGACGGTCAAAATTCATGATTTTTTTTACCCACTTCGCCATGTTCCTCTGTAATTGAGTTTTTTTTATCTGTAGAAAAGTTTCGAATTTATTGCGTGAAATGTGAAATTTTCCACTGCTCACAATACGAACACGTGTAAAACTGTGCAATCTTTGATTGCCAATATCTGGAATACACAACGGTGAATTCTTTTGAAAATTTGCAGGTAATCACTGAATAGTTTACTGAATGGGTTTTCAAAATAAATAAAAAATCTATATAAAAACGCTTTGGCGAGGCTACTACCTTAATCGAAATATTCGTACGATTTGTGTTGGATTTTTTTGGAATATGCAACTCTTACCAAATCAGCGAGTAGAGCACTGAAATGTTGAACAGCCTCGGTGTGACGATGATGCTGCCTCTCCTTGTCGCGATCGCGCAAATGCGTCGCTAGAGTTCTCTGAACCTCGCGCTCGCGTTCCCGCAAACTCGCCTCGGCTCGTCTCTCGCGTTCGCGTTTTAGTTTTTCCCGATCCTCCTCTGAATCCGAGGGTTCGTCATTGTCGTATTTCTGCAAAACAAACGATTTTTCATACACGTTTATTTCGACTACGTCCCTTGTTTTCTATTGAAAATGGAATTATAATGATAAAATCAAAATATAAACTTTAAGAAATATCACAACAAAATAACTTTCCGGAAAAAAGCAATAAAAAATGTTAAAAAAAAATGCATGAGATAAATCCTTTTTCATCCATACGCGAAGAAATGTGTACTTGAAACAAAAATTCAAATTAGTCGCTGAAAAATTTGTTGCAAATCGTGAAATTATATTTTAATCATCCGTCGAAGATAATTTTTATGTCAATAATTCAGGCAGAATTGTCCAAAATCTGTATCGGGCGTTACTTTTTGCTCGATACAAATGTATCGAGTATAGAAAAACTTTTCGTTACACGATACAAAAGTATCAAGCTAGTGCTGGAGATCGCGACTTTTGTTATCGATTAGCGAAAATTTAATCGAAACTCGATACTTGAGTATCGAGTAACGAAAAGCTTTTTTGTTACTCGATACTTTTATATCGAGTAACGAAAAGTTCTTCGATACTCGATACTTTTATAATAATGTTATTTGTTTAAATTTGTATAAAATTGTTTTTTGTTATTTGAAATGAAATTGTTAAGTTTTCCAAATGCATATAAATTTTTCAAGAGTTTTTTCACCGTTTTGAAAGATTTTTTTACAAATTTAGAAAAATTGACCAAAATTCGGAAATTCTTTACCTTCCCTCGAGTGCAAGGGTTCTGTATCAACCGTGAGAAATTTCAAAACTGTTAACAGAATAGCGTAAGTTTGTATAAGCTTGATACGAAAGAAAATTATTTCTCGCAAACGTACTGGCACAAGTATCGAGTAACGAAATGCTCTTCGTTACTCGATACTTGTGTAGCGAGTAATGAAAATTTATTCGATACACGATACAAAGATATCGAGTATCGAAGAACTTTTAGTTACGCGATACAAAAGTATCGATTATCGCATAACTTTTCGTTATTCGATACAAAAGTATTGAGTATCAAAGGATTTTTCGTTACTCGATACAAAAGTAATGAGCAATTGTTGGAGATCGCTACTCTTGTAGCGAAGTACCGATCGAATTCTTGTTGCTCGATACATTTGTATCGAGTACCTTTAATGGAATTCGATATTGAAGTAACTAGTTACTGCCAACTCTGAATTCAGGGAATCAGTTTGAACGCAAAGACTAGTTTAAGTTGTGTATGCATTCTACTCAAAGCCGAGCAATTTTCGAGCAGCAATTTGACTTTTTCAATATCAGCAGTATTTCTACTATAAGGGTCCATTCCAGTGTAAACATTTTTGAAAATCGTTTTTTTTTTGCATTATCGAAAAATATGGACTTTCATGAACATGATGTTAAACTTTGGTCGCGAAATTCGATTTATTCCGGTCGCTACAACCTTTTTTAGAAAAAGGGATTCGACCAGCTGTGTGAGCGCCTTTTTCTCGAAAAATCGTTTTTCAAAACAGTGGAAGATTTTAAACGAAGAGCTTTGAAGTTGTCCGTCTCAAATTTTTCCACAACAATCTTCACGCTATTCCTCATCGTATTCAACAAGCGTTTTTTTGTTGTTGTTGAAAATTTCACATTTTTTTTTTAACGAAAAACTGTTGAAAAAAAGCTCATTTTGACACTCAATTTTGAAATGGACACCATTTTCTTAATTTTCAATAAAAAAAAATCGTCCGTACGTCTCTACAGTTTTTCATACTGATTAATAATCTTTTTGGTTTTTTTTCTTTTGGACAATTTTTGGAGAAGTATGACTTTCCGCCGTTAGGCGCTATTTATGTAGGCATCATTTTGCAGTGGTAAAAAAAAATATATAAAAAATAAAACTAAAACATTAAAAAATATTTTATGTATAACATAATGAATAAACAAAAAACGATCAGACTGATTATCGAAAGAAAAAAAAATGAGAATTAGCCATTTTCAAGGCAGTCACATTGGAATGTTCCCTTGAGGTCGAAGATCCCCCAAGAAACTCACATCATTATCCTTTTTGATTATTTTATCATCAGTATCTTCGATTTCGCCAACTTCCTTTTCCACGTTCGAATCCTTTTTGGACTCCTTGCCATTTTCCTCACTCGACGCCTCGCTCTTCCTCTGCTTCTTTTCCCGCGCGGCACTATCCTTCTCCGTTTTGTCTTTTGACGATTTATCTTTGGACGATGGTTTCCCGTTCTCACTGTTATCCTTGCCAGTACCGGAGCTCGATTTAGTTTCCTTATCTCTCTCCTTGTCGGCCTTAATCTTCTCGCTTTTGTGATGGCCCGCATCCTTCTCCCTGTGGCGATGATCCTTCTCCCTTTCCTTTTCCCGTTTCCTCTCTTCCTTCAATATACGCACGTAATCCCTAAACCAATCCTCTCTCGTACTTGCCGAATCCACGATTCTGTAACGCCAATCAGCCTCGAGACGTTTCTTGCAATCGCTCCAGTGAGTATGTCTGTCGATGTCTTTGTGCTCCCGCAGCATCGCAAAGAAATCCTTTTTAACCTGGAACCGTTTTTTAACGTTCGGTTAGAATAACAAAGGGCAAGGTAAAGTTATTGGGAAAAAAATTACTTTTCTGATTAAAAATGTCTTATTTCACTAATCCTTGTAGCTCTTAATTTCTAAAAATAGATGTTCCATTATCCTAATAAATTTTTCATATACATATATATGTGTGTATGTGTATGTATGTTTATGTGTGTATGTGTGGTTGTATGTCTGTTCGCGTATAAACGATCATTCGTTACTATCCATTCCCTCACATTGGAATTTCTTTAGTTTTAAATTTAAATGTCTGTTTTCTCTTTTCGTAGATGCATTAGAATTTTTCCTTAAATGAAGGCTGTAAGAAATTGGCATTATTAAAACCTGAAAAGAACAACATGATTAGATTCGACTCTGCGTTAATCGATCGCAGTCTCGACAATTTTTAAACATTTGGCATTTGGAGTTTATTTTTTGGCATCGTCGATTAACACAAACTCGATATACGAAGAAAAAAAAACGATTTTTAATCAATATTCATCCTAACTGCTGTTCCTGCTGAAAAGGTATAAACGGATTATTGTGAGTTACAAACGATTCATTCATTTATTGAACCTCTTCGCGCAACATTGGAGGTCCAATCTTACAGGTACGGAAGGTATAACTTTTTTTTTTCATTTTTGTTACATTTTTTTTCTTTTTGTTTTCTTCACAAAGTCGATTCGAATAGACCTAATCCGGCTTGGCCGCAATAAAATTGGACGACCAAAGCCAGAATAGTACCGCCGATTTTATATCTGTTTACAATGAGAGGTCGCTTCTTCTTTTGGTTTCTTTCTCTTCTTTTTAATAAATATAACAAAAATACTTCAAAGCACTATGAAGAACCACGAAACATTTTGATCGTTCTGTACGTTGGGCACGTCTTTTTCTTTCTTTCATTCTTTGTTTTGCGAGCTTCGTACAAAATTGTCCCGCTCAACTCGGATCAACTCGGAGTCCCTAAGTACGGAAAACATTTCAATTAAATAAAGGAAAAAGAATCGAACCGGCAGGTATTTTCGATTAAGTCTCCCCTCGTTAATATCCGTATGGATGTTTTTTCTTTTCTTTTTAATTCACGCGTCTCACTTGTGTTTCCTCGTCGAATCGTGGGGAATAAAGTCTTCGTCGCAAAACGTTACCGCCAGTGACCCGACCAAAAAGAGAAAGGAAGTCAATTGCATTCCCGCAAACAGAAAATTTCTGAATAATAATTTTAAAAAAATATTTAAAAAAAAATCCTCACTATCAAATTTTCGACACTGTTGAACTTTTACTTTTACGACACTTTTACTTTTGGACTAAAACAACTTTTTCTCGCGTCAAAAGCTTTGTTACGCTTGCAATTATTTTTTCGCTTTTTCACGCAACCTTTGGTAGTCCTGCAAGTCTTGGCCAGGGGCTTTTTTTAGCAAAACGTTTTTTTCTCTTGTGAACAGAGGGAGAAGTGAATTTTTTTTTCTCAAAATGGTTTTTTTGCTTGTTTGTTGAATTAACGAGGATTACGAGTAATATACAAATACCGAGTTGGTTCATTCTCATGACTCTCTGCGGTTTGGAGTTAAGAATGCGGCGAGAATGCGCGAAGGGTGTGCCAACAGTGCCACGGCAGTGTGTGTTTGAAGATGGGGATGGTATAAGATGACATCATCCCATGCCCAACACCAACCAGCATCTCTCGCGAGTACCCATCTCTCATCATCCCCAACAGCACAAGGAACCTGTCCTGCCTGCCTCCTGACTGAAGTGGGAGAGAGTTCATAAATCACACATAAGTCATATTTCAAAACGGCAACCGTGCTCTCAACAAAAAGCAAAAATTGCAATACTTTTCTAACGAAATTTTGTTTCTCAAGCTTAACAACTGTTTTACAATTTTTTTTTTCTCTTTCCACGATTTCTTTCGTTTCTTCGATATTCACAAATTTCCCTCTCGTGTTTTCTTCACCTTTTCGGTATGAAGCCTTGTAACTTTACCGAATGCGAAAAAAAAAAAAACAATTTAAACACGAAAGAAAAATCGTTTTTTCTTTTGCTCACGAAAGAAATCTTCTTTTTTTTTTTGCTTGTTTTGGCTTTCTTTCCATGTCTGTTTTCTTCGGTCGTTTTCAACACATCATCCCATTACAATTTCGTGTTATCGTCGCGTACCAAGGAACTACGGAGTGTAGAAAATAAAAATTAGGTTTTTTTTTTCGTTTCACACATGTTCGTTATTTACGTATAAAATGTTTGTAATTATTTATACTTATTGGAACAAAATAATAACATACCTATGGGCACCTGGAAAAAAGTTTTTTTTTTCGTGCTTTTCATTATTAACGCTGAAAACAATGATTAATTTTTCCTGAAATGATTATTTTGTCATATTTTTTTTTCGAGCCTTCGACTGAGATTCGCGTTGCGTTTAGCAGATAAAATCCGAGAAAAGCCTGTGCTATTTCGGATATTTAAAAAAAAAAAGTTTCACGACGAACGGTCAAAGATTCGAAAAAAAAAAATACAACTTCATAAGCTGAAAATCATTATTACGGCGACTTAAGTAATTAAGGGAATCCTTATCATGTGTTTTGCCTCTCTTTGGAATACCTTCGCATGCGGGGGATACCGGCTACCGGTTTACTGATGTCAACGCTTTTATTGACATTTTCCCATACATATTCTTTCAAGTTTCTATCGAAAACAAAAACGAGTTCTTTTTTTTCTCTTCATTTCTCATCGTCTCGAGCTCATTATGCAGATCGATTGAAGACTCTTTTTTTTTTGCCAATTCGTCAAGAATAAAATTTCCTATCGCAGTGATATCGAACTTCGACTCTGAACTCCGAAAATATCTGCTTCGAAAACCCCGCCCCTAATGTTCTTTTTTTTTCCGTCTTTTAGTTCATCTTCTCTTTCATCAATCTTCAACAACCAATTATCCATACCTGTTCGCGTTTAGCCGTTTTCTCCTCTTTTTCGCGCTTTCGCACTTCCAGCAGATACTCGTTGAACAGACTCTCTCGTTCGCGCATCTTTTCCACGTTTTTGAAACGATCGTCGCGACCGTGCTTTTGTGCAAAATCGCTAAAAGATGATCTGAAATAAAGAAGAATTGATTAAATTCAATTCTAGTCCGTGGCTTGTTTAGCGATCATTACAGTGTAAAATTTTCAAAAAATCGATTTTTTTTTTTGCATTATCCGATAGTATAGACGGTTATGAACATGCTGTTCGATTTTTAAGGCGAAATTCGAAAAACTTTCTTAAGGTGCGAGTCCACTTTGAAAATTTCAAAAAATTGATTTTTTTTACTGTTTTCGAAAGTACATACATTCAGAAATATTGTGCCAAAATTTTATGAAAATCCGAGCTCTTTAAGTATTTTTTTCGGGCGTCAAACTCGGCACGATCGCCATGGGATTCGCCGACAATCGCGATGACGAGCGTGTTCGCTCTGCAAACCACCGCAGTTCTGAGTGCTCAAAAGAGACCAGAACCAAACGAAAGCAAGCAAGACTTGAAGAAATCGACGATGATGAGCAATCAGAAGGGATTTTGTACGGTGCAGGAATTGCCGATTGAGTTTAGGTAAGAGTTTTTCATAGTATAAACTTCAAACACGTTTTTCTCGAAACGTTTTCAAAATCTAGCTCCATTGTATCTCTAAAACTAATAAACCGATTCTCTTGAAATTTGAACCCCATATTGTAAACATGATTCGCAACAAGATAACCCTCGATGGTTTTAAAATTTTGATTTTTACTTTTTTTTGCGAAAAACTGCGAAAAAACGCGTTTCTTTTACTTTTTTCGTTTTTCATCTGCCATTTTTTTATTTTTTGATAAAACTTTATATCCGCGGGTCATTTTATAGCTGGTCTCATACTGAATCTAATGGACTTTGATTTTTTTGTTTCAGACAAGCCGTTGCCGAGTTGTGATGGAGCTACCTAACCCACCTATTTTTGAGGCGTTACGTTAAACTATAGTTTTTGTACTTAAGAATGAATAAAAATGAATAAAAATTTTTTTTTTTAATGTATTTTAAGACTTTATTTATCAAGCCCAACAACTTTTATATTCATATCTTTTGTAGAATCCTCAAAAAAAACCGCGAAAATAGCCTTTTTTCGTGGCTCCAAAGTGGACTGGCCCCTTAAAGAAAGTGATTTGAGCACCAGAGTGAGAAATACAAGGTAGAGTGCATCGCAGCTGCTAACCGCCGACGCTCTCCCGACTCTAAAGAAGCCAGGACAGCTCGTCGAAAAGAAATTGCTACTGACAACGAGCAATTTGAGGAAGCGGAAGGGATATTTTATGGACCTGGCATCGTCGATTGATCGTAAGTAGACAATTTATATGAAAATTCCGGACTCGAAACTTTAAACGCGTTTTTCGTGAAATGTCGTTTCTCAAAACGGTGTACATTCTCAAAGGAGGAGTTTTCAAGCTATCGGTGTCAAATTTTGACACAACATTCTTCACGCCCTTCTTTATCTTGCTATGAAAGTTTTTTTTTTAATCTTCATATATTTTTTTAACGAAAAACTGTCGAAAAAATGTCGATACTTTTTTTTCAAACCGCCGGCATTTTTTAAATTTTTATTAAAAAAAAACCTCCATAGCAAGATAGCGGCTTTCATACTGATTAATAATCTTTTTACAAATTTTGTTTCAGATAATATTTACGCCCCACAACCGTGTACACCATGAGGACCCCTATTTTCGCAGATATTTTCAACGGTTAAAAAAAAAAGTAAAAATAAAATAAACTTTTACAGATTTTCACGAACTTGATTTTCAAGTTCTTCACAAATACTTTGATTTGACATTAAAAAATCAGACTGTCTAGCGTATTTTGACCGAGCAACGAAAAATCGCGAAAATCAGCGATTTTTCGAGCCGTTACACTGTGATGATCCCTTAAAAGTCAGATCCATTGTCAAATTTGTCGAAAAAAAAATTTCGTAAAAATTTTAAATCAACTGTCGTTGAAAATACTCGTACACCCATCGTAACAACTGTTTCGGTCAGAATTTAATATTATTTGCTATTAAAGGGAAAAAAAAAACACGTTCTTTTCTTTTTTTCAAGTTTCGTCACTGAACTATCTTTGCGTAAAAAGACTACTAACTTTCGACTTGGAAAACTGGGCAGAGGAAAATATGATGGAAGTAAATGCAAAAAAAAACGAAAGTAATGATATTTAGAAATGGAGGAAAGATTAAGAATGAAGAGAAATGGAAATTTAAAGGAGAAGAGGTGCAGATAGTGAACAATTTTAAATATTTGGGATATTGGTTCACGGGTAAAAATTCAATTTGGATGCACGGGAAAAAGACTGTAGGAAAGGCGCAAAGGGCAATGAATGCGATGTGGGGTGTGTGGCGGAGAGCAGGAAGAGATTTAATGGAGGAGAGGCTTTATTTGTTGAATTCTATAGTAAGGGCGGGAGCTATGTATGGGGTGGAAATTTGGGGACTGGGGGAAATAAGCATCTTTGAAAGAATTCAGAGTAGATATTGTAAGATGGCGTTAGGGGTAAAAAGAACCACACCGAATTACATATGGAGAAGAGAGCTGGGGGTGCCTACAATGAAATACCTGATAAGGGAAAGAGCGCTAAAATATATGGTGGAGATAGTTGGAATGAATGAAAAGAGATGGCCAAAAGTATGCCTGATGGGGGAAGTAAGGGCGATTGTAAATCATATGCCGACAAAGTGGGGGAAGGACTTAAAGGCTGTATTAAAAGAAATGGGCATGCAAGATGTAATTGCGATGATTTGGGAAAGGAGGGAGGTGGGAGAAATTGAAGTAAGAATAAAGATCGGGTTAGAAAAGTTTAAGAATGAGGCGTTGAGGAAGGAGGAGGAGAGGATAAAGGCGTCGACGTACAATGTTAAGTATAAGTTTATTGTGGAGAATGATAATATGCCGTGGAAGTATTGGTCTGAGGAAAATGTAAAGGGCAGAGACAAAGAGGTATGGGCTAGAATAAGATGCGGGAATATAGGGAGAGCGGGTAAAAAAGAAGAGTATGATTGAATGTGCAGAATATGTGCCGAGCAAGTTGAGACTTTTGAGCATTTATTGGTGTGTAAGAAAAGCAGAGAATTGGTGACGGAAAAAACAAGAAAAGGTGTGGAGGTGTGGATGGAAGGAATCGACGAGGTGGCGATCTGCGGAGAGGTGATAAATATGTTAGGGGGAAAAATACGAAAAGAAATATGTGCATATGCCAGGGAAATAGAAGAGGTGTGGAATAAAAGGAGTTTGGAATTAAGGAGTGTGAGAGTGGAAGAATAAGTGGGTAATTTAGCGAGAGATGAGTTAGATGTAAGGCTTATAGGTTTAAGGAAATGGATGAAGAGTGGGAGATGATAATAAATGTAAATAGTGGTTGGATATGTATAAGCTTTGTAAAAAAACTTGTTAAAAGTTGTGCAAATAAAACTCTATTGATTGATTGATTGATTGACTACTAACTTTCCATGGAGATTGGCCTCTTCCAGCAGTTTTTGAAACTGCTCTTTGCGCTCCTTCATCTTGTTCCTTTTTTCGCGACGTTCCTCCTCGGCCCTTTCCTTCACGTATTTCTCGAAAACTTGCTTGCGCTCTTTCGACGTTAGCAGAAGATAGCGAGGATCGAAGACTATCTTGTGAAGCTCCTTTTCCCACGTACTGAACGCCGAGACCTATTTTTTTTTGTCGTTATTAACCACGTCATTAGATTCGTTAACATCATAAACATTGGTATAAGCGATTAATTCATTAATTTGATTCCCTGGCTGCTCGGCGAATGTTCAACTATGATGAACTCACAATTTAACACTGTAAATAGCTTCCCACGAAAATGGAGGTCGAATGTTCGAAATTTTGTAATTTTACCATATGAAAAGTAAAGGCAAATTAGAAAACTTACGTCTTTTTCTGCCAGCATGTCCTTAAACGATTTAATTCTGGTTTCAAGCGGCACGATTGCTCTTTCTCTAGCGGCGCGGACCTCAGCCTCGATAGCAGCCTCTTTCCCGATATCTATAGTCTTCTTTCCTTCCTTCTCTTCCTCTTCTTTCGTTACGATGGCTGAGAAAACATTTTACTCGTAGTAATCAAAAACTTTCTACTGTTCATTTTTATATTAAATGTTGATCTTTACCTTTGATTTCCTCCTGTTTCATTTTTTTAGCCGGTGTCGGTTGATCATCGTCGCTGCTCTCACTACTCTCCTCTGTGCGTGGATTCTTCGGGGTGCCGAGAGCGTCCGGAAGATTCGAGACCAACTTGTCGACATCCTGTCGACCGACTAAATCTTCCGGTCGTTCCCAGACGGAAATCCTGGACGACGGATTGTAGAAAAACACTCGACCATCACCAGTCCATACGACGCACCTATTTTATTTTTGTTATTGTCAGTATAGAAAGATTTTCAACAAAGAAAATCAAGTCACCGGATATATCTTAGGGCAGTGGTCGGCAACAGGTCGACCGCGGAGAATAGAAAACTGGACCGCAGAAAAATCTTTTAAAACTTCAATTAAATCATTCTGCGTGCGACTTTAAAGGCGTCAAGTTAAATTTAAACCAAGCTAAAGTTGAAAAAATAACAGTTCGGAAGAAATAATCGATTTGCAAGAAGATGTTTCCTTGTGAATGTACAAATCTGCACCGACTGAAGAATTTTGGGGTAAACATTGTTCAGAAAAGTATGCAAATTGCAGAAAACTGGCTCTTAACCTGGCAAATATCTGTGACTCGACATATACAGTACTGGACAAAAAAAGTCCGCACTAGGCGGAATTTCTTACCGCACTAAAATTTACATAGCGGACTCAAAAATAAAGGTAATTGAATTTCCCCAGTGTCGTTTACAAAATAAGTTTACCTTTATTTTGCTTTTTTAGAAAATTCTCTGCGATTTTTTTTCGCCCCAGTGCGCACTTTTGAACGTGGCCATTTTTCAGCTATTTTTTGGCCGTCGAAAATTAACTGCAAAGTTTGTGGAAAATTTTTTCCTCGGTTTTTTCTATGGAAAACTTAAAAAGAATATCAAAAACGACATTTTTATTTTTTAGAAAGTCTCGTACGATTTTTTTTTCGTCCTAGTATTGCATTCTTAGCTAAAAAAGACATGTTTTAGAAAAAAAAAGGCCTCATCGAAGAACTGTAGGGTTTCAGGAGAAATGTCAAGAGGGTAAAAAGTTGCATGGGTTCACACTAGAGTGGCTAGACATTTTTTCCGCATTTTTCTTGGACATTTTTTTTACCTTTTTTGATTTTTGGAACTTTGATGGACCATTCAAGGTGACTACCTCAAATATCTCCGTTGCCTTTAGAATGACGAAAAAAATGTCAGGAGGTAATTTGATTGATTTCGAAGGGCTGATACAGTGGTGAAACATTCATTTTTGTCAAGGTCAGAGTTGTTGCGTTCCCAAGGTCATCAATGGTTTTTCAAATTAGAACATGTTTTTTTTTTATTAAGACGTTATAGCTGATATTCAGGCGAATCCAACGAAATATGTTATCATGCGGCGCAGGTTATCCAACGGATACAATAATGTCAAAAGTCGGAGTCGGTTGTATCCGTTGGATAACCTGCGCCGCTATCACACTAGAAACTATTCAAAGGTTAAGAGAATCATTCATCCGACGTCTTAAAAAATGTGTCGAGGCTAATCGCCATCACTTCGAACATTTGTTACAATAAATTTTCTGCACAAAAAATTCAATTACATTATTCGGATATTCTTATTGTCAATACCATCACAATTTCCCGTTTTTATACGTGTATTTTGGTGAAAAATCATTTCAAGATTATGATAACATATTTCGTTGGGTTCGTCTGAATATCAGCTACAACGTCTTAATAAAAAAAAAACATGTTCTCATTTTAAAAACCATTGATGACCTTGAGAACGCAAAAACTATGGACTTGACAAAAATGAATTTTTCACAACTGTATCAGCCCTTCGAAATCAATCAAATTACTTCCTGACATTTTTTTCGTCACTCGAAAGGCAACGGAGATATTTGAGGTAGTCACGTTAAATGGTCCACCCTGTACACAGGTTGGATCTATAACTATTAGCACCTTGGATATCTTCGAAAATAAGGTTCACAGAAATATTTGCTGAAATGAAATTGCACATTACGAAAGGGGCCATCCGATAGCGATAATAGTTTTTTGCAGGTGGAGGTACTTCGGACATTTGAAGGTCAACTCCATTATTTAAATTGATCGGTATGTTTTTTTTTCTGTATCATGATAGAGGAGCTTAAAACGAGTTCAACGACCTATAAAATAAGGTGTACAAAGAAGTACCAACTACACTTGACGACATGCAACAAAGAATTATTACAGCCTGTGCATCAATAAGTTCTGACGCTGTAAAACTTGCAAGTCAATCAATCGAAAAAAGAATCCAATGTTGCATTGATACTGATGGTCGTCATTTCGAACACTTACTATAAACGTAGTAATTTTATTTACTACCGAAACTGTAAGTATTATCGCCTTTCTGTACTTTCTATGACCTTCAATGACCTTATGTTATAGATCGTTGAACTCGTTTTAAGCTCCTCTTTCATGATACAGAAAAAAAACATACCGATCCATTTAAAAAAATGGAGTTGACCCTCAAATGTCCGAAGTACCTCCACCTGTAAAAAAACTATTATCGCTATCGGATGGCCCCTTTCGTACTGCGCAATTTCATTTCAACAAATATTTCTGTGAACCTTATAGTCTCGAAGATATCCAAGGTGCTAATAGTTATTGATCCACCCTGTATAAATAGAAGCAATCTTTGACTTTATTTTCAAAAATTAAAAATAAATTCGTTATAATAGGTCAAAATTGGACATTTTCTAACCTCTATCCTAACCTATTTTCAGTGAATGGACATTATGGCCTCTGTTCTGATAATTGTCAAAACAAAGTGAAAAATTTAGTTCATCTGCAGAAAATTGCAAAATTCCTTACTGTCAAGTATTGATAATGTACATTTCATCAAACGTTATCATAAAATCATTTCATTCATTTTTCAAATTTTGATAACATTCAATTTTCTGTTTCTCTGTCGAAACAAACTGGTAGTTTTTTTTTTGAGAATGTCACGTTAAGATGCAAAAACGCTTTGTGTATTTTCTACGAAATCGTAATAACAAATATAATACTCATATGTATAAGAATATTATAATTTTTATGCCACACAGTGATCTCCAAATCGAGAATTTGATAAAAAAAAAAAATAGAAAATCGTTATCCTTTACAGCGTTTATCTACACTACACGTCCTGTTACCGGTAAAGCGGACGGCAAGTCTTATAGCATTAAAATGAAGATGTATGCCAAATTTCAGATCGAAATTCGGTTTCCGCTTTTCGTAAGTTTATCCTCAATTCGTCCAATATTATTTCTTGCAACTATTTCGAATATTTTTTTGTACAGAATTTCTATCAGAATAATATATTTTGTTATAGCTAACAAATGATATTATTCTGCAATTAAAAAATATGTTTTTTATAATATTTTCATTTTACAGTCCATCTGAATACTACAGTGTCGTTATTTGTCCATTCACTGGTCGGTTTTACTGCATTTCCATTGTTTTCTCCCCCGAAAACAAAGTGGCGGTACTTACGGAAGCTACAAACTTTTAATGGGGCTATCTACGGCTTTAACATTCATCGGCGAAACGTTCGCCCGTCTTTGAACATGTAACATGCATGATTTTTTAAAACTTGAAAATAAAAAAGTGAAGTTCATCAGCACTTTACCAGGGGGTTCCAGGTACCGGAGTACTGGAAACAGGTCGCGTTTTGTCCTGCGGTTTCGCAGGCTCTTTCGGAGCGCTATCCTCCTTCTTCGTTTTGGCATTATCCGCTTCTTTTGAATTCTCTTTGGCATCGGTGCCGCTTTCCGGCTGTTGTTTTTCCTGTTTCGTTGACTCCTGTGTCCCGGTGCTGGACGATGTTGAAATAACTGGTGCTACGGCCGCGGCAACTGCCGCTTCCTCGTTCTTCTGTCGCAGAGCTACTTTCGCGTCTATCAAGTTACGAAAATGAACAATTACAATTTTAAAATATTATGAACAAGTAGATCGATGGAATTGGATCGGTTATTTCGATATTACACATCGAAACGTACGTTATTCAAATTAAGTGAAGAAAATACAGAAATTATGACGATTATTATTATTATTTTGCAATACGAACTGTCAAGATCTTTCAGAGCTTGAGGTCTTTCCCAAACGGATTCGCCGGCTTTGCTATTGTAATAGTAGAGTCTTCCGTCGGGCGCTCGATGCTCGGTCCACAGCATTGCCGCGGCAACGAGATCGGCGTCGAGTTGGGCAAGAACCGCTGGATCTTCCGTCGGCGTTTGCGGCGTTATAACTCCATGCGGCATTTGCGGCATTCCTGATTTAAAGATATAATGGAAATGAAAATTATCACCATTGGTATTTCGTAGAAAAAAAAAAAAAGAATTGCAATTTGATCTCCTTTTAAGGGATCAGTATCAGTCTCTTTTCGGAAATTTTCGATTTTCTAAAAACATCAATTTCGTATACTACATATCGGTATAAATACGGCAGAGAACGTTATTTAGGTCCGAGTGACCGATAAAAGGCTAAAAAGAGTGTCGAGCGTCCAAAGCTCGCAGGACAGAGATACGAAACCAAAAATCTCAAGAAAGTGAAGCTTTTGAAGAAGCTGAAGGAATAATGTATGGACCAGGCATCGCTGATTGAGGGTAAAAGGCTTGTTTTTTTAAGTTTTATGTACATTTTTACAAGAGAAACTTTAAACGCGTTTTTCTCAAAACGTTTTTCGATTCTGTCGACATGATTTTGGAAAAACTATTGCGTCGATTAGGCTCAAATTTACAAGGATCATTCTATGCATGTATCTCTTCGGCCCCTACTAACGGTATAAATGTACATTAATATTTAATCGTACTTATAAAAAATTTAAGTCGTAAAAAACAGTCGTAAAATTCAAAAGTGCGTCATTTTGTTTTCCTTTTATCGGGGGTGAAAGTTTTGAGTAAGGGTCATAACTACAACTCGACTTCATAAAGAAATACTCGACTTTTTCATTTTCTAATACTCCAAAGTTAAGATTTCGTGTCGACAAGGTGAAAGCAGGGGTAACTTCAGGCAGCCAAATCACCAAGATGAAATAAAAAAAAAGTTTTCAAAAATGTTTTTCTTATACGTTGAAACTTTTACTTTTATGTGCAAAAAGATTAAAATATGGTGATACATTTTATTATAAAAAAAAAATTCTTGAAAATATGTGCAATGTGAAGACTGATGCCTTAATAGAGTGCAATGTGAATCTTTTCTTTTTTCCAAAGTGTCGAAAGTGAAAGGTGGAAAATGGACTTTTAGCTATGTCTTTCGCATGTCACGTGGTAAGTGTTTTATTGTGCCCCAAGGCAAAACGTCCGGCCGGTAAAAATTCACGAAAGAATTCTCTAAGACGGTTCAGAATTCAGCGAAACACAACGTTCGTCTCTCCACCGAACATGTCGTGTATCTTATCCTTTTTTTTTTTTTTAAAGATTAATCATTAAGTAGAAGAATTCGTTATGTTGCAACCGCTATCTCTCAGGCACTCTTAGCGGCTCGGCAGTTACGTGATTACAGCTTGAGTGTTATCTCATTTTTGAACGTAAAGTAGTTTTACCCCAATTGGTTTGTGGAGGTCCGTAACCACCGAAAGGCTGAAATCCCGGTGGCGGCATACCAAAAGGAGCAGCGCCAAAGGGTGCGCTCATCGGACCGCCAAATTGATTTGGCATTCTGTGCTGCATCGACACCATGTTCGGCGGAGGTTGCATCATATTCGTCGTGTTTACCGGAGTTTGTGTATTGGCCGGTGGGGTATTCACGACAGTCGCAGGCACGGTTCCTGAAAAATAAAAAATAAAAATGAACGATACGATTATTCACGTGGAAGAACCGAAACATACAAATTATATTATAAAACTCGATAAGGAAAGAATATTTTTGAAAGCCTGGCGCATGCGTGTCAGAAACCCATTGAGGGACCATCCCAATGTAAAATTTTTTGAAAATCATTTTTTTTCTCAGATTATCCCAAATATTGGACTTTCACAAACATATGCTGTTAAATTTTGGTTACGAAATTCGAATTATTCCGGTGACTACAGCTTTTCTTAGAATAAGGGATTCGACCAGCTGCGTGAGACCTGGTGCTGGTAAACGACGTTTTTCTCGAAACGTCGTTTGTCAAAACGGTGGAAGATTTTTAAACGATGAGTTTTCAAACTATTAGTCTCAAATTGTTCCACAACATTCTTCACGCCATTCCTAAGCGTCGTACAGAAACGGTTTTTTTATTTGTAAAAAAAAAAAAATTGCGAGGCCATCAGGAAGTCAAAAATTGATTTAAAAATCTTTTTTTCGTCCGTTGAAGCAAAAAAAACCGTGCCAAAAAATTGGGTTTTTTTTTTCAAACGGCTGCCATTTTATTATATAGGGGTTTTTCGGAAAACAAAAAACGATAAGGCTCCCTCAAATTTAGTCTCGTTTAATAATTTTTAACCCGTTTTTGTTTAAGGAGGTACGAGTACTTCCTCGGGGTCAACAAAGAGACTAAATTTATGTTATCCCACAGGTGTTCTGATTTATGTTATGTTGAATATTCGTATTGTCGATCACAAAGTGCCAAATTTGTGGTAAATATTTTATTTAATGCATATTTACTAATAAAAAGTGAAGAATTAGATCCTCAACGACTCTGGATCTTTTCAACGACGATGTCCAAGTAGTGCCGAGATTCTGTAACTCGGTAGTGGACGTTTTCGTTATCGTTACCTAGCGACAGCCAATAAGAGGCTCCCTTTCTTCTGATCGTGCATGTGATTAGTACGCTGTCCCTAGCCAGCGACAACGAAAACTGTCGATACCGAGTTACAGAATTTCGCTACAGAGCTAGGTTATGCTCGCTCAAACGAATCAGCTGTTACGCCCGACGTTGACAAGTCTGTGGGTACTATTTCGTCATTATGATAATACTCAACCGGAAGTTGAAACCGTTTTATAATGTAGTGCTTGAACTACACGGTGAAGTTCGAATTTTCGATTTTTTACAATATCTGTTATGTCTAATTTATCAAATTTCAGTTTTCCAACGACCTTAGTTGAATGTGTGAGCAGCAAAACCGTGATGACCGCACTTCCGGTCGGCCGTCTCCATAAGACGACGTGCTTCGCTAGCTCAAAGTGCTCGATTTAGCAATTTTATTACGAAAAAAACTAAACAGTCAATATAGCTCAAATTTTTCCAAAGGGTGCATAACGTATTCGTCAACATCATATAAAAATTTCGGGCCCGAAAGTTGGATTCGTTGTAACGCTCCAACCTCCTTAAGATCAGCTGACAAGACTGTGGAGCGCCCCGCGCAGACCAAAACACGCCGTGTATGGCTTTATCTGACAGGAGCAGTAGCCGGCATTTTGGATTTTTTTAAATAAAAAAAATTGGAATTTACTCTCCATTGATATAACAATAAAATACATCGATACCCATTTTCAAAAGTATTTACTTTGTATAAAAAAAATTCTCGAAGTTCGTGCATTTTTCATGCTTCTCGACGGTAAGCTTGCCTTAAGCTACACTATACCGCATTTGGCGTGGCTACGGGGAAACTGTGTAAAACCCGTACCGTTATAGACTGCCCCGTATTCTTCTGATTAGACAAGGTCTCAGAAGTATTGGCCTTCCGGTAACTGGGTGATGGGCCGGCTGATGCACGACTAAGCGGTCACCGCTCCGAGTATCGGCCAGTGTTGGGCGTTAATCAATTAAATTTTCAATCAGTTCATTAATTGACTATAAAAGTAATTGAAATTAATTTAATTGCAATTAACATTCACTACAATTAACTATCAATTGCATGTTGCAATTAATTTATTTGGATAAATCTATGTTAATTGCAACTCGCAATTGAAACAATTTCAATTAACGTTTTTAATTGTTCTAAGAAACAATCGAAACTAACAATTAAACTATTTAACTTTGCAGATATCAGATACGACGTTTTTGTTTGGGTTTTGTAGGCTTACGCAGCGCCCTATACAATGATCAGTTTTCATTGTTAGTTTTTAATCAAATACACCAAAAAGATTTAAAATTGATCAATTTTTAATTGTCAAAAGTCACGATTAATAATTGATTAATTGTTCATCGTGAAAAGTCACGATTAACAATTGATCAATTGTTAATTGCGACTACAGCAATTAAAAAGTAATTAATTGTTACTCGTGAGTTTTCACAATTACAATTAATTAATTGTTACCCGTGAGTTCTCACAATTGCAATTAATTAATTGTTACTCGTGAGTTTTCACAATCACAATTAATTGTTAATTGTTATAGTCGTGATTAACAATTAATTTTAATCTTTAGTTAGCCTAGCAATTAAATGTTGCCCAACACTGGTATCAGCCATGCACAAAACTGCTTAACTCGAAGTACCGCTGAAGCCAAATCCCGACCACCCATCCACCAGTGTCAGTTCATTCGTTTTGAGTAATAATATAAAGTTGAAACAGGGTGACTGCGTTCCTTAGCTTGCTATAGACGATCGTGTCAGACTTCATAAAATAACGGATGGAGAACGAAGTTTTGCACTTTTTTTTTTACCGTTTGTTTGAGCAGCATCGGGAGGCGCTTGCTGAGCAACATCCGATGGCGGAGCTTCGTTGAGTAGTGGCGGTGGTCCCGTACCCGGTGGGGCGGTGCTCATCTGACTTATCGGATCCGATGCGTTGCTAGGCGACTGTTGCTCGTTTACTGGCTGCGCTATTCTGTTATTTTCGTTGATTTGTTGCTGTTGCTGTTGTTGCTGCTGCTGCGGTGGCTGTTGCTGCGATTGAACTACTGACGGAACAACATTCGTCGTCGTCGTTGTCGTCGTTGCCGGCATTGCACCCGCTGCGTTTTGCTTCGTTGCACCGTGCACCAATTGCTCCAGCTACGCAGACATTCAATTTTTATCAATTTTCATTAGCGTTGTATTCGTCGATTCGCTTTTGTTTATTTTATTCGGGCGTTTGACGCTCTCCTAAATCCTATAACAATCGAGAAACAAGGATTCTCAGGTTCGTGTAGGTAATTTCGTTGGGTCTCGGCTTTTGGACTACTCGTTTAAGGGATCATCACAGTGTCAAAATTTCAAAAACTTGATTCTTTTTGCCTTATCCGATAGTATAGATGGTTATAAACATGCTGTTCAATTTTTGGGCTTCAATTTTTCACTGCGGAAATTCGAAAATTCCGCACTCGAAACTCTAAATGCGTTTTTCTTGAAATGTCTCTTTTCAAAACGGTGTACACTCACAAAGAGTTTTCAAGCTATCCGTCTCAAATTTTGACACAACATTCTTCACGCCATTCTTTATCTTGCTATGGAAGCTTTTTTTCTTTCGAAATCTTCATATTCTTTTTAACAAAAAACTGTCGAAAAGATAGGCTAAATTGGATACTTTTTTTCCAAACCGCTGCCATTTTGTCAATTTTGATTTAAAAAAAAAAACCTCCTTAGCAAGTTAACGACTTTCATACTGATTCATAATGTTTTTACAAATTTTGTTTAAAATAATATTTACGGCCACAACCGTGTACACCGTGAGGACTCCTTTTTTTTCGAAGACATTTTCAACCGTTAAAAAAAATTTTTTTAAATAAAAAGAAACGTTTAAAAATTTTTTTTCTCTTTTTCATGAATACTTTGATTTGTCATTTAAAAAATCAGACTGATCAGCGTATTTTAACCATCGAAAAAAAAAAATCGCGAAAATCAGCTGTTATCCGAGCCGTTACACTGTGATGATCCCTTAAGTGGTTAAATAACCGATTTCATTTTCACCAACTAATACTCTGTGGAGACTAAACGGAATTCGTCTGCGATTCGTTTTTCATTATAAGCCTCGATGACTTTTACTTAGTGTTGCTATCTTTGGAAATAATACGACAAAAAACAAACATTTTTTTGCCCTCAAACTTCGTTTACCGCGAGTTTCTCGTCTTTCATGTTCTGTATTGTTCGCTGAGTTCATTTTATTCTTTTCAACCGTGGAATGCAAGAATTAAAGATTGAAACGATATCAATTTGGTGTGCACTTATTATTGTCATGCAAGAAGAATCACACTGAAGAAAAAGTCCACAATCTTTTATCTCACATCAGGTGATAGAATCATTCAAATATGAAAATTTTCACAATGATCACTTATAACGTCTTTAGCATAATTGTATGAGAAAAAATGTTGCAAAAAACTTGACAAATAAGTACACAATTGACTCAACAAATATATTAAGGTATTCCTTTCACGAACCCGAATATTTAACAGTTAACGGATTTTCGTCTACAACCGAGTAAAAATTCATTCCAGTGTACTGGTGAAAATTCCAAGTCAAGTTACGGAACTTTTAACAAAAAATTACGACTTTGAAAATCGTCTAATTTATGCGGCACTTTATGGATTTGACATACTCTAAGTATGTCAAATTTCTGATGATTACGCAACGACAATAAAAAGCGGGCGTCACCGAATGTTTAAAGTAAATATTAATGATAAAACTTAGAAAAATGTGACTAGCAGAAGAATTTTCGTAACCTCGAACTTCTCAGAGAACATGTAAATACGACCTTCCGCGAAAGGAATTCCTTAAGCTTGTAACTATACATTGCACGGAAATATCAATGTTCACTCCTGAGTCGACAGACTAGGTTTTACAGTTTAGGATCTTACACAATTTGCTACTCGCGATTTCCAAATGTGATTCGGCTTAACGCTCTTCTCCGCGTTACAAAAACCAAACTCAGTTTCTATAATTGAGCCCTGTTATTGCATAATTGAAAAGTTTTTACAACGGATAAAAGAAAAAATGACAGTAGTCTGAAAAAATGGTATATTTTTTTTTTTCATATCGTACCTGATCTTGTACCATAACTTTAACGTTTGGTCCCTCTGGCTTCGTCCACGTTGTTTCTCTAGAGCGAATATTGTAATAGTAAGACTTGCCATCCGTGGTCTTTGTTTCGACCCATACCTCGCCGTTAAGGTCCAGACCTGGAATGTTTGCCTGCTGTTGCACCTGTTGCTGTTGTTGCTGCTGTTGCTGAGGTGGCTGCTGTCCCGGAATCTAAATGAAACAAAAGCACAGGTTTATTTTAAACCGAAGCAACGAAGCTTGTAAAACGAACTGCAAATTGAGTTTGTACATCAGTGCGACCAGTGAATGAACAGGGACCAGTCACAATCGATGAAAGCTGATTTATATTTTCAATAAGTAACGAAAATGAATTATCGATAAAAACTCGAATCACTATTATTTAGCAAAAAAAAATCGAAGGGTTTGCTAAAACCAATTTCTTAGTTCGATATCAAATTTCGACGCCACACAGAATTTTTCGGGTTTGTGGTACTTGCACACCGCACGATTTATTTGCGATACGCATGTGCACAGTAGGTCTTCTAAAGGCGAAAACAAAAGTTTTTATGAGTTCTAAGGGTAAGTATGACTTTTGTCATTCGAGATAGAACAGGGCTCTAGAAGGAAAGGAACTAGTTAAAGAAATGTGTGAGGTAGTAAGACAGTTTGAGAAGCTAGCAAGAAAGAGTGTAGGAAAGAGAGGGCGAGAAGACCAGCAAAAAGGAAGAGAAAACAACAATAGAAATAAGTAGAACCAAGGGAAAGGAAGAGATGTAATTGCGGAATGGATGTACTAAAAAAAAAAAAAAAAGTATTTTTATGTAAAAAGGGAAGAACAGACAGGAGGTGTAAAAATCTGCAAGGGTATAAATTTGGAATAAAAATCTATCTATTCAAGAGGGAATTTATGATTTTTTGCAAAATTTTCAAATAAATTCGTAACAATAGGTTAGAATTAGACATTTTTATTCACTGGTGCTGTATTTTAACCTATCCAGTGAACGGACATATAGCTCTGTTCTGATCATTCTCGAAGCAGAATGAAAAATTTAGCTCATCTGTTGAAAATGGCAAAATTAATAACTAATAGGTATTGACAATGTATATTTCATCAAATGTTGTCACAAAATCATTTCATTCGTTTTGTAAATTTTGATAAAATTCCATTCTCTGTTTCTCTCTCGAAACAAAATTCGGTCATGTTTTTGAAAATGTCACGTTAAGATGCAAAAAAAAAAACAGCTTTGTGTATTTTCTACGAAGTCGCAATAACAAATATAATACTCATAAGTATAAGAATATTATAATTTTTGTGCAACACAGTGACATCCAAGTGTTGCAGTCAATAAAAATAAATAAATCGTTATCCTTTACAGCTTTCATCTACACTACACATCCATTTACTCGTGGTCAAGTGTCCATTTACTGGTAATTTCGTCCATTCGCTGGCTATTTAGTCATTCCGCAGGGTGTCTAATTTTGACCAGAACTGAAATTTCATGACATTTAAGAATTTCCAAGGGGTTACGTGGGTTTAAAAATTTCAAAAAATCCATTTTTCAAATTTTATTATCTAATAGTACAACATATCTAGAATATTCTCCCAAAGTTTTAAGTCAATCGGAGTAAAAGTCTAGGAGAGAGAGAGCCTTTGGGAGTTCCACCCGTTGGGAAAGACCGGCCGGGAGCGACGCAGGTATACGCATTTTACTCAACGCACTATTTTTGAAGTCGATGGACACGATTTCTCAAAAACTAATGCACCGATAATATTGAAATTTTGCACACTTCTTCAAAATAGCATTGACTTGTGATTGAAAGGTTTTTCTTTCGATTACAACTAATTTTACAAGGCTATACGTAGTGTAAATTGTACCAAAAATTGAACTATTTTGCATACAACTCTGCCAAAAATTCACATTTCAATTTTAAAAAAAAAATCCTTCGTTCAATCACGAGCTATACTTATCTAGTAACAGAAGACATTTGGTTTTTTTAATTTCAGATAAAGCTATCATGAGTTATCCTGACCACCACGAGGACACTTTTTTTGAAGGGTCTCCGGAAACCAGGTCCCACCGGCTGAATTTCCCAAATTTTTGGATGAAACTTTTTTTAAATATTGTTGAAATGTTGCTCTTTTATGGGCTTAACATTTTGAGTAAAATAATTTATATATTATATTTTTAAAAAGTCGAGAAAATATGCTTTTTTTGGGCTTCGAAACCCACGTAACCCGTTAAGGCAAGGATTAAGCAGTTTTTCATGACTTTTAGTATGACTTTCTGGTATAAAAGTATAGTTTATTCTTTAGTGCGACAATTTTTCCACATTTTTATATTTATATTCTGCTCTTTGAAACAGAAACGAAAACGAAAAGTCACCAAACTGTACAATTCCATATGTAGTAAAAAATGTGAGACAAACGTCATTTCAAGTTTGCTGTAAAGAAATATATTTTGGGAACATCTGGAAAAATATTAAATACATTTAGGAACTTTGAGTAATATCATCTAGGCGCTTTGCACGAACAACAAAGACAAACTAATATATTGAGATAAGGAATAATTTTTTTGGTCTACAACCTTTCTTTCTAATACCGTAGATTGTCACAAACCCGCAAAATTTGAAATTATTTTGGATAAATTAATACAAAAATCGGCCATCATAATGAGCGCTGCAGAGATCTTAAAAAGTCAGGTAGACGGGTGACATTTCATGACATTTCATGACTTTTTCAGGGTCGAGTGTAATTTCATGACATTTAAGATTTTTCATGATTTTTCAGGTCGGTAGACACCCTGTTTCGCTACTTAATTATAAATTCCTTCAATATTATTTGTTGCAATTACTTTAAGTATTTTACCAGGAGATACAGAAAGCCTGGAGCAAGATAGAGAGATCAACGTACTGCAGGGAGTACAAAGACAGGAAGAACTTAGGAATAGGATATTGGGAGGACAAATAAATAAAAGGAGAAACAAAGGAGGTGTGGGCAAAGATGAGGTGTGGGAACGTGAGTAAGAGAAGGAAACAAGGTTCATACAGATACGAATTGTTGGGCATGTCGGACAAAAAGTGGAGGACCTGGCTCATCTATGCAAATGTGGGAAAACTAAGGAATCAATAAAAAAAAAAAAGAAGTGGTAGATGATCCAACGGTATGTTTGAATCGCAGTGCAAAGGAGAACTTAAAAGTGAAAATAGAGCATGCATCGACGGGAGAGCCGGTGAAGAACTGTGTCAGTACGTTAGATTGGCTGAGCGAGTGAAACAAAAAATGTTAACTAGGAAAAGGAATTACATTGCATGGTAATCGAATCTTGTATGGGAAAAATATGTAGAGAAGAGGTAAAAAAAACTGTGTAAAAAACCAAATCCTTGGTTAGCTACAGTGATTCGAAAATTTGTTTTCGGATACAGTAAAAAACTAGTTATAATGACATTGAAGGGACCCTGCAGTATCGACGTTATAGCTAATAGTCCAGGGGTGGCCAAACTTTTGGAGTGTGCGGTTGACACTACGATTAAAAATATCCCTGGTGGTCTACCGTTAGCAACAGTTTTAAACCCAAACATATTTATTTTTCATTCAATGAAAAATGTTTAAACTAGTTTCACAATGCTCTCACAGAAATTTCTTGATCAATAAAATAACTTGAAACTTGTTTATTTTTAACATTCATTTCTAACAGTTTTAAACCCAAACATATTTATTCAATGGAAAATTTTTAAACTAGGCTACCGCCAGCAACAGCTTTACACCCAAACAAACCCAAACATATTTATTGAATGAAAAATTTCTAAACTAGTTTTACAAAGCTCTCACAGAAGATTCTTGATCCATAAAATGAGTTAAAACTTGTTTATTTTTTACATTCATTTCTAACAGTTTTAACGGCAACTGTTTTAAATCCAAACAAACCCAAACATATTTATTCAAGGGAAAATTTCTAAACTGGGCTACTGCCGGCAACAGTTTTAAACCCAAACAAACCCAAACATATTTATTCAATGAAAAATTTCTAAACTAGTTTTACAAAGCTCTCAAAGAAAATTCTTGATCAATAAAATAACTTAAAAATTGTTCATTTTTCACATCCATTTCTAAACTTTGTGTTTTTGGCTGGATGTGTGGCACTGCATATTCTCCACAAGTTTTTCATGTTGCACAGTGTAAGAACTAACTGCGATACGCAAACAGGAAGTTAAATGTTTGTCTGCTAACCAAGACTGACGTTTCGTATTTATCATATTCATTGTAGAAAACTATGTTGATTCACAAAAAATAGCAATCTTTTTGTAATTTTTGTTAAAGCGATTTTACTCTCAGAGGCTACAATCGTCTAGGTAGTCGACCGATCAACACCTTGGCCACCCGTGCGATAGTTGTTACATATGGACAGTAAAAACCAGGTATAACGACATCGAAGGGACCATGGAGCCGACGTTACAGCTGATTAGTTGTTCTAAGCAGTGTCGTTATAAGCGGTTTCAACTGTATTTTTATTTCACGGTCCATCTGAATCCCAGTGTCGTTATTTGTCCATTCACTAGTCAGCTTACCGTAAGACTAGTAAATATTATACAATGGAAAGCTTACATTGTTCATGCTGGATGGTCCGATTCCAGGTGGCCCGTACGGTGCCGGTCCTCCTCCCATCGGGCCGTTCATCATGTGAGGTGGCGGCTAAGGGACAAAATATATAAAATTGCATAAAAAGTGCGCAGTGGTACAGGATGGTAAAGAGAAAGAGAGAAATAAACTGTGTTCACCATTCCGGGTGGTCCCATGAGATTAGGCGGTCCCATTAGATTGGGCGGTCCCATGGGTCCCCAGCTTGGATCGAACGGCGGCGGTCCTCGAAATCTCGGTCCTGCCGGACCCGGCGGACAATTAGCCCTGGGCGGACCGTCGTACGGATAACCGTTATTGGCTCCTCGAAACATCGGACCTCTCGGGCCGAAGCCGCCTCTGCCGCGAAAGCGAGGTGGACCTCCTCGCATGGAATAATCGTAGCCGCGACTGCGAAAAATACTCAACGGAATTCGGTCATTTTTTTTTTTTTTAACTGCAACAATACTTTGCAGCTTGGGTTCGCGCGAATTCAACAAGGAGCACGAATGTTCGCAAATTCGATGTAACATAGGGGATATTTTTTTTCGGTGATAATTTTGAAAAATATGATTCTTACCCAAAGCCGCCTCGTCCGCGAGGCATAAAGTGCCTGTACTCCTCGCCCTCGTAACTGTAATCGGTCTCCGTATCGTCCATTGCTTCGTCATTGTGTTCCGGTTGCTGTTGTTGCTGCTCGTTGCTCGCGGTTAAATTTTCGGCGACCGGTGCCGTTTGTTGTTCGCTCGTAACTTCCATTGCATAGATATTAATATGCAAAAGTGAGAAAAAAGAAAAAAAAACCTTCCCGCTTCTGTTTCTCGCTTGTGTCGTGCACGACGCGCCTCGATTGATTCTTTCGTTGATGAACGTTCGCGAATGCGTCGCAAATGTATCGTTCCAAATTACAATAACTCGCGTGTGTTTATCTCATGTTACATATATCATTGCCGTTCCTTTCGCTCTCTCACTCTTTCTCGGTCAGTCGTATCCACGAGATAAAAACGAACGAGAAACGCGAGGAGCACGGGAAATAATGCTTGCGCATAGAAAAGAAGCTCGTAAACACAACAGTGTTGCCAACTTATGATCGAAAGAAGAAAAAAAACGTTTTTTCAACAATTTTGGCGTTTTCAATTTTTTGTTTGTTTTTTTTTTTACCGTTATTAGCACTACTAACGTAGGTACGCTATTGCTAAATGGCGTTAAAGTGTGTCTTATCTCAAATGAAAAATACTCGCTGAAAGACGTAAAAAGAACGCGTTGTTTACTGTCTTTTAATTCGAGGCCTATCGGCAGTCCATCTCAACGAGTCGATTGGACGCGAATCATTCGCTATTTGCGTCGTGTGTAAATATCAAGTTTTCAGGGCTACTGCGAAGTTCTTACGGCTATTTTCTAAGGGTAATATGACCGAACGCCGAGAATTTAATCGTTCGTATATAATTCAACAAATTCTTTAGCATCGACCAGGGGGCTGACACTGGGATAAATTCTCTTAAGGCCAAGTGTCACACCGACCGAGCGGCCATGAGTGCGAGAGAGATAGCTGATTTGCAGATTCCCAATGATTTCTGAAACGGTTGATTTTTGGGAAAAAAGAAAAGAAACACGTTCCGCTCTGTTGAACGACGAACAACGGCTTTCTCTTCTTTTGCCCGAAATATGTTCCGTCTAGGAGAAAACTTGGCAGTAGGATTTTTACCGACTGAACGTGTGACACATGGCCTTAACGTAACGTGTCCCCGTTATTGTCGCCACGTAAACTAACCCACCATGAGGCGCTAGTAGTCGTCCGCATGACCCCCACTCCGCAAAGCGCCACTCCGTATTATTTCGTCATCTTTTTCGTCGCTTGGACCAAGTGGATATTTTTTTTTCGTTTTCTCGATCTGTCGTTGTTCTCGAATAAAAAAAATCGTAGTGTAGTGTTACAAAGTGATAAAATAAGAAACAATTTTAGTATAGCGATAAAATAAAAAACAATTTTTGTGGTTTTTGTGCTTATATTTAAGAATGCGTGCGTGCGTGGTCCTTGGCTGCACGTCAGGTTATCAATAAAACAAGGAAAAATCGCATTTTTTCAATGTACCAAAAGATCCAGAAGCGGATGCAGCAATATTCTTCACGTCTCAACGCAGAACAAAAAAAAAGCAATCTCGACAAGAAAAAAATTGCAAAACATTGTACAACGTGACTAGTCCATTATTTAAAAAAAAAAAATGTTATCTGTTTATTTCGTTCAATAAAATTTTTTATAATACATCATATTTCAACAAGTGTAAATATTGCATCCCTCCCCATATACATATATACTTTTAAATTCTAATCTAAATAATGAATTATCCAAACGCGTCGAATGCAAATTATGCAGACGCTGCGCGACTGGAGTGGGGCTCATGCGGGCGACTACTAGCGCCGCATGGTGGGTTAGTTTACGTGGTGGAAAATAACGGGGACACGGTAGACCCAGCAGTGCCAGGGGGCTGGCATCGACTATCTGAAAGGTTAGAATGGAATTGAGATAAAAAAAAATGAACGACTAGATCGACTGCCATTGGTATCGCACGATTACCAATAGGACCTTGATCTAGTTAACGTTCAATTAAAGTTAACTAACGCCCGTCAAAACGAATGACAAATGATTTTTGAAGACAGCGCGAGAAAGTAACGAGAGTAGATGGCAGTGCTAAATTCACCAGATTCACACAACTTTTGTTTCCTAGGGAGAAAAAAAAATCGATATGACGCCATCGGAAGTACGTGGCAGTAGATTGAATTCCTACGAAAGTTTTTTTTTTGTCCTATATCGACGCGCCAATCGAAAAAACGCTAAACAATTTTTACATACACCTTTTTTCCCCGAATAAAAATGCATTTAAAACAAATCCTACATAGATGCAACAACTGTATTCGACAAGCGTAATCGTCAAAAGTCCTAGGGACTGTAAGTAGATTTCCGTGTTAGGCGCTAGGTGGCGAGAGTTGCAACTTCTTGGGAAAATTTCGGCGGGAGAACAACGGCTCGAATAGAGATGGTGGATGTTTTGTGCGTACATGTCGGACAGACTATAAGCGAAAAAAAATTCACGTGTAAACGAGTCGAAACTGCAGTCGGCAATTTCTTTTAAAAGTAACTTATAAGAAAGAAAAAAATGGTTATCGCAAAGAACGACGGTCCGGAATCGCAGCTCGTAAAATCTGGGGACGGCAAGCCCTCAACTTTCGAACGCGCCAATGCCGAGTACAAAGATTATTCTTCGAGATTTCGAGAAAAAACGACGGACTTTTCGAAACAATTTGCTCACATGTACGCGTGCAGACTCGGCGAGCTGCGGGAAGTCTTGATCGAGAAAGCCCAAAAAATCTGGGGTAAGGCATTATTTCACAATCGTTTTAGCTCATAAACAAAAGTAAAAAAAAAAAAAAAAATTCAAAGGTATACGCAAACTATAGGTAGATTGTATTTACAGCTGATGTTCCAATTTTTAAACTTGCCGATTTGGAACACCAGGAGGAGAAACGATGCGTTATAATCGGCACGCTGTACAAGCATCAACAATGGAAACCTTCGATATTGCGCGAGCTTTCCGAAGAGACCGCCGAACTGGTAACGGAGCAAAGAAATGATTATTGCGACGACAATGATCAAGGATTTCTCGAGGATGAGATGTTGAGAATCAAATTGGTCGGAGACAAATTGGACCTTGGGCAAATAATTACGGGAGTAGTGTGCGCAATTTTGGGCTACAAAACGGAGGCTGGGACATTCCACGTAAATAAACTGCCACAATTGTATTAAACATGCATCCTCAATTGAAAATCTTATATTTAGGTATTCCTTTAACGAACCCGATTTTGTCTGAAACAATTGACTGATTTTTGTCGAGAATTACGTAAAAATACATCTCAGTATACTGGTAAAACATCGAGCCGAGTTACCGAAAGTAAAAAAAAATGACTAAGAATTGTGTAATTTATGTAGCACTTTATGAAGATGAGGAGCTGGCAGCATTTCTATCTGATAATTTATATGCTAAATAATTCTAGATTTTTTATATAAACTGCTGCATGTAAAAAAATTCTAAAGACTCTGTGACGACAATAAAAATAGGGGGTCGCTAAATGTTTAAAGATATTAATGATAAAACTTTTAAAATGTAACTAGCAGAAGGATTTTCGTAACCGCCTCTTCTCAGAGAACATATAAAAATGTCGAAATCTACAAAATTTATGCGAAATTTTTCATTCCAGTTCATCATTGGGTATAATGATTGTATTTTTATTAATTAACAAGGGGTATATTAATTAACAAGGAGAGTGCCACATTTCGGAAATGCAGTTGGGGATGGGGCGAGGCGAGGTTGCAGTACTATCTCATGGTGTTGCTATGATCCCGCCATGGGACTAGATAGCCAGCTATTCACGAGTTTAAACGCTCAAAAATTCTGGGTTCAAACCTTCTCTTGTAATTTTTCTAATGTTTTTTCTTTTGTTTTCAAATCAATGTTCGCGCAACTTATTAATAAATTAGTTTAATACAATAATAATTATATGAGAAACATATATATTTTTTAATTCTTTGCACGCAATATTTAATATACAATACAAACGAACATTTTAAGGGAATAATTTGGACGGAAAATTTCAATATGCTGGCAATATTGAAGATTACAGTCAAACATGTCAATTAAAAATAAATAAAAATAAATAAAAAAATTTTAAGTACAACTTCGTAGTATTAGTAATTATTCAGTCAAAAAAAGCAAATCTGAAAAAGTGCAAAGCAATTAGATACGTTGAAAATACGAAGAATGAATTTAAAAAGAAAAAATTTTATATATTAATTATATATATTTAAGGAAGTTTTATTTGCACCGCCTTTTCGGCTTTTTACGAAGTAGTTCCACTATTATAGGTCGCTCTTTTACACTATATATCTTTCATTCCACCCCCCCCCCCCCCCCCCCCACCTTGCGGCCGCAGCCGACTTCCCCCTCTGTATCCGTATTCACCATGACATGTCTCTCATGGGCATAGGGAAACTGCCGAAAACCTATACCGATACAGCCGGTCCCAAGTTCGCCTCCCAGTCACGGAACTAATCGTCTTTTGCCCAGAAAATGTCGAAGAAAAACAATTCACGACGAAAGTGACGCGACTGGGATTCGAACACCCGCGACTTCCCGATCCGTTGCCCAGCACGCTAACCACTAGACCAAGTTAATAATTATTATACTAAATTAATTTATTGATAAGTAACACGAAAAATAATTTAAAAGAAAAAAATTAAGAAAATTACGAGCGAAGGTTTGAACCCGAAACATCTGGCTTGTTACGCTGGGGCCTGCTACCGCCTCAATACTTTCTAGTATATAAATTGTTAAAGTGATTTTTGGAGTGTTTGAGCTTGCGAATGGCTGGCTATCTAGTCCTATGGTGGGGCCATAGCAACACCATGAGGTAGTACTCACTCACTCATACATTTCCCAAATGTGGCGCTCCCCTTGTAAGTAAAAATACATTCCGATATACTCATAAAATTTTAAGCCAACTTACTGAACTTCTAACAAAAAATAACGACTATAAAAATCGTCTAATTTATGCAGTACTTCATGGAGATGACATTCTGGTCACAATTCTATCCGATAATTTATATACTAAATAACTCTCGATGTCTAATAATAACTGCTTTAAGCATGTAAAAATTCTGAAGATTCCGTAACGACAATAAAAACAGGAGGTCACCGGATGTTTAAAGAAAATGCGAATGATAAAACTTGGAAAATTTGACCAGAAGAAGAGTTTTCGTAACCGCGAATTCTCAGAGAACATGTAAAATGTCTAAATCTACCAAATTTATGCGAAACTTTTAATTCCAGCTCATCATTGGGTGTAATAATTGATTGTAACTTATTTTTATTAAGTGCCACTGCAATCTACTGAATATTCAAAAGGGCCCTGGCTTATGCGCTTACGAAATACGGCCCTCCGCCAAAGGAATACCTTAAGCGCCTCTGTAATCTACTAATGATTCAAAAGGGCCCTGGCTTATGCGTCTACAAAATGCGGCCCTCCGCGAAAAAAATTACCTTAAAACGCCAGGTTTCCACAGACTCGAGGGAATTAATTAATTTCATTGGAACATCTTGCATTGAATTTACTTATGCTGTGCCCTAAGAAACAGTTTCAATTATTCGATTTCAATGTTTCTTCGTGTTTAATTTCTACAAAGATACAATTTACATATTCATGTCAATTTTTCACTGAGTCAATTATTTGTCAGTAGTCATCTTACAGATTGATTCTTGGATTCCCAACTGGAAAAATCCTTTCCAAAGCGCCGATCTAACCAATAGCATTAAACAATAGCATTATAAAAATCATCATGTATAGTGTTCTTCGACAACATAAATCTTACAGGTCTGTTTCGATGTGACTCTTGAAAATGTTGCATCAAGTGAATTGTCCGATAAAAAAATAACAATTCATTCCTTCGAGCAAAAGAAAACTCCGTTGATACATAAGTTTTTCAAATAAAAAATGTATGAATGGTACATAAGTATTTTGTAATTTAGATGGAAGACTGGTGTTTCCCAGGCTGCCCAGCAAAGTCCCCGGCCACGATCGTCCCGTCCAAGGGGAAGCTCGTTCTCGTTTCCACTCTAGATTTGATGAATACAGCGGACTCTCTGCCGACGAGTCTTCTCGCCGAGTGGATAAGCGGAATGGCGGGAAATCTCGCGTCACAGACCGATCAGGCCAGCGTCGTGAGAGTTCTGATCGCCGGTAACAGCGTCTCCTCTACAAGCATTGGCAAAAATGAACAAGACTTGTTGACCAACGCGGCCGATAATAACGAAACTCTTGCTCAGACATCCGCCGCTATTGTCAAATTGGACAATTGGCTCGGAGAAATCCTCGGGCAGTGTTGCGCCACTCTCATGCCAGGACAACACGACCCTACCAGCTACATGCTGCCTCAAAAGCCTCTTCACCGATTTATGCTTAAAAAATCCTTCAGGCAAGATTTAATGTGTCTACCTTGGTTGACGAAAATTCTTATGTTTTCTTAACAATAATGTTGCTTCTTTTTTATGACTAACGTTATCATACGGACCATTTATTATTCAGGGTGTCTACCGACCTGAAATGTCACGAAAACTCCTAAATGTCATGAAATTACACTCGACCCTGAAAAAGTCAGAAATGTCATGAAAAATTACCAGTCTACCTCATTTTTTTGAGATCTCTACAGCGCTCATTATCATGTCCGATTTTTGTATTAATTTATCCAAAATAAGTTCACATTTTCACGGGTTTGCGACAATCTACGGTATTAGAAAAAAAAATGATTCGTTATCTCAACATATTAGTTTTTCTTTGTTATTCGTGTAAAGCGACTAGATGATATTACTCAACGTTTTTCTAAATGTGTGTAATATTTTGCCAGATGTTCCCAAAATAGATTTCTTTACAGCAAACTTAAAATTATGTTTGTCTCCCATTTTTTTACTACACATGGAGTTGTAGAGTTTGGTGCCTTTTCGTTTCTTGTGTATACTTTTTATTGGCATACAACACACATCTGTTTCAACAAGCAGAATATAAAAATTTAGAACATTAGTCACACTAAAGAATTATAAAGTATGCTTTCATACCAAAAGTAATGGAAAAAATCCTTAAATGTCATGAAATTTTAGTTCTGGTCAAAATTAGACGTCCTGTTATTATTATACGTACACTATGATGAGATGGTACATTAAAAAGTGGTAGTGTTCAGGAAAAAAAACAACATTTTGTTAAGAAATTTATATTATATATATATATATATATATATATATATATATATATATATATATATATATATATATACAGGGTGGATCAATAACTATTAGCACCTTGGATATCTTCGAAACTATAAGGTTCAAAGAAATATTTGCTGAAATGAAATTGCACAGTACGAAAGGGGCCATCCGATAGCGATAATAGTTTTTTTGCAGGTGGAGATACTTCGGACATTTGAAGGTCAACTCCATTTTTTAAAATGGATCGGTATCTTTTTTTTTCTGTATCATGAAAGAGGAGCTTAAAACGAGTTCAACGACCTATAACATAAAGTCATTGAAGGTCATAGAAAGTACAGAAAGGCGATAATACTTACAGTTTCGGTAGTAAATAAAATTACTACGTTTTATAGTAAGTCCAGCACATTATTCATTGATTGCACGAAGGCAACTCGACGAAAAATTTCGAAATCGTTGGATTGGACGCGGCGGTCCAATATCGTGGCCAGCTCGTTCCCCAGACCTAACACCTTTAGACTTCTTTCTATGGGGAACATTGAAAGATAAAGTGTACAAAGAAGTACCAACTACACTTGACGACATGCAACAAAGAATTATTACAGCCTGTGCATCAATAAGTTCTGACGCTGTCAAACTTGCAAGTCAATCAATCAAAAAAAGAATCCAATGTTGCATTGATACTGATGATCGTCATTTTGAACACTTACTATAAACGTAGTAATTTTATTTACTACCGAAACTGTAAGTATTATCGCCTTTCTGTACTTTCTATGACCTTCAATGACCTTATGTTATAGGTCGTTGAACTCGTTTTAAGCTCCTCTTTCATGATACAGAAAAAAAAACATACCGATCCATTTAAAAAAATGGAGTTGACCTTCAAATGTCCGAAGTACCTCCACCTGCAAAAAAACTATTATCGCTATTGGATGGCCCCTTTCGTACTGTGCAATTTCATTTCAGCAAATATTTCTGTCAACCTTATAGTTTCGAAGATATCCAAGGTGCTAATAGTTATTGATCCACCCGGTATATTCCATCAATATTAAACGTTAATCTTATTTATCCGCATTTTAGATACGCGAGTTTCCACGGGGCGAGCAATCCTTGGATGGGACAAATTGGCAACCGTTTGATTACGGGCTCGAGCGGTCAACCGATCGAGGATATCATGAGAGTGTGCGGTGGTAAAAGTAAATTGACGCCACTCGATTGGCTCGAGAAGACTTTAATTTGGCGGCATTTGTGCCCAACCGCGCCGGACACGCTGCCATCGCATCCTTATTTCGAAAAAGACTTATTCATCATGAAAGACTGTCCGGATATTTATTTCGTCGGCAATACGGAAAAGTTCGAGACAAAACTGTGGAAAGGTGAGTTGAATCGTTTTTTCATGTTTAACACGAAAAATAAAAGCGAATGCTTAAGGGGGGAAAACCCTTCAGATCCCCGAAAATGAGTTATTTTTCATGATTTTTTTTAAAGGTGCTAAAATAATCGCATCATTTTAAAATTTTGACATTACCTTATTACAACTTTTAAGTGTTAAATTTTTTTTCATCAAAACAAAATGGCGGCGTTATAAGGTATTCCTTTAGGCGTCTTTTGCGTAATATCGAAAAGTGTTCTATTTGTCTGATTTTTTCTATTGATCCGAAACAAAAATCGAACAATCGATCCGTCAATAATCGAAATATTTTTCGATTATTGACATGTGCAGGGGAAGGATATACCAATAAAAATATTTAAAAAATATAAAATTAAAAATTAGGTAGGCTTTTTAATCAAATTTTCACATTTTTGACAATTTTCAGCCCAAAAAAGTAATTTATTTACGCAATAACCTTGAAACTTTAGGTATATCCTTCCGATAATGTTACAGTGAGAAACGTCCTAAAATTTCAGCCAGAACGATCAATAACTTTTTGAGCTATAACATGAGCAGTTTTTAAAAATGCAGTTTCGAGATAATCGCGTTCAAAGTTTCGCTAACTTACAGCATGCGGCCCCGGCGCGTTCTCGACTATATTTTATAACTTCGTAAATATTTCATTTTTCGATTATACAGTATACTCTCAATATATTATACTTTCGAAATATGTTTAAAAAATCGATTTGTTGAACATTGTAAAGGGTTTCCCCCCTCCCCCCTTAACGTTGCCGATTTATAATTGGCTCCTGCTTCGATAATTTTATACATTGTACAATATTTGTATGTTTATGATAAATTGAATTCTCACGAGGAAGTATTTTTTTCTTTCTTTTTTCGATAAAGGAGATGATTGCCAGGTTGTAAGACTGATATGCGTGCCTCGATTTACCAGTACAAAGACCGCCGTCCTTGTGGATCTCGAAACCCTCGATACGGAGACTATATCGTTCGGATACCACTGATCCCGATGTATCAATCATGTTTTTTTCTTTTTTCGTGTCCTATTTTATATTAGTTCTTTTTTTTTGCACATGTTTTTTATCCTCTGTTCACGGCACCTGATATTCGATATCTACGTGTTCAGATTTCGCTATGTATACGATCTGTTTAGACGCGCTACGGCATTTAAGAATCTAACAAATAAACAGAAATAAGAATGAAAAGAAAGTGCCCGGAGACTGGAAAAAATCTAAAGACTGGAAAACTTGGCACGTTTTTTTCGTTTTTATTATAATTTCGCTGGCCGAAACTCTCCAAAATACTTGTAACCGAATTAATTTTACAATCATAAATAACAAGTTTTTGTTTGTTGTTCTATTCTTTTGTACAAAATAATCGGGGGGGGGGGAAAAAACACGCCACACTTTGTTCAATTTTCGTTTTATGTTTTTGCATTTTTCTTGAGACTCCTGAATCATACGCCAATAATTCTTGAGGCGAAGGAAGGAGGTGAACGAAGAGCAAAAAACCAGTAGCGTAAAATAGATAGTACGAAGGAGGGAGAATGTGTGTGTAACGCTTAAAACACAAGTTGTATGAAAGATGGAAAAATAGAATACATGAAAAAATACGGATAATTTCTAACGCTTTGGCCCGTTCGATTAACTAATCCTACTACGTTAAAAATAATAATAATAATAATAATAAAAAGAGTAGCAGTAAAAAAATCCTTCTACGAGGAAAGTTTGACGCAACTGCAAAACACAAAATTGACACTGTTACACGGAGCACTTTTCTCATGTTTTTTTTTTTTTTTTTTTACATCGGTTTAATTGTTCCAATTTGTTATCATGCTCCTCTTTGATTTCCCTTTCACAACTCACACGGATTACCGAGGTAATCGACGAAAGGCCAATCCCCAATGAAGTTATAAAATTTATATTTATAATACACTTTACAGATTCATAATACTATTAACTTAAGGTGCATGTCACATTACCCACAGGTATATATAACAATTGACAGGTAGCATCCGCATAAGTAGTAACGTTTTCTTGTTTTTTTTTTGTTTTTCGCGTTGTTTTTACCGTTTTGTGTTTTTGTTATTTTTTGTTTGTTTGTTATTTTTCATTATCAATCGATAAATAATCATAATATCATCATCGACGTTGTCAGCGCGAATGAAAAATCGTGAGAAATTTCTTTCGCTTCTTAACGATAAACAACGAGATCGACGAATATCGCGTTGAAACAACACTCATAACGAGTACCAATAGCATTATTACAGAGAGGTGATGAATTATCGTTATCATTATTACCATTATAATTATTATCGCAATGACGAATATTCTTCTCTCCTATCTCTTCGCCGTCGGTCGAATTCTTTCCTTCTCGGTGTCACGGTCGTCGGCTACCGTCCACTCGGGATCGTTCGGATCCTCACCTTCGATATCGCAACATGCCGATTCCGTCGAATCCGATTCAGGCGAGTCCAACTCCGCCTCCTGCTGATGTATACATGTAAAAACTTTTTTTTTTTATATATCTCCAAATAATGTCTTGTTTGTTTTGTTAAAAAAAAAAATCACGATGCAAATGATTAGCAAAAATTCTCAATAGCCAATGGACGTTAATGACTTTCTACTTCATACAAATGCATTTTTAACATTTAAATGTGAAATGTTTATTTGCTTGAAACCGAAATGTTTCACTGTTTTTTTATCTTGTATAGTCGGTTATGAAATGTTCATCGTGACTTTTGCATGATGTTCAAAAACACTTGCTAAAAGGCAATTGAGCCTACTGAATACGAAAGAACATGTTTCTATCTTCTTTTTTAACGCAGCATTGAAATCCGATATCGAAGCGTACATCAATATCACGAAAACTCAAAACCTAATGTCACCTGTATCGCGACGACAAGAACATGCGGTGTTTTCCCTAATTGGACATTGTCCATTGTCCAAGTAAATTGGACACTTGGACATTGTTCAAGTAAATTAGGGGAAAAAACCGTGTGTTATCGATGTTCCTGATACGAGTGACATTTTGTTTCAGGTTTTCATCATATTGATGTACGCCACAAATGTCGGATATTGTAACAAATTTTGAAAAAGTTTTTGTCATTACTTTAGTTCCGTAAAACTGTTTTTTTTTAAATTGACAACGTAAAGCGACTAAGAACTTACGTCCTCAATCTTGTCTTCATCTCGAGAGCAGAGAGGTTTGTTCGATGCCTGCCAGTGTCCGTCCGGCATGACCTCGAGCATCTTGTCGTAAATCTCTTCGTCGAGAGGAAATGTACGTGGATCGTACGGCTGTATCTGAATTTCAAATGCCCGCTTTTTTAAAGCAGCAAATTTCATCACGTTTTTTTTTTAATGGTATCTCTTTTATGGTTTTTCTGTATACACAAATTTTTCACATTTCGCAAACGATTTGATTATTTTTGTTCAATAGATACTAAATTTATCATCGTATTCTCCAAATAATATACACAAAGAGTCGCATAGCTATAAAGATTCCAGAAAATTTACTAGTTGCGTACGATAGCTGCATAAACACGAAGGAAGGTGCTTTGATCGCATTTTTGTTCAGTTTTATTTGGATTGGACAATTAAATGTATCGAGGAACAAAAAAAAACATAACATCTTGCGGAGATTTTAAGGAGTTACAATACCGTTTTTTAGCTACAAAAATGGGAATGAAAATACAATGACTTTTCGGCGTGCTGCCAACTTCTTGCGAATAAAATTTCATGTAAAAATTAATAATTTTCGGGCAATTTCCAATTCATAATATTGTTGAAAGATATTTCCAAGTCGGGAAATGATATCAATACTTATCATTTTTGCAACTAAATATCAATATGTTGTACAAAATACGGAAATGGAAAAGTACTGGAAAGAGAAGGACATAGGAGGGAAGAACAAAAGAAATATGGGCAAGTCGAAGATGCGGAAATCTAGGAAAAGAAAGTAAAAAGGGATACACAGATCTCTCTATGTTAATGATGTAGAAAGGAGGAAGAAAGTTTATAGCACATCCTCGAATACGAGAAAATCAAAGAAAAAATAAATAAGGAAGTGGTTGATGGTTTGTAAAAGTGAGGAAGTGCCTGCAAGAAAAAATTAATAGACGAATGAAAGGGAAACCGATAAAAGAATTGTACGAGTTCGTGAAACTCTTCGGATGCATGGTAAGAAGGGAAGCGTAAAGGACGAAAGATAAATGTTAAAAATACAAAAAAAAAAACAGGAATGCAAACAATGATAAGGAAGGGGTGCGAAAGGCTATCAATATGCAAAGGGGGAAACTGTGTGAAAATCCGCAAGGGTATACAGTCGAACCTCGATATAACGAATCTCTCGGGAAGAGCAAAGAAGTTTGTTATATCGAGGTCATGTTCCAAAAAATTCGTTATATTGAGGTTTCAATAAAGAGAACAAATAAAAATGGCTCTAACTTGAACCGTTCTGTCTTAAAAAAAGCATATTAGTACTATAAATGTAGGAATATTTTTTAAAGAAAGGTTTAAATGTATATAACATATTTTTAAAAGCGGATTATTTTAAAATTAAACATATTTTGTTTAATTTAAAAAATTGCAAGTCTAGACAGTCTCTGTAGAAGCAGAGAGAGGGAAGAGAACGAAAGAAAGGGAGTTCGATTACCGAAAGCTTTCTTATGCAGAAGTTTTATTCACAAAAATTCCTTGTATAGAGGTTAAGGGATCTGACAATAAGTTCATTATATCTATAGTTTTTCTTGGTTGTATAAAGGTTTCGGGTGTTTATCGGAAGGGAATGGACAAACTTCGTTATATCGAGGTTCGACTGTACTTGGAAATAAAAAACGACTACTATTGACATTCTCATTTGATTAGCTACTGTGCGCACACTACCTTAATGTATTCTTTTCGCGGTGCCGAATATTAACTAATTAGCTGGTGTTCGTCTAAAAATAAGAGAAAATACATCTCAGCATACTGGGGATGTAGAGGTATAATGACGAAAATATGGAAGAGAGCGAACTAGCAAGCTATTTGATAGAGATAATGAAAATGGGGGAAGAAAGGTGGCCGAAGAAATGTCTCAAACAGGAGGCGAGAGGAGTATTAAATGGAACGGCAACAAAATGGGGAGCGAAAGTCAAAGAAGCAATGGAGGAAATAGTAGAGGGAGAGGGAGGGAGAAATATGGAGAGCTCATAGCAAACGACGATATAAGGGAAATGGAAAGAATAGTAGAAAGGGGGACGAAAACAAAAGTTGACCAAGAAATCCAACAGGATTGGAATGAAATTGAAAAATCGACGTACTAACCTTGTATTGATACAGAAGCAGGAAGTAGGTTAGGAAAAATGTCGAAAGTAAGAACTTTTTAGGTGCAAATACACAAAATTGATATAACGATAATAATTTTGCAATCAAACCTCGAGAAATTGTTTAAAAACGTTAAAAAATGTTTAAAATTCGGAACCTAACAATTTTATCGTAAAATATGTCAAACAAAAGTTGTTTGGGACATAAAAGTACGTAAAAAAGTATTGAACGTTCATCTTCGTATCTTCAAAAATAAGGGAGAAAAAGACGAATGAAAATTCATTTGCAAGACAAAATCGCTTTGCAGCCGCGAAGCACCAGTCGGAATGTAAAGGACGCATTTCTTACGACGCATGCACGGAACGTCCAGCTAGTAGAAGTAGGCTTAAAAAGGCTCCCAAAATTTTTTGTAATTGCCGAAATTTCAAAGAATGCCATTGTCTTTCGACGAGCTGCGTTTCTTTCATTGTTCTCAATGTTCTCATTTGTGAAATAACAACGGTTTTAGACAAGTAAAGATTTTGGTTGCGCTATGAATTATGATAATAATATGATGTTAAATTGACACTTGGTTGGCTAGGCTCTGGTGGGTGCGTGCGCGTAACGATTATAAAGTTGTTACATTGTATACAACTCATCTGACTACACAATCAGTTTTAGATTCGTAGTTCGATATTTGTGATTCGTTGTTGTTTCTGCTAATTTTTCAAAAAGAGACATTTAATTATCAATATTAAAAATATTAGAGCTTACAAATGTGAGAAGTTTAATAGGAACTTTTATTTTAACTGCTGATTTATTAGGTGAAAAGAGAAACGTACCTAATTATATTTTAATTGGAAAGACTTGATTTTTTAAATGTGTAAGACTGATCATCGTAAAAAAATAAGTAAATAAATAAATATAAAAATAATCAAAATTGGGCTTTAATTTTACATCCATATTTTTATTTTAATTCTCAAAACTTTTTTTAAAAAGCAGCTCTAAAAACAGCAAAAAAATCGAGGTTATTTTTATAAACATCAAAAATATTTTCGATATTTATAATAAATATCGGATTTTTACGAACCCTCGGTTCACCGAATATTTAAACGAATATTAATGATAAAATTTAGAAAAATTTCATAACCGCGACTTTTCAGAGATCATGTAAAAATGTCTAAATCTACGAAATTTGTGCGAATTCTTTATTAAGCGCCACTGTAATCTACTAATGAATTCGAAAGGGCCCTGGCTTATGCACCGACAAATCCGGCACTCCGCGAAAGGAATACCTTAAACGAACCTTCAACGGCATTTCCGTCTCCATCAACAATACGAATAACAAGAATGAGAATCTAAAAAATATGATCAAATCGTTTGCGACATTGGTGGAGAGAATATTTAGTTATCAAAGTCAAGAACTAACTCACCTCGTGTTCATCCTCGGCGAACAAAACTCCCGTATCCTCCTTCACGAGTCTCATTGTCGAGATTGTTCTTCGTCGTATGGCGTTTTGCAACGACGAGCCTCTTTGACTTTCGAGACTCTGTGGCTGCGGTTGATCACCATCGGGATTACCGCAGGATGGTGTCGCCGGTGGCGAAGTAATCGGCGACGTAACGTCACCACCAAAATCACTTGCATGCGGCGACATTGGATCTACGAAAAACCAACGAAAGGTAAACGTGAGCGACGTATTCATGACAAAATGTGCGTATCCCATGAGAGTTCACTTCGCACAAATGTAAATATACAATTATCGGATCAAAGTATTAGCCGACGCTTTTTTTTTGTTGTACATTTTACAAATTTTCAAGAAACGCAACTTTTGAGGATCAACCTTGTCATTCTCCATTCAGACAAAAAAGAGTTAAAATTCAGCAAAGAGCTTTCCTTTTAAGGGCGCAATATCCTTTACAATGGTAAAAAAATCGATATTTTTTTACATATTTCGAAAGTATATATTGAGAGTATACTGGAAAATCGAAAAATCGAAATATGAAATATTTACGAAATTATAGCGCATAGTCGAGAGCGCGCCGGAACCGCATGCTGTGAACTAGGGAAACTTTAAACGCAATTATCTCAAAACTGCTAATGTTATAGCTCAAAAAGTTATTGATCCATCTAGTTGAAATTTTGGGAGGTTTCTCACTATAATATTATCGTAAGGATATACCTAAAGTTTTAAGGTTATCGCGTAAATAAATTACTTTTTTGGGGCAAGAATTGTCGGGAAACAGGTAAAAAAATATGAAAATTTGATTAAAAACCAACTTAATTTTTAATTTTATACTTTTTTGTATTTTTATCGGTATATCCTACCCGTACATATGTCAATAATCGAAAAATATTTTCGATTGCTGTTTCCGATCAATAGAAAAAATCAAACAAATAGAGCACGTTTCGATATCACGCAAAAGACGCCTAAGGAAATACCTTATAAAGCCGCCATTTTGTTTTGTTTAAAAAAATTAATACTTGTAAGTTGTAATAAGATAATGTCAAAAATTTTTAATGATGCGATAATTTTAACACCCTTAAAAAAATTCATAAAAAATGACTCATTTTCGGGCGCCTAACGGGTTTTCCCCCCTTAATTTTAAATCCGCGCACACTTGAATCTTGCTTTTGATTCTATATTCGATTCAGATTTATCGTCAAAAAAAAATGATTTGAAATGCAAAAAAACAGTATTCGCGTCGTTCCGTACGAAAACAATTTATAACCTGGAGTATTGGCTCCGCTGTCTGCACGACTGTCCGCCCGACGGCTCTGCCGAATACGTCCCTGATGGGGCATGTTGACGTAAGTCATGAATCGTTTGTTTTCCTCGCGTTCGCTTCTCTCGTGCCTCATCGCAATAGCTTCGTCGGAAACGTCCTCGGCCTTTTTCGTTTAAATAAAGTTACCAGAATAAAATACAATGTGCAACCGTTATTTGAAAGAAAAAAAAAATATCGATACGGGAAAGAATTGAGTATTGAAGCATCAATGGATCGTTTTAGCTTACATCGCTGTCTTGACTAGGCCTGTGCACGACACCGTTTTTCACCTCCATCCTCGAAACATCTTCGCACAGCCTCCACCTGATTCCGAGACAAACACGTACGATCCATTATCATCGAAACGTAAAGATAAAATATATACATGAACAAAATACGTGTACAAATAACGTATATATGCGTTTGAAATGTCGCTCACTTTGGTGTCAATATTTCCTTGTATTGCAATTTCTCGAGTCTCGTAGAAGCTGCGACACTGTAGGGTATGACAATATTGTCGATGTCGTATGAATTCTGTCTTAGTCGCCTGTGGAAAAGAGGAGAAAAAACAATTATTAGCAAAAGATTGAACAAAGAATTATCGTTTCATTGGTAGCTGTATTTGGCCTTCGATGCCATAGCGTACATAAATGTATTAAAAAATGACTGACTTTTCTTAGGATGTTTTTTTTTATGTGCAAAGCTCCAGGCATAAAATATCACTATACGATATATTGCCCTATAAGGTTATAATATTTTGTACACGTATCACAAACAATTGTGAAATTTGTGCGGAATCGTTAAATACAATAGTTGTCGACTTTTGATATTCGTAATTTTCCTAAATCACGATGCCTTTGTTCTTTCAAGGTATTAATTTAATGTAGTTGTTGTTGTACCGTAGTGTGAAAATATTTCCCTCTTAAGGGGGGAAAAACCTTTACAGTGATAAAAAAAAAATCGATTTTTTTTTACATATTTCGAAAGTATAATATATTGAGAGTATACTGGAAAATCGAAAAATCGAAATATGAAATATTTACGAAGTTATAGCACATAGTTGAGAGCGCGCCGGGGCCGCATGCTGTGAACTAGGGAAACTTTGAACGCGATTATCTCGAAACTGCATTTTCAAAAACTGCTAACGTTATAGCTGAAAAAGTTATTGATCGATCTGGCTGAAATTTTGGGAGGTTTCTCACTATAACATTATCGAAAGGATATACCTCAAGTTTTAAGGTTATCGCATAAATAAATTACTTTTTTGTCGTAAAAATTGTCGTGAAAATGGTCAAAAATATGAAAATTTTATTTAAAAAGCCTACCTAATTTCTAATTTTATACTTTTTAATATTTTTATAGGTATATCCATTCTCTACACATGTCAATAATCGAAAAATATTTTCGATTTCGATATCACGCAAAAAACGCCTAAAGGAATACCTTATAAGGCCGCCATTTTGTTTTGTTAAAAAATAAATAGAAAAATTAACAATTGAAAGTTGTAATAAGATAATGTCAAAATTTTAAAACGATGCGATTATTTTATCACCTTTTAAAAAAATCATGAAAAATGACTTATTTTCGGGCGTCTGAAGGGTTTTCCCCCCTTAACACATGGTAACATATAACAAGCGTTCGAGCTTATGTGCATTGAACTTTCGATTGAACCCATACCGAGATCGCTGCTACACGAAAGAGTAGCGTCTATGCAGAGACACTCATACCATCAAGTAATCATTCACTGCTCGTGGTTGAGATTGGTTTTTGAATGTAAAAAGATCGTGAAATGTCAACTCAATTGTGTAAATTTCAGTCACACAAAAAAAAGTTTATTTAAGTGAATTTTTGTGCAGTGTTAACATCGGTATATGTACACAACATATCAAATTGGCGATATTTCGGGCTCTTCGAAGTATTCGTCTCTGATTACAGGGTTGCGAGATTATTGCTAGCCAATTGGACTATCCGTCAAACTTTTGTTAAGATATTCATCTAAAAAACCCGAATATTTAACAATTAAATGAGTTTCGACTACAATGAAATAAAAATACATTCAAGTATACTGGTAAAATTTAAAGCCAAGTTACCGAACTTTTAACAAAACATTAACGGCTCGAAAAATCGTTTACTTTACACGGCACTTTATGGAGATGACATGCTGGCTACATTTATATATAATAACTTATATGCTAAATAAGTCTAGATATTAGACATAAACTACTGCACGTATGCAAAAAATCCGCGACGACGATAAAAGCAGAGGAAATATTCAAAGAAAATATTAATAATAAAACTTAGAAAAATGTGACTGGCAGAAAAATTCTCGTAAATGCGATTTTTCAGAGAAAATGTCTAAAATGTAAACGATATTTTTTATTCCTATTTAACGTTGTGTATAATAATTAATTTCAATTTGTTTTTATTAAGCGCCACTGTAAGTTACTAATGATTTAAATGAGCCCGGGCTTATGCGCCCACAGAATAACGGCCCTCCGCGAAACAAATACCTTAAAGTTTATTTTCTTCCGTGATTGAATTTTCGCAAAAAAGGGGTCAATAATTTTTTTGTTTTTTTTTTATTCCATCACAGATTTCCACTTTTCCTCGTAATATTGAGACAGCAGTGCTAGGGCATTAGCGTTTTATACAGTTGCTATAGGCGGAAATAATCGCTAACTTTGGGTTGAATATCCCGAACTAGAAACGGTATCATCATAGTAGGCATCATAGTTCTTTTCACCTGCAATAAATTTGAATAGATTTTATCGAGAGGTATTTTAAGGTACACCTTTGGCGAAGGGCTGTATTTTGTGGGCGCATAAGCCAGGGCCCTTTTGAATCATTATTAGATTACAGTAGCGCTTAATAAGTTACAATGATTTATTATACTCAACGATGAACTGTAATGAAAAAATTACGCATAAATTTTGTAGATTTAGACATTTTTACATGTTCTTTGAAAAGTCGCGGTTACTAAAATTCTTCTGCTAGTAACATTTTTCTAACTTTTATCGTTAATATTTTCTTTAAACATTCGGTAACACCCTATTTTTATTGTCGTTGCAGAATCTTCAAAAATTTTACATACTAGAAGCAGTTTGCATCAGACATTTACAGTTATTTAGTATATCAAACGAGTTTTATTTGCACAACTTTTGACAAAAGTTTTTCACAAAATCGTAACTTTCCGCTTAAAATAGTAGTAGTCTCGCCAAGGCGCTTTTCTATGGATTTTATTTATTTATTTTAAGGACCCATTCATGACACTATTAAGTGATTATCTGGAAAATTGCGAAAGGATTCACCGTTGTGTATTCGAGATATTGGCAATCAAAGATTTCATGGTTTTACACGTGTTCTTATGGGGAGCAATGGAAAATTTCACGATTCACGCAATAACTTCGAAACTTGTCTACAGATTTAAAAAAAAAACTCAATTACAGGGGAACAAATAACGAAGTGGGTAAAAAAAAATCGTGAATTTTGACCGTCTAGTTTCTAGCAATGTCTAGCGTTGCTAGCGCCACGAAGCGACTGGAGTAGACTAGAACTAGATTACAGTAGTGTGTGCAATCCGTATACTCAGAGTAATTACGTATTAGTAGCCGGAATTGGATAGTCTGACAAAAGTGAGGGTTAGGTAAACATTATATTAGGCGCCTTCATCATTACTTTATAAGTTTTTACATCCCGATAAGATGTACAACCTACATTATAAGGAAATTTCGATAAATTTCGAAGCCTTCATCGATTGAGCGGAGAATAAACTATTCAAAAGTGACTGTGGCGAGACTACTACCTTAAATATTTATCCACTTAATTACTAAACCCCGCATTCTTGTACTTCGTATTCTCTAACATTTCTCTCTTTTTCTTCATTTATTCCTCTACTCCATCTCGTTTTCCTCCCCGTTCCTTCTTACTCATTTTTTTGTACTCTTCCTCTATTTCTTTAAAATATTTACATATCCCTTTTTGTATTTTTCCACCCAACACATTTTTAATTTCTCCCTTTATTCCCACAACATATGTTTCCTCCATCAACTCCCCCGCTTTCTTTCTTGCTTTCTCTGTTACTAACTCCTTGCTTCTTCTATAAATTAACGCCGCATTATATTCTTTACATATTCTGCACTTCCATTCCTTTTCCCCTCTCTTTTCCGCTCTTCTTACGTTGCCACATCTTAACCTTGCCCACGTTTCCTTGTCCCTTCCCTTTACTCTCTCCTCCGACCAGTATTTCCATCACATATTATCATTCTCTACATTTGTACTTCTCATTATAAGTCGATTTTCTTATTTTATCCTCTTCCTTCCTTAAGATGTTCTCTTTTAATTTTTCTAGCCTCTCTTTTATCCTTTCGTCTATTTCTTTCACTTCTCTCCGTTCCTTTATCATTGTTATTATGGTATATAAATTATCAGATAGACATGTGGCCAGCATGTCATCTCCATAGAGGCCTGCATGAAGAGGGTGTCTCCCAACCTAAACAGTCATGAAAAGTCTTAAATATCATGAAATTATACTCGACTCTGAAAATGTCATGAATTGTCGTGAAAAATTACCAGTCTACCTGATTTTTTAAATATTTCTGCAGCGCTCGTTATCATAACCGATTTTTGTATTAATTTATCCAAAATAATTTCCAATTTTTGAGGGTTTGCAACAATCTACGGTATTAGAAAAAAAAAGGTATTTAGTAGAAAAAAAAATGATTCGTTATCTTAACATATTATTTTTTTTTGTTATTCGTGTAAAGCGACTAGATGATATTACTCGAAGATCCTAAATGTATGTAATATTTTTCCAGATGTTCCCAAAATATATTTCTTTACAGCAAACTTGAAACGATGTTTGTCTCACATTTTTTACTACACATGGAATTGTACAGTTTGGTAACTTTTCGTTAATTTTGTATACTTTTTATTGGTATACAACACACGTCTGTTCCAAAGAGCAGCATATAGATATAAAAATTGAGAAAATTAGTCGCACTAAAGAATTATAAACTATACCTTTATACCAGAAAGTCATACTAAAAGGCATATAAAAATCCCTATTCCCCTTGCCTTAAAAATCCTTAAATATCATAAAATTTCAGTTCTGGTCAAAATGAGATGCCCTGATAAAACAGACGATTTTTAAAGTCGTAATTTTTTGTTAAAAATTTCGTAACTTGGCTTAAAATGTAACCAGTATACTGTATACTGAATATATTTTTACTCAATTCGCGACGATAATCAGTCAATTGTTAAATATTCCGGTTCGTGAAAGGAACAACTTAACGACAGCGATCTTGAAAAAATCGCACGACTATTGTATGCCTCCAAAAAAGACGTTTCAATTGAAGAATCTTCGTGGCAAATTTACCCGTGAGAGTTCGATGTCTTGTCCTTGTTAGTATTTTTCTCAACAATCGCGGGTGTCGTGTGATGCTGTTGCAACGGCGAAGGCACTGGTGACGAGTGTTTGCTAGAGCTCGAGAGGGCGCTGACATCGTCATCGTCTTCGGGCTGTTGTTGGGGTGGCAATTTAGCAGCTCTCTTTCTCGCACTGACCGTACCACCGTGACCGTGAACTCTTCCGTGACTCGACCGTTCTCTTTTTCCCTTCAGCATCTTCCTTTTGATTCCTGCATCGGAAAGGAGAAATCGGCATTAACGTAACGCGAATAAAAGCTACATTTAATTTCGAAACAGTTTGATTTCAAGTTTTCCTATCGTTCAACTTACTGGCGGTGAGAATGCTCGAGGAAGATTTCTTCATTCTCGACGTGTACTTCGTTCTGTGTTCGGGCTGTTGTTGCTGTTGCTGTTGTTGTTGCTGCTGATGCTGCTGTTGCTGTTTTTTGCTCCTTCTTTCAGCCCCGCTTTCCTTGTCCTTTATCCGTGGCAGACGAAGATTTCCCCGTAGCATTTTTTGTTGCCATTCAACGGATCTCATAATCGCCTCGAAATGAGTCCCGTGAACGATATCTGATGGAAAAAAAACCATGTAGTTGTATGTTTTTCATTTTTTTAAGAATTAAAAAAAGAGATTTTTTTTCCAATAATAAACATGTTTTAACAAGAAAAATGTTAATTATAGAATGGACAAAAATGTTAACCCTCGAAAAACAATAAAAAATGATCTTTTAATCGATTTTTCACAAAAGTGACCATTTTGAGGGATCATCACAGTGTAAAATTTTCAAAAAATCTTTTTTTTTTTGCATTATCCGATAGTATAGAAGGTTATGAACATGCTGTTCAATTTTTGGGCCAAAGTCGAATAATTTCGGTCGCTGCAGCCTTTCGTAGAGAAAGTGATTCGAGCAGCGGCGTGAGACCTGGCGAAACTTTAAACGCTTTTTTCTCGAAATGTCATTTTTCAAAACGGTGTACACTCTCGAAAAAGAGTTTTCAAGCTATTCATCTCAAATTTTGACACAACATTCTTCACGCCATTCTTTGTCCAAAAAATAGGCTAAATTCTATACTTTTATTCAAACCCCGCCATTTTGTAATTTTTGATCAATAAAAAAACCTCCATAGCAAGATAGCGGCTTTCATAGTGATTAATAATCTTTTTACAAATTTTGTTTCAGATAATATTTGCGGCCATAACCGTGTACAGCGTGAGGACTCCTTTTTTTCCAAGACATTTTCAACCGATAAAAAAAATAAACGTTTAAAAATGTATTTTCTGTTCTTCACGAGTGCTTTGATTTGACATAAAAAAATCAGACAAGCGCATTTTAACCATCGAAAAAAAAATCGCGAAAATCCGCTATTTTTCGAACCTTTACACTGTGGTGATTCCTTAAACACTTGGATCACAATAAAAGAAAAATCGTGGCGGTTTGAACTATTGAGGGGTTTTTTTGGGATACTTTGGGGTTAAAAAAAACCGCAAATATCCTTTGTTAATGGATTATTCGCAAAGATATCCGTAGCTATGAAGAAAATAGAAAAAGCACAATTTTTTATTTTTTTTTCAATTAAACTTTTTTCTATCAAATTTTTTTTTGCTAAAGAAACATCAAACACAGCTTATAGGGGATTCTTTGAAGTTTCCAGAACTATACTTTTATTTCCTGTACGACCATTAACCCGAGTTATGAGTCATCAAAGTCAAAAGTGTAATTTTTGCCTTGATAACTCATAACTCAGTGACAAATCATCATAGAGAAAAAAAAACCCATATTGAAGGTAAATGAATAATCTAAGAGAGCTGATAGATGGGAATGCCAAAAAAAATATATATATTTCTTTTTCAAAATCCTCGAAGATGGTCAACTATAAAAATGTTTTACTTTCAGATTTTGAAACTACGAGACTTCAAGCTTCAATTTGTTTTTTTTTTCTTTACGATAATTTTTCGCAGTTACAGCTTTTTGAAAATCACCTAAAAATTTCGATTTTTTTTAAATCCCTCAATTGTCGTGAGTAGTGTACATACGAGGTGTGTAAATTAAGTAATGAGATTGGCAAACGTAGCGTTCGATTTTGCAACACTTGGGCTGCAGGACTTGGAGGGGCGGCAGGTGAAAATGTGATACGCCTCCAAGTACGAGTTTGGACTCGCTAGAGTCATTTAGTTGTCCGTAGCGATTTTCGATTTCGTCAAACAGTTTTTTCTAGTGCGTTCTAAAAATGAGTGACATGAGTTTCGAGCAACGATGTGCTATCAGGTTTTGATTCAGACTCAGCCAGAGTGCAACGGAAATTTTTATAAAACTTCAGCAGGTCTACGGAGACAGGGTTTTGTCAAGGGCCGAGATTTTTCGGTAGTTTAAGGCATTTTCCGAATGAAGACAGTCGATTGGAGATGAACCACGCAGCGGAAGGCCTTTATCTTGAAGAACCGATGAAAATATCGACAGAATCTGTGATCTTTAGCGTTCAGATCGTCAGCTGACAGCCGGAATGATCGGGAAAGAGTTGAATTTAACCCACACCACCGTTCATCAGATGTTGATCAATGAATTGGGGACGAGAAAAATTGCTGTCACACAGCAATTTCAATAAACGAGTTTTCGGCCAGTAAAAACCTTTCTGTGGCTCCTCAGTCTCCTCATTCGCCTGGCTTGAGTCCTTGTAACCTTTTCCTCTTCCCGAGATTGAAAAAGCATTTTGGGACACTCGAAAACATTTAAACGGCTGTAAACGACCAGCTGAAGGCTATTCCAGTATCCAAGTTCCAGCACTGCTATGCGGATTGGAAGAACCGTCTCCAGCGCTGTGTGGCTTCCCAAGGAAGTTTATTTTGAGGGAGACAATATTGAATTGTAATTCTGTACGAATAAAAAAATTGAAAAAAAAATCAGCCTCATTACGTAATTTGCACACCCCGTATATACAGGGTGTCCCAGGACGGAATGTAATCCCTGAAATGGGGGGTTGGGGGTGAAATTCTGAGTCGATTGATATAAGCATGTATGGTTCCCAGATCAACCCCTGAATTATTATTAATTTTTAAAGACGGGTGCACCGCTTCGCCAGACACCACTACACGCGCGTATCGCTCACCGACGTGAGCCCGCTCATCGGGCGCGCCTGATTGGCCCGTCTTTAAAAATTAATAATAATTCAGGGGTTGATCTGGGAACCATACATACTTATATCAATCGACTCAGAATTTCACCCCCAACCCCCCATTTCAGGGATGACATTCCGTCCTGGGGCACCCTGTATACAGGGTGGACCATTTAACGTGACCACCCCAAATATCTCCGTTGCCTTTAGAGTGACGAAAAAAATGTCAGGAGGTAATTTGATTGATTTCGAAGGGCTGGTACAGTGGTGAAAAATTCATTTATGTCAAGGTCATAGTTTTTGCGTTCTCAAGGTCATCAATGGTTTTTTAAATGGGAACATGTTTTTTTTTTTATTAAGACGTTGTAGCTGATATTCAGACGAATCCAACGACCTATGATATCATGACCTTGAAATGATTTTTCACCAAATTACACGTGTAAAACGGGAAATCGTGATGGTATTGACAATAAGAATATCCGAATAATGTAATTGAATTTTTTGTGCAGAAAATTTATTGTAACAAATGTTCGAAGTGATGGCCATTAACCTCGACACATTTTTGAAGACGGCTGAATGATTCTCTTGAGCTTCGAATAGTTTCTGGTGTGATAGCGGCGCAGGCTGTTGTAATTCGTTCTCGCATGTTCGCCGGCGTCGTCGGAACATCATGCTTGACTGTACAATCACTCTGCTTGACTGTACAATACCATTTTCGATACGGTTATTACATGTTACTTTGGATGGATACACTTGTCTACTGATTTTAATTATGGTAGATGGTAAACATTCTTCACTCTACTACAGTTTTACTACGTTACAATGCCAGTATTTACAGACATCTGTAACATCTCCGACTATTGACATTATTGTATCCATTGGATAACCTGCGCCGCTATCACACCAGAAACTATTCGAAGGTCAAGAGAATCATTCATCCGACGTTTTCAAAAAAATGAGTCGAGGTTAATGGCCATCACTTCGAACATTTGTTACAATAAATTTTCAGCACAAAAAAAAATTCAATTACATTATTCGGATATTCTTATTGTCAATACCATCACGATTTCCGGTTTTTACACGTGTATTTTGGTGAAAAATCATTTCAAGATCATGATGTCATAGTTCGTTGCATTCGTCTGAATATCAGCTACAACGTCTTAATAAAAAAATGTTCCCATTTGAAAAAGCATTGATGACCTTGGAAAGCAAAAACTATGACTTTGACAAAAATGAATTTTTCACCACTGTATCAGCCCTTCGAAATCAATCAAATTGACTTCTGACATTTTTTTCGTCACTCTAAAGGCAGGAGATATTTGGGGTGGTCATGTTAAATGGTTCGCCCTATATATATATATATATATATATATATATATATATATATATAGGGCGAACCATTTAACATGACCACCCCAAATATCTCCGTTGCCTTTAGAGTGACGAAAAAAATGTCAGAAGTCAATTTGATTGATTTCGAAGGGCTGATACAGTGGTGAAAAATTCATTTTTGTCAAAGTCATAGTTTTTGCTTTCCAAGGTCATCAATGCTTTTTCAAATGGGAACATTTTTTTATTAAGACGTTGTAGCTGATATTCAGACGAATGCAACGATCTATGACATCATGATCTTGAAATGATTTTTCACCAAAATACACGTGTAAAAACCGGAAATCGGAAATATATATATATCGGAAATATATATTTCACCAAAATACACGTGTAAAAACCGGAAATCGGAAATATATATATATATATATATATATATATATATATATATATAGATATATACACACAGGGTGGATCAATAACTATTAGCACCTTGGATATCTTCGAAACTATAATGTTCACAGAAATATTTGCTGAAATGAAATCGCACAGTACGAAAGGGACCCCCAAAGGGGTTGGGGACCCTTTTCGTATTGTGTAATTCTGCATTGGGAACCATTAGAGTATTAATGTCTCAGCGATAAAATATTAAAATTGAAGAAGTCGACAGTCGAGGAATCGGAAGACATTTTATACCTTCTATTTAGTCGCCGTGAGATTTTTAATGACAATTAAACAAAATTAGAAATACGACATTACCAGGGGAATCGCCAAAATTGTTCGTCGACGTTAGTGATGGTTCAATAACTATGTAAAATCGATTTATTTTGCATGACGTGCGAATTGGACCCGCGATGTGGTGAATTAAGGAGTTTCGATACCAAAATCGTAATGGTGGTAGGCGATTAAAATTTATATCACCGAGAGATTAATTTAGGATGCATTGACTGTCAAAAGATCAATCTGTTTTACAACATTGTTTCGGAGATTTTAATGTTCAAGTTAAATCTTTAGTCATTTGGTAATACATACGACACCTCGTAAAGGCCAGTTATAGGGCTCTAGGCCCAAAAATAATAGTGATAAGCCGATAAAAAACTAAGCAAACAGTGATTATAGTGTTAAGAACGACGTGCTAATTAATCAAGTGGTTTCTCTATTTGGTTCGAAATAGTATTCGAAAAACTATGTGAATTTTGAGCATGAACGGTTTGTTTTCGGACATTAACGAAACTTGTAGGTCAAACATGGCAACACTGCATTAACAGGCTCTGTCTAGTGAGCCACTCCAGTCAAGAATTAACCGGCGGAAATTTCAAAATCGACGAATGTTTCAAGAGTACATAATTTAATAGCATTCGAACTTTATAAAGACATGTATTTTATGTGATGTAATTATAATATCCATTTAGCATAGTTTTCATAACGAAAAAAACATTTGGTTTTACGTTTCAAAAACTCGCCGATTTTGAAATTCATACCAGTTAATGCTTGACTGGAGTGGCTCACTGGACAGAGCCTGTTAATGGTGCAAAGTTTAACCTACAAGTTTCGTTAATGTCCGAAAACAAATGATTTTAGGCCTCGAAAATCAGCCAAACGTGATTTGGAATTCTTCTTAGAAATCTTCAGTCTGAATATGTGAGAAAAGATTTTAGATGATAATGAAAATAAAAGAATAAAAGAAAATTCTTGTTGTGTTTTAACAATACAAACATCATTATCGTGAAAACAAACCGTTCGAGCTCAAAACTCACATCTTTTTTCGAATATTATTAATAAACGAGGTAGAGAAACCACTTGCTTATTTAGAACGATATTCCGGACACTATAATCACGGTTCGCTCAGTTTTGTTTTAAATCGGATTGTCAGTATTATTAATTTAAATGGTGTTGAGGCGTTCGAGATTGTGCATATTGATAAGTTTAAATTTCGAAGTGGAACCATCAACTATTATTGATAAACAAAAAAAAAGACTGTCCGGAGTAAAGTTACTTTGCCAAAGGAAAACCTTAGCCAGTAAATATAATTGCAGAGAATAAGTGAAAGAAAAATTGAGTTTCTGCAGACACCAGTGCATTGGCGAGGTTGTCGTGACCAAATAATAGTCAAATCTGATTTATTCGTAGTTCGTTGGAGGCTATCGAAAAAAAACGTCGTGACTTGAGAACCGGCAATTGTATCTCATAAATATTTCCGTAAAAAGGCGCCACAATTACATTCGCAAAGTTCCAAAGATATTGAGGTCGTCAGTTATATCGTGGCAGCCGTCCCAAATATTCAAATTGCCAACACTCGCAAATGTTTATCGACTCGAAATGAAAAGCACACCTTTGAGGCAAAACATTGCAAAAAAAAATCGATTTTGTCTTTCATATTTTCATTCTACTTCATCGTAAAAATGTTGTATCCAAATTCCAAGTCGAAATTTCGAATGTTTTAGATTTTAGAGGCAGGTAAGTGAATTGGTGCGCAGGTAGCGTACGGGTGTTTTGAATACTTTGGAAGGGTCTTTCTCGAAACAATTTATTCAAAACGATGCACGCGATGTGCTGAAATTATCAACGAATTTTTCAAATTCTTTCACTATTCGCTTCATGATCCTAGTCGCTATCGCGGCTGCTACAATTATCAATTTACAACTACCCGTTGCTTCTTTTTTTTAACATATGCGCCGAAACGGGCTGTCTTTCGAAACTTTGTGTTCAAGCTCGCGGGAAAATTCACCAAGTCGGTTTTTCCACATGACGTTGAAATTTGCATCGTTGGAAAGCAATGATTCTTTTTGTTCTTTATCGTTTCTTTATATTTATGACGATCTAAAGCTTCTTTCTTTTTGCAAATTGAATAAACCTCTCATCAGAATACACATGGAAGAAATTTAAGTGATTTTCACAGCCAAAAAAATATGTACAATTAAGGAGAACTAATTTTCGTTGCTTTCCCAACGATTCAAATTTCAATATCATCGCACTCCCACTGACCGCACTCATAAATTTGAATAGTGTTCTTTGTTTTCCATTTCAGTTTCAGTTTCAACAATTCTACGGTGAGATAGGGTGTGTGTGCTGTGCGCCCGTCCATGGCATAAAGAACTTGTAAAAAAAATGTGTTAAAAATCATTTTGTGTAATAAGAATTTGTGAGAATCAAGCTCAAAGATTTATTCCGTTATATAGCGTGAATTTCAAGAGCAAAGTTCCGATAACGAATTGCTCCATAAGAATGAAGGTCTTTCGCGTTTAAAGAGAAATAGTGTTTGATCGTGTTTCGAGCAGCTTTACAAACTGTCTAAATTTTACACAACTTTCTCGACAATAAAAGCTTATTACATGCAGTACGATAATATCCTTCTTGTCGAAGCTACTAACATAGTTTGAGACCTGTTTGAACCACGTGATCTATTTTTAATATAAAAATCAGCAATTTTTAAGAAAAGCTTATTTCTCAGCAAAAAGTGAAGGAAAAGAGATTGCAAAAATTGCTTTAACGATATTTTAATTAGCATCGATACGATTCGAGATTAATTTATAGTCGACTAACGTAATTCAATTCCCTTTCCAATACGACCACCAATCGGATCCTCATTATAATAAATGTGAAAGATCGTACAAATAAAAATTATGAAAATTCCAACAAAATAATTCGATGCAAACGAATAAGTTGAAAGAGAAAAAAATGAAGCAACGATCAATTACTGACAGTAGTAAACACGCGATCGGTACGCGGCTTTGGCGATCTCACATGTTAACCCTTCGAGTGCACACCTCCGCCGCCAACCTACTAGTGCATACTGGGTCAATCTGACTCAAGGCGTTTTTCAAATCGTTATATTTTGGTAAATATGCATTTTTTGTTTTTTTTTTTGTAGAGACGTTTTTTGTAGTAAATTATCCATATTTTATGGCCCTAAATTTATTTTTTGACGAAAACGAAAATTAAATGCCAAAACATTCGTTCAAAGTGGGGCATACATTGAAAAATACGTACTTACACGAAAAATTTTTGGGGTCAAAACGACCCAGTGTGCACTCGAAGGGTTAAACGGCGTTGGCCGAGGCCAATATTTGGATAGATGAGCGCTTAGCCGCGCACTGGTTTGCGCGTCGACTACCGAGTCGGAGGCAGTTTTACTGAGTTTCCGATGACAACTGAAAGTCAGTAAAATACAGCCGTGCGCACTGGCAAAGCTTCTTAGCAATTTCGACTTCAACCTCGTACCAATGCGATACTACAATGGTAATCGAGGGAAAGATTGCTGTGGGCAACACAGTGGGGGCGGGAGAAGCTGAGAAACTGCAAATAGTAAACTGAGAAATATGGGGTAAGAGTGCACGGGATGAGATCGTAAAAGTTCGCTATCTATACATATAAACCGTGACTGACTGAATGACAGACTAACATATAGCCAACACACAGCCTAAATCGCGGAAGATAGTGATCTTGAAGTTTGCATCGTTGGAATGGAACGATTTTTTTCTTCATATTTTCATTTTTATCTTTCTCCAAAACCGTTATTTCGCCAATTAAGCTCGTGATTCTCTAATAAGCATGGGTCAAAATATTTGAGTGATAGTCAGAGCCCATGTCGGCCAAAAAAAAGTTTTAAAATTTAAAATAATTCATTTTCGTTGCATCCCAACGATGCAAACTTCAACATTTTTTTTTAACGTTCGCCTACTCAAAACGTTCCGAGATTTCACTGGAAATATGAAAAAGAATTTTCGTTCCATTTAATGACGTTGAAGCTTGTATCGTTGGAATGGAACGATGTTTTTCTTCATTTTTCCATTTTTATCTTTATCCAAAACCTTTATTTTGCCAATTAAGGTCGTAATTCTCTAATAAGCATGGGTAAAAATGGTTGAGTGATTGCCAAAGCCCATATCGACCAAAAAAAAGTTTTTCAATTAAAAGTAATTCGTTTTCGTTGCATTCCAACGATGCAAACTTCAAAATCATGGAGAATAGAAACATGAAATTTGGAAGATAGGTTTCTTCGAATGTGTTGAGGTGCATTGAGAAAGGATTTTTCAACAATCCTTCCCATTTCACCTCCTAAGGGTGTGAAATGGAGAGTAAAAGTTTGTATGGAAAATTGTATTCCTAGCGTGTATCAACTTAAAACTTGGTATAAATATTCTTCAAAACAAATATTTAATAAAACGTATATGTACGGAATTTTCAAACAACCCTTAACGGGAAAATCGAATGTCCTGCTTTAAACTCGATGGAATTCGGAAGATATGGTCTTTAAAGGGCGTAAAGGTGCACTAACAAGGAAATCGTTTCCAGTGCCCCCTTCCGATTTCGTTCTATTTTTGATATGTTGTTTTTCATCGAAATCTTAGAGACAAGTATTTTTTTTATCGGCGGAAAAACGTTTTTAAGGGGTGAAAATGAGCCTTTAAGTTGAACACCCACGGAGTGACTTTTGCAGTTTCGCATATTTCCAGTCAAGATATTCGATTGAAACCAATTGAAGGATAGTGCTTATAGGCAATAATGAAAAATGCACTTTTTTAAATTCCGAGGGGGTGAATTGGTAAGAACATGTAGGGGTGAAAGATCGAAAAATTTGTATAACTTTGAAACTTTTCGTTATATTTTAACGAAACCAATTGCATTTGAGAGAGCTAAAAAAAAGTAGAAGAAACGGGTTTTTGCATTTTACAAAAAGCCCTGTTTGAAGGGTGGACTACCCCTGTATGATATCATTTCGAGTGTCCCCCTCCGATTTCGTGCAGTTTCCGGTATGTCATTCTTCATCGAAATCTAGAATGCACGTAATTTTTTTAATGGCTAAAAAACGGTTTTAATGGGTGAAATTCCACCCTCGAAGTTGGACACCTTCAGTATGATTTTTGCAGTTTCGCATATTTCTAATCGAGATATTTCATTGAAACCAACTGGAGGATAATTCTTTTGGTAATTTATGAAAAATGGATTCTTTTTTCAATTAAAACGGGATGAACTGTTAAAAATGTACACGGGTTGAAAGTTGAAACACTTTTATAACGTAAAAGAATTCTTTTTATTTCAACAAAACTATTTGTATTTGTATTTGTGGGGCGAAGTACCCCTATATCATACCATGCCCGATGTCTCCATTCCATTTTGTTCCGTTTGAGAGATGTTGTTTTTCATCAAAATTTAAATCATGCCATTTTTTTAAATCTTATGGAGAATAATGTAAAATCGACTTTCAGTTGCGACGGCATACATTTTCAGAAATCTATTGGGGGTTACAATTTACAAAATGTTATAACCTAAAAACTGTTCGTTATATTTCAATGAAAGTGTTTGCATTTGTCCATACTAAAAAACGTACGATTGTACAGCGTTTTGTGCTATTTCTCAAGCATTTTTTTTAACTGGTGAATAACGCCTGTATGTGTACGAACGAATTTCCATTTAAACCGTATTGCGTTCCTTAAATCTAATTTCCCAATCATTACGAAGCTCTTTTCGTGTAACAATTGACTATCTTACTCGTTTCAAGAATATTCGGTTTCATTTCTTTCAAAAACCACACCGTCCGTTTTCTGACTCTCTTCCGGCGGAATTTCATCACACATTTCTCTGAGAGTATATTATTCATTAATTATGATATTAATTCACACGTAAGAAATAACATTATTAAATTGCAATTTCTAACAAATTATGCCGTCGAAATTGAAAGATGTCAATCTTACATTATTTTTCATGAGATAAAAAAATTTGCGTGATTTAAATTTCGATCAAGAACAACATCTCTCAAACGGAAGAAAATCGGATGGGGATACCGGAAATGGTATTATATAGGGGTGCTTCGTCGCCCAAGCGACCATTTTGCGGAAAAAAAACGGTATCTCTTACATTTTTTAGCTCTGCTAAATACGAATAGTTTTGTTGAAATGAAAAGAATACTTTTATGTTATAAAAGTGTTTCAACTTTCAACCCGTATACATGTCTAATAGTTCACCTCGTTTTAATTGAAAAAAAAATCCATTTTTCATTATTCGCCAGAAGCATTATTCGTCAGTTAGTTTCAATGAAATATCTCGATTAGAAAAATGCGAAACTGGAAAAATCATACCCAGGAGTCCGACTTTGAGGGTAAAACCGTTTAAAACCGTTTTTTCGCCGTTAAAAAAATTACGTATCTTCTAGATTTCGATGAAGAATAACATATCGCAAAATGCACGAAATCGGACGGGGATGCTCGGAATTTTTCAAAGTTATACAAATGGAAAAGTTTCAAAGTTATCCAAATTTTTCGATTTTCAACCCCTACATTTTCCTACCTATTCACCCCCTCGGAATTGAAAAAAGTGCATTTTCCATTATTCGCCACAAGCATTATCCTCCAATTGGTTTCAATCTAATACCTTGATTGGAAATATGCAAAATTGCAAGTCACTCGTAGCGTGTCTAACTTCAAGGGTCATTTTCACCCCTTAAAACGTTTTTCCGCCGTTAAAAAAAATACGTATCTCTTAGATTTCGAAAAGAAAGAACATACCAAAAATCGAACGAAATCAGAGATTCAAAACCAAAAATCCCAAGAAAGTGAAGCTTTTGAAGAAGCTGAAGGAATAATGTATGGACCAGGCATCCCTGACTGATAGTGAGAGGCTTTTTTTTTAGTTTTATGTACATTTTTACAAGTGAAACTTTCAACGCGTTTTTCTCAAAACAACGTTTTTCGACCTTGTCGATATGATTTTGGAAAACCTATTGGCACCGATTAGGCTCAAATTTACAGGGATTATTCTATGCATGTATCTCTTCGACCCCCACCGGCGGTATAAATATTCATTAATATGTAATCCTATTTTTAAAAAATTCAAGTTGTAAAAAAAACAGTCGCAAAATTCAAAAGTGCGCCATTTTGTTTTCTTTTTATCGGGGGGTGTAAGTTTTTAGGAGGGCTCATAACTGCAACTCCACTTTATAATAAAATACTCGACTTTTTGTTTTCAGTTGCTCCAAAGTTAAGATTTCGTGTCGACAAGGTGAAAGCAGTCGTAACATCAGGCAGCCAAATCACCAAGACAAATAAATAAAAAAATTAATTTTTTCTTGTACTTTGAAACTTCTATTTTTATGTACAAAAAGAAAAAAATATGGAGATAAATTTTATTATGAACGAAAAAATACTTGAAAATACGTGCAATAGATGCAGACTGATGCCTTAAAGCAACCCCTAATAAGAGGTGCAACTGGTAATGAATTTTATATGAGCAAAATTCCACGCGGGCAAAGTCTCGGGCGAAAGCTAGTTATATATAAAGGAAAATTGAAAATGAACAAAAAAAAAAGGGGGAAAAAATAGATATCCATCGTTTACCATCGGGAGACGAGAGAACAGGATGAAAGCTCGGATCGACGCGGGCGACTCTCTCGGGAACCGATAACAATTCTATAGGCTCTTGCGGTTGTCTCGGATCCCTTCGACCAGTGCAGAGAGCACAAGGCGGCAAAACGTGATCACAGTCGCAACGAACGGTCGACGATTTAGCCGCTCTCTTCGACAATTCGTGAAGTCTCTCGACTTGCAATAATTTACGTTTACGATAGATTCCCCATACAAATGGTCGTGTACGACTAGCCATTGGTTCCGTAATTTCCGTCGTATTGCAGCGTCCCGTTGAGCCCGGCAATACACCACTGTAACCGTTCACAGTATCGGAATTTTCGAGCACGACGAGGCCCTTCGTCGATCTGACTTGACGCTGCAGATCGTTGTGCTGGCGTATGCGATACTCGAGATCGGAAATTTGTGCCTGCAGCCACGTCCAACGGGACGCGACGCCCGCACGATCCTGAGCGTAACGCCAACTCGCCCTTTTCAAGCTGAAAAACAACAAAAAACAAGACATTTTTTTTCCTTCTTTATTTCTTGAACACTTCACCGATTCCGGGTTGTTTATTCTCTTTATTTTAAATTTAAAAAAAAAAAAAAACAAAGTGTGTTAGATATTTGTTGAATTTGTTAGAGAAAATTGGTACGCGCAATCGAACTTTTATTTCATTCGAATTATAAAAATAAAAAACAATTCCCGTAACCGATCCAAAAGATTTTTTTTTCGGCTGACGGATGTACTTTTTGTTCTTCGTATTTCGCGGCAAAAAAAAACAAGAAACTCAAACAACGGCTTCTTCAGTGCCACAAAAATGATTTACCAATGAAACCGACGAGTTCTTTTGCATAATCGTATAAAAAATACACGATACGAAGTCAAGAAATAGAAGTAATAATAACGCGATTCTGTTGTCTTACGCGAAAAAAAAAGCTGCCCTGTGCTCGGACGGAGTCATCACGGGATTCACGATGACGCAACAATATGTCGCGAGTGCGAAAGGAGGCGCAATGACGAGAACAAAGTCGATCAAATTCGTTTATCAGATTATTGGACGGTATCTTGATGTTAGAAATACAAATACATGATAATATTAAAGTATTCAACTTGACTTTCGGATCGTACGTGAAAAATTGAAAAACCGTTACTTTATATTTTTTTAAAATTTTTCCCACGGGTCTTCGTAAATTATATGACCACATTGCCGCGGATGAATTACGAAAAAGTCCGAAGCGTTTAATTAAATCATCGTCGCAATCTGGCAAAATGAACGTTTAAGGCCATCTTCTAGTCTAGAATTTTGAAAAAAATCGTTTTTTTTTTGCATATTTTCAATGTTTAGTATTTCAAGAATATACCCTCCAAAGGAAATTTGGAAATTCCAAATATTAACGGACGTCCAGGGGATTACGATCGGTCCTGAAAGTTACGCGTTCGATCTCAGACGTGATGAACAGCGGATTCACCGCTCTGAACTCCGAACTTCTCATCATCAAAAAACATCAAAAGACTTCGATTTTGAAGAAGAAGGAGTATTTTATGGAACAGGAATCGCCGATTAACGAAATGTAAGTATATGTACCATTATATGTACCATTATATGACTTAGAATGCCTGAAACTGTACTCGAATCTTTAAACGCGTTTTTCTCGAAACTACTTTTTTCGAGACGGTTGACATGATATCTCAAGTTGTAATGAACCGATTTACTTGAAATTTTTTGTGGACCTTCTCTATACACCCCTCTATCGCCCCTACCAGATTTATCGCGAAATTTTGTTACTAATTATTTAAAAAAAATCAACAATCGTGAAAAAAAACGGCAAAAAATGACCTTTTTTTTCAACAGCCGCCATTTTGCGAATTTTTTTTTTTTGAGGTAGGGGCTATAATGACATCCTTACTAATTAAGAATCTATTTTTTTTTTTCAGATGACCAGGAGGTTGGAATCATGTCAACCAGGAGAGGCCGTTTTTTTTCCACCCCCACTTTACCAGCCTGCATCTACCAGAATTATGGATTTTCTTTTTCGCCAATTTTTTTATACAATGTCAAAGGATGAATAAATATGTGGTAAAAAGATAGATACGGAAATATTTTTTGTTTTTTTTAAATCGCATGTTGAAAAATCTCCAAATTTTGGCCCTCTAGACTAGAAGACGGCCTTAACACATTTCTTCGTGTGTTCTCGATTGAAAAGTCACGTCGGTTCCGTAATATGGTTTCATCCAGAAAACACTTTTGGTACAAAGACTAATAATAACTGAATTTTCTACCGTTCGATGGGATATTTTTTAAGGTATTCCTTTCGCGGAGGGCAATATTATGTGGGCGCATGAGCCAGGTCCTTTTAAATCATTAGTAGATTACATCAATTATTATACGCGTAATGAAATTACATTACAATTAATTATCATTATCAATGAATATTGATTATGATAATTGATTATAAAAATGATATTATATATATTAACGATAATGATGATTGATTGTAAAAATATTATTATATATATTAACGATAAACTGGAATGAAAAACTTCGCATAAATTTTGTAGATTTACACATTTTTTCATGTTCTCTGAGTAGTCGCGATTACGAGAATTCTTCTGATAGTCGCATTTTTCAAAGTTTTATCATCAATATTTTCTTTAAGGGCAGGTTACAGTTCTTGACGATGGAAAATATGATTTTTTTAAACATAATTTGCATCCTTAAAGTGTTTTGAACAAGTGGGTAAGACGATATTTTCATGCCTAACGTATTTTAGAATTTGCAGCCTGTCGAGCGGTACCGTTTTTGCCGGCTGGAAAACTGGTAGCTGAGAAGTTCGGAGCGCCTCTTTAATAAACTTTAAATAGGTTTTTCTAGAAACAGCATTTTTCAGCGCGCGGGGCGCTGTACAGCTTCAACGGATGAACCGATTTACATGAATCTCTGCGCAATTGAAAGGAAATTCAATTTTCGGAGCCATCAGAAAGCGATTTTTGGCAAAAATTGATTTAGGAATATTTTTTCGTATGTAGAAGCAAAAAAAAACTGGGCAAAAAATCGGGTTTTTTTTTCAAACAGCCGTCATTTTGTTATCCAGGGGGTTTTCGATAAACAAAAAACGATAAGGCCCCCAAAATTTAGTCAGTTTAATCATTTTTAACCAATTTTTGTTTAAGATGAACTGGCAAGGCTGTGGAGCGTCCCGCGCAGACCAAAACACGCCGTGCATAGCTTTATTATGACGTTGAAGTTTGCATCGTTGGAGTGTAACGATTTTTTCGACATTTTTTTATTTCCTCATTTTGACGCCTATCCAAAGACTGCATATTTGCAAATCGAGGTCCTAAATTTCTAATAATAATAATTAAAAACGGTTGAGTGATTTTCACAGCCACAAAGAAATTTGAACAATTAATAAGAATTAATTTTTCTTGCGTTCCAACGATGCAAACTTCAACATCATGCTTTGTTTGACGGGAGCTGGAGCCGCGATTTTGTATTTTTGGAAAAATATTATTGGAATTTACTCTCCATTGATAGAAGAATAAAATACGTTGAAACCCATTTCCAAAAGTATTTATTTTATGTAAAAAAAAAAAAATCCCGAAGTTCATGCATTTTTCATGCCTCTCGATGGTAACCTTCCATCAAACATTCGGTGATGTTTTTGTTGTCGTTGTGGGATCTTCAGAAATTTTACATGCTTAGAGCAGGTCATCTCAGACATCTAGAGTTATTTGATATTTATATAAATTATCGGATAGAAATGTGGCCGGCATGTCATCGCCATAAAGTTTTTAAAGTCGTAATTTTTTGTTAAAAGTGCAGTAAATTGGCTTGAAACGTTACCAGTATACTGAGATGGATTTTTTACTTAATGGTCAACGACAGTCAGTTAATTGTTCAATATTCGAGCTCGTGAAAGGAATACCTTAACTCTAGCTGCGACTTAAACAAAGATCACCCCTGTTGTACCAATGTTGTCTATTTTTTTTCTTCATAAAACAACGACACTCATTTAATGCAACCAACTGTGCACTAAATAACGGTGAACGCATCGACAGTTTCTATTACCAATCGACGATTTCAGCAATAAATGTGGATAATTTAAAAAATGCGGTACGAGTTGAATTGCAATGCAGTAAGATCTGCACAAATACGATACGTTGTATACAATTGGTCGAATTGAGGTACGTATCAGGGGTCTGAGTTAACGCATTATATAGTTTTGAAAGAAAAATTTGTCGTTTTTTTTTTTTTTTATTGGCTTAAGTAATGTATAAACATCCCAATAATGATATGGAAAAGTTGAGGGGGAAATTTTTCTTCTAGAAATATTCTACCAATCGTTTTAAAACTTTAAGGGATCATCACGGTGTAAAATTTTCAAAAAATCGATGAATTTTTTTACATTATCCGATAGTATAGAGGGTTATGAACATGCTGTTCAATTTTTGGGGCGAAATTCGAATAATTTCGGTTGCTACAGCCTTTCTTAGAAGAAAGTGATTCGAGCAGCGGCTTCTGCACTCGAAACTTAAAACGCGTTTTTCGTGAAACACTCTCAGAGGAAGAGTTTTCAAGCCGTCTTAAATTTTGACACAACATTGTGCACGCCATTCTTGACCTTGCTATGGAAACTTTTTTGTTTTTTTTTATCTTTATATTTTTTTTTAACGAAAAACTGTCGAAAGAATAGGATAAATTCGATACTTTGTTTCAAACCGCCGGCATTTTGTCAATTTTGATTTAAAAAAAAACCTCCATAGCCAAGATAGCGAATTTCATACTGATCAGTAAACTTTTTACAAATTTTTCTTTCAGATAATATTTACGGCCAGACATTTTCAACCGTTAAAAAAAATGTAAAAAAATAAACTTTAAAAAATTTAATTTCTATTCTTCATGAGTGCCTCGATTTGACATTAAAAAATCAAACTGATTAAAGTATTTTAACTATCGAAAAAAAAATCGCGAAGATCAGCTATTTTTCGATCCGTTACATTGTGATGATCCCTTAAACGCGATTTTCTTAAAATCATGTTTTCCAAATCGGACGGACACGTACCTTCTACAGTTTTCAACCTATTGACTTCAAAGTTCAACTGTAGCTTCTTAGATAGACTTTCTAGCTCGGTACACACGATTTTTACGATCCATTAACAATAACGGTTTTTATAAATAAATTAAGCCCGCTTTTTTTTGTCGAAAATCCAAGTTTTTCAATGGTGCCAAATTTGTAAAAATCAATATTTTGTAATAATCGTGTGTACTTCGTTCGCAAAATTCATGTAGATAGCGGGCCACTGGGCCGCCATTTTGTTTTTGTATTAATGAAAAATTGATTTGAATACCTACAGATATGTAAAATAAACCCTCCAAACCTCAATTTAATTGGTTTATTAGTATTAAAAAAAAATCCATCCGTTTTCTGATCATCCAAAGGTATTTTTTTATTTTTTTCTAATGGTTTGTTCCAGCCGTACAGTGTCTTCCCCCTCTTTACGAGCCCCAACCCACCTCAACTTTGTACTGTCACCCATTCCACATCCCCCCTCTATATCTCCCATTCCACAATTCCCCCGTCTACCTCCCATTCCCCCACCTTGCGGCCGCAGCCGACTTCCCCCTCTGTATCGTATTCACCATGACATGTCTGCCATGTGCATAAGGAAACTGCGGAAAACCTATACCGATACAGCCGGTCCCAAGTTCGCCTCCCAGTCACGGAACTAGTGGTCTTTCGCCGAGAAAAATCGAAGAAAAATATTTCACGACGAAAGTGACGCGACTGGGATTCGGACCTGCGACCTCCCGATCCGCTGTCCAGCACGCTAACCACAAGACCAACGCACCGGGTTTTCCATCCAAAGGTATATAAGACCTGAAAACATGGTTCAACCGGCCAGATATATATTTCGCAACTCACATTGGAAGTGTCTGTTGATGTGGATTATTGAAAGTCTGCATCTCGTCGCAGCTCTCGCCGCCCGAGCTCGATGCTGTACAATCCGAGTCGAGATTATTGTCAACGATCTCGAGTTGTTTCGCGAGATTACCAGCGACGCTCTCAATCTCCGTGCCGTCAACGTTGATCCGTGGACTACCGAAAACTCCGGCAAGTCTCGTCGGCGTCATTAAATTACCGGCTGATCGTTCGCTGGTGGTACCGACGACTGATGAATTATCCCGCGAGCCAGCACCAAAGTAACGGCAAACGTTTCGTTGTCTGTTCGTAACGCTGTTGCTCTGTACGGCGCAGGATTTTTCAATTTTCGAAATAAAATCGCTCAGGCTACCGCTGATTTCTTGACTGTAATTTCTCGTCGCGTTGTTCGTTCCCATATTCGTTATTTCTTGAAAAAAATACTTTTTAACGCTGTGATGGGCCAACTCGAGAACACCGGTAGTCTCCTCGGCAACGTGACGTCCCAATAGTCTCGCTTGTAATTTTCGCAATCTACGTAACAAAAATGCGCAGCGTCTCTCGGTCTCGTACTGTCGTTGCTCCGAATTTTCTTGCATCGCTCGCAAATCAACGGTTGCCCGTTGCTGGGCATCCTGCTCTACCACGTTATCGATATTCACGATATTGATATTATCGGTGCAAAGACTGTTCATAACGTCAACGTCAACATCGTTCAGATAATCCCTCTCGAATGAGGAAAAAGTTTCGGATATCGGAAATATCTCGTTCTGCGATGGTTCGGCCGACGAAGTCTCATTCGCGATAGAACCAACCGATTCAGCGCCCTCCATTGACTTTATAACTTGCAATATTTCCTCGACGTTTTGCCCAATGTCGTTAACGACACCGCCGATTCCGGTCATGTCCTCGGCGGGTAAATCGTCGGTTGTGAATGTACCGACGATTCTATCAACGTCGAGATGATCCTCCTTGTCGTCGATCTCTACTACCGACGACAAATCCGTATTTACGATCGAGCCCAAACTATTTACGATTCGTGGCTCCGACAAATCCGTCGTATTACCCATGACAATGTCGTCGTTAAAACTCGTCACCGACGAGGTTGACGCTGATTTGACAAAGCCCATATCTTCGGTCCGTTGACCAGCGGTGGGATCGCTGCTCATTATAGAAAATCGATTCTCCACGGATCCTTTCGCCCCTTCGCTCGGGCAATCCTTGTTGCTGCTTCTCGCGCGTCTCGCGTCGCTCGTTTGTTTTCTCGTTATTTCGATTTTGCAATTATTTTTTGTCGTGACAGTGGTGAAGTAGGAATTCTTCGTGAATGACGACGTTGATGACGATGAAGATGACGAGGATGACGATGACGACGACGACGATGTGATATTGCGCTTTTTAGGGACGTTATCACCGACTTCGTCAACCTCGTCTTCGTGTACGTCGACTTCGCGTATGGCAGCGGCAACGGCGGCGGCTGCGACAATCAAATCGGCTTCCCCGTCGACAACGTCGTTCTCGTTGCGATACGTCGACAGGCTATCGAGACCGTTGCTGTACTTTGATGAATTGATGACATCACGGATAAGATCCTTTGGTATACCCCGCAAGCACTGATCGTCAATCTTCGATGGTTGAACGCTCGCTGAAACGACGAATTTTGCCAGGACCTCGCGATTCTGGCAGACCTGAGAAATTCAACAAGAAAAACAAACATTTTATACGAGCGTATCCACTATTTATCGAACTTTCGTTCATTTGTCGATTCTTTTCGCGCCTGCCTTCCAATTGTTCATTGTAATTTTTCGCGTATAGCTTTCATTGTGCGCAACTGAACGCTTTGTCTTTTAAGCTTCGATTCTGTCGTTTTTTTTTCTCGTTTGATGTCGTTCACACATGCGTTCGAACAGTCACGAATTGCTAGAAATACATATTTGAAAATTTGTTTCGGGCTTTCCTGTAATCAATTTCAGTGTACTTCCACGTATGCTTTTATTGTACAATACTACATTTTCCAATAGAAAAAATATATATATTCGTAAAGATGCCTCGGGTAGTTTTCGCGTTATAGGCAACTTCACTATTTTTATGAAAAAGTTTGTGTATGCGTGAAAACGTTGCTCTTCGAATTTCTGATAGAAACAGAATTAATGAGATTACAGATTGCATCGTTGAAGTGCGATGAAAAACAATTTTTTTACTTGGTCGAGTTTCTTTTTGTCGATTTTTAGCTACGTAAATCTCTCACCGGAAACTATTCGGAAATCCGCAATTTAAAATTGCGCAAAAATATTTGGTGCAATAACAAAAGGAATTAAAAAATACAAATAAGAATTTACGTTGCAATCCAAAGTTGCGAACTTCAGCATTACATAGAATCGATGAGTTCCGATCGTAAGAAAATAAGTTGTAGAATTACAAAATTTCGACAATTCACGATTTAAATTCATGGAACTTTATTCCATTAATTTGAAACCTTCAATTTCTCTTAAGGAGCTTTTCTACTGTAATGGTTAAAAAAATAAGCTATTTTTAATAATTTGTTTTTTTTTTAACTGTTGCATGTATCGGTACAAAATTTTTTTTCGCTTAAAGGTACACTCTTACAGAATAGAAAATAATTTTCTTTGTTGCATATAAATGTATATTTATTTAACAATTCATGATCGTTTAAGGGCATGAAAAAAAGTATGTCGCTGGCGTTGATGATTTGCGCTCTCCAGGTAATCTAAAACAAAAAATTCAAAAAGATTCTTAATCTGTATGAGCCCTATCGCCCGAACTAGAATTATTATTGTATATTGCAAAATAAAAAAATGGCGTCATTTTTTTGCAAAAGTGTTCGAAAAACATGTTTTTTTTCGTCATAACTCGGGCGAAAATATAAGTAAAAATTAATATTTTTTAATAATTCTAGTTCGGGCGATAGCGAGACTCATACAGCTTGAGAATCTTTTTCAATTTTTAGTTCCAGATTACCTGGAGAGCGCAAATCATCAACGCCAGCGACATACTTTTTTCATGCCGTGACACGATAATAAATTGTTAAATAAATATACATTTATATGCAACAAAAAAAAATTGTTTTCTATTCTATAACAGTGTACCTTCAAGCGAAAAAAAAAGTTGTACCGATACATGTAAAAGTTATCAAAAATAGCTTATTTTCTGAGCCATCACAGTAGAATAGCCCCTTAATTAACTAATTGGTAGTTCGAATGGGATGAAAGTTTGCATCGTTGGAGTGCAATGAAAATGAATTCTCTTGACTTACTCAAATTTCTTCTAGCAGGTTTAAGCTACGAAAATGTCGCAAAATTTTTTTAACATGCTTATTCAGAGATCCGCAATCGAAATTTGCAAAAAAAATGTTTAGTATCATAATAAACATAAGATAAATAAAAATATGAATATAAATTTTCATTGCTTTCCAACGATGCAAACTTCAATCGACCGTTTGGCGATTAGCTCCAAAACATCTCCATTCTGGGTAAAAAATAATCAAGGTAGCGGCATTTATTGCCGCTATTTTATTCAATGAAGGAAATTCAGCCCTACTCATGGTTATGAATGAACTATAAATCGTAGTTGGCAGGCGGAGTTACGGATATGCCGAGCAAATGGATCAGATGCGTGTGGCTCGGCAAACTAGAAAAAGTTTATTAGAGACAAAAGAAGCTCGAAAAGCTCGTAAAGAGGAAATGCAAGCTTCAAATGAGTTGCAGGAGGAAGAGGAAGGACTACTGTATGGTGTTGGAATCGCTGATTAATCGGTAAGACACTTTATCATTTGATTAAACACATTTGACTTTGAGTTTTTCGTTTGTGAAACTTTAAACGTGTTTTTCTCGAAACGACATTTTTTCAATTTGCGAGAGTCATAACTCAAAAGTTAATTGACGGGTCATCTTCAAATTTGGAACACGTTTACATAATATAATTTATTAAAACATGAACCTAAAGTTGAAAAGATTAGATTGTTTAAAACATATTTATTATTGCAAAATGCCGGGAAAAAATGCGAAAAATCGATCATTTTTTTTTCAAACAAGTTCCAACATTCAATTCGCGATTTTTTTTTTCAAAATTTAGGTTCATGTTCTTAAAAAAACATCTCAAAAATGTATAAAAATTTGTTGGACTATTTCAGATACGAATTACGAGCTACATAATTCCCGCAAATCGACAATGATGATGAGGACACGCCAAGGGACACAGCGGATTACACCTTAATTAATGCATGAAATAACTTGAAAAAATTACCAGAGTTGTATGAAAATATAAATAAATTATTGTCAGAGTTGCGGAAATTTCCGTTTTTTTTTCATAATAAAAAAATTCCAACGTCATCTAATTTTCGGTCTCCTAAAGTGGCTGCCCCCCTGAAGTAGGAAGAGTAAACCTGATAGCTAACCGTGTCGGGGGCTCATTAAGGTAGTAGTCTCGCCACAGTCACGTTGAGAAGTTTATTCTCCGCTCGATCGTTGAAAGCTTCGAAACATTGCGAAATATCCTTATAATGTTGGTTGTCCATCTTATCGGGATGTAAACATTTATAAAGTAATTATGAAAACGCCTAATATAATGTTTAGAGTTTCGAAAATAACAACGTTCCCTCCATGGCCTAACCCTCACTTTTGTGACAGACTATCCATTCCGGCTACTAATACGTAGATATTCTGCGTATACGGATATGCACACACACGACCGTAGACTAGTGAGCGCGGAGATCGTAGCAACGTCGCAAGCCCAGCGAATTTTTGTCATGATATTTGGCGCTAGCGTCGCTAGACATTGCTTAATTTAAATAACTATATCTCTCAAACTAGCCGGTAAAAATTGATGATTTTTTTACGCACTTCGTCATATATTCCTCTGTAATTATAAATAAAAAATCTGTAGAAAAGTTTCGAAGTTATTGCGTGAAATGTGAAATTTTTCCACCGCTCCCCATAAGAACACGTGGAAAACCCTGCAATCTTTGATTGCCAATATCTCGAAAACACAACGGTGAATCATTTTAAAAGTTTGCAGGTAATTACTTAATAGTGTCCTGAACGGGTCCTCAAAATAAATAACAAAATCTATAGAAAAACGGCTTGCCGAGACTTGTACCTTATATATTCGTTTCCATCAACATTAGATCTATTCAACGAATGGTGATTCATGTGAGAATGTTTTTGTGCAAAATAAAACGAGAATCGGCCAAATGGTTCAAACTTCGCGCGAATCCAATAGTTCTCGTTACTTTGACAATGCCCGGGTCGAGGAGATAAGCAAGCTGGAGATGGTAGGATAAAGCGCGAATAGAACTTTATACACTCTGTTGGAAACTGATTCGGTTTGGCAATAATGTTTTGAAAGGCTTTCAATTTACATCATTCCTTCTTCCACGTACGCCTCTTCGTATTTAATAATTAAAACAGTTAAAGGAAAAAAAAAAGACTAATGAATGTGGAAACGTTGGAAACAGAAAACAAGGATGCAAAAATAGTAAAAAAAAACAAATCGTTCCAACGAATCTACTTGATCTTGATCATCAACAATCATCTTGAAAATCTTGGTGCCAAGATTTTTTGAAAATGTCCATCAGGGTAAATTTTATCAGCGAATAACAGCAACTGGTCCGTGTTCTCATTAATTACATTGAAATTCGACTGATTCGAGCAAAACCGAGAATCATTCTGTTCCCATATTTTTCATTCGCTCTTAAGGCACGCTGAAACCCATTCGGTCGGTAAAAATTTTGCTGCGTACTAGGCCCCAAAAAGGTTAACATTTCGGGAAGAAGAAAAGTCTCTTTGCTTCGCCTAATGGAGCGCCAAATGAGGTTTCTTTTTTTTGGAAATATTATCCATCTTGGACAAAAGTGATCAAACGAATTTTCAGCGATTTCGCACTCGTATTTTACGTGCTAATTTATCATTTTGTCTTACCAACAACGAATTTCAAGTTATCGAGCAAAACCTTTTATCACAAATAGATTAAGCAACGAGGATATTTGCACGTAGAGTTTGGCTCGAAATGATGTCGCCGCAAGGGAGCAGTAAACTATTTCAAAACTGAATCTGCGACCGCGCAATAAAAGTGATAATTCTGGCAGCTTTTGAAAAAAAAAAAAGAAATCTCACGTGAATCTTTCGTGGAGCAGACTAGATCGAGATATGGCGACGTTGGAAAACTAGAGACCAGTGAAGTTGAAGTTTGCATAATTGGAATGCAACGATTGTTTTCTTCATTTTTAATCTCTTTATTGCGACCATTATTCAACGCCATTTTTTTTGTAAATTGAGATAATAAAACTCTAAGATTTCACGTAATCTTAGAGTTTGAGTGGTTTTCGCAACCTTTCTCGGCGAAAAAATATTGAGCAATCAAAAGGAATGCATTTCCGTTGGATTCGTTTCGGAAAAGAAGCCTTGAAGCACACACGGAAGTGCGGGGAAGCTAATAATGAAATAATGAAAGCTTGGATGGAACGGATGGATTAATGAGGCGAAAGAACCGGAGAAGATTTAACCATCGTCGATTTAACCATAAAAAATCGCTGTGAAAAAATGTACGAATATCTGAAAGGATAAAAATGTACGAAGAAGAGAGAAGGACACATTCAAGTGAAATTTGAGAATTGTGCCGGATAGAAACGATTTATAGCGAAGGAAGGAACGGAAGAGGAGGATTTGTAAGAAGAAAGTTACCCAAAGATAGATTAAGGTAGAAATTCAACGTTCGAGTGTATGAATGCAAACTGGACCAAGTACGGTTATAGAAAGGTCATGTAAATGGCAAGATTGGCGTACACTGGAATAACATTGAATTGAATTGAAAATAAAGCTTCTTTCGTGACGAAACTGAATTATTCGTGTAAATCGGGATATACAGGGTGAGGCACATAAAGTGTTACAGAGCAATAGCACTCAAACTATTGATCATATCCAAAAATGTTTCAGACAAAAGTTCCAGTGTTCGAGAAGGCCGTCATACTGGACCACCCTATTTTTTTATCGGTGGAGGCGCTGAAGCTACGTCAAGGTCAACTGCACTTTTTTAAATGGAACCATGTATTTTTTTTTTTTTCGATGACATTATTACCGATTTTAAGACGAATCCAGCGACCTACAACACAAGGTCATTCTAGTCACGCAAAGTATGAAAATAGTCGAAAAATCGAAAAATATCGGAATAATCACTTTCAAAGGATCCACTAACCTTGGTTTGGGTCTACCTACAGAAGATGCTCGAAGTGATGACCCTCGACTTGTAAACACTTGTTTGATCGCTGTTTTCATTTCTTACGATACAAATGTTTCTTATCGGCAGCAAGTACGCATTTTCTGTTGACATATCAGTTAGTCACGCATTACCTTCTAATGTGAGTACATCGGATCGCGAAAATGAACTTTTTATGGGGTTTTGTCAAAGAACGCATAATGGCGGTAGCACCTACCACGCCTGACAACATGAAAGAAAGAATACGCCGAGCATGTACCGAAATTACACCACAAATGTTGGCTGAAGTTAGACGGTCTTTTCATCAGCGAATTGACAAGTGATTACAAGTCGAGGGTCATCACTTCGAGCATCTTCTGTAGGTGGACCCAAACCAAGGCTAGTTAGTGGATCCTTTGAAAGTGATTATTCCGATATTTTTCGATTTTTCGACTACTTTCATACTTTGCGTGACTAGAATGACCTTGTGTTGTAGGTCGCTGAATTCGTCTTAAAATCGGTAATAATGTCATCGAAAAAAAATACATGGTTCCATTTAAAAAAGTGGAGTTGACCTTGCCGTAGCTTTAGCGCCTCCACCGATAAAAAAAAATAGGGTGGTCCAGTATGACGGCCTTCTCGAACACTGAAACTTTTGTCTGAAACATTTTTGGATATGATCAATAGTTTGAGTGCTATTGCTCTGTAACACTTTATGTGCCTCACCCTGTATATTTAATTATAAACGGACTATTTAAAGGTCCTGCTGAACGAAGGGGACAAATTCACGAGAAGAAAGCTTCTTTTTCCACAAAGCAACATTGTTTTCGCATAGTGGGATAAATTTAGTTATAACCAGGCTATTCGGAGAGGCACGACTAATTTCGATGAATTCGGGTTAAGAAACTTATAAATAAAAAAGAATTAACAATTGAACGCATATTAAGCCGACGAAATATTAGTTAAATAAAAAAAAGTCATTGTGGGAGAGGTGTAAATATTGAAATATCACTAATATTATTTTTGAATAAAAAAAAATCGAATAAGAATTCTGAAAAAATTCTCATGTGTTAAAAATTCAATAATATATCTTTTCTCCTTTGCATATTTTCATTGAAACATCTTTGTTTCAAAGTAACGGCAATAAATTAATGAGACAAATCGTCGAATATCAACCAAAAATAGCGATACAAAGAAATTTTGGAAAAAAAATCTACAAAAAATGTAGTCACTCCAAAATAACAAAATACAACTTTTTACTACTTAGACAAAATATTCCAAACCCCATAATTATCAAAAAAAAAATTTTTTTTACAACGAAACTGCAGCCAACTATGTCATTTTCACCGATCTTATCCTTAAATGGTGAGATTACTATTTTTTAAAGTCCAGCACGCGATTTTGCAAAATACGGAAACCGTCAAAGACGGGCATAACGTTGAAAATGACGTACCGGGTACAAAATAAATCGCAAAAATAAAAATAAAAGAGCAAAATGAAGTCGGATCTGTCCGCTTCGAAACCCCGTTTGGTAAATGAGTTTACGATTCTTTTTCGCCGAGATATTCAATTGTTTGTCCGGATAGAAAACTTATAGGATGCCTAATACTTTTGACCAAGGCTGTATATATTCTATTCACGTGGGTATGAAAAATGGTCACGAATTCGCTCGGCAATTCGGTCGTGAATTCTGAGATCTTTTCGGATTGAGTTGACGAATCGTAAAATAACTCAAACAAAATTGATAGAAATAAATCACATTACATTGGTAAAATGTCATTAGATTTTCGATTGGTCTACGCGTTTTCGCGTAACGTCGATTCAGAGTTAAAAAAATGACCGGTGGCAGGCCATCTTACTGCATAAAGAGTGAGCGGCGTGTTCGTCAGTTCGTCAATGGCGTCGACTTTTTTTTTCTATTACTTGACGTCCAGACGTTGCCACGTTTCTGGATATATGTTTTTTTGTAGACAAACTAAAACAAGCATTTTTGCATCATATGATATTTGACGGTATAGAAGTTTGAATCGTTCGAATGCAACGAAATTATATTATTTTTCGTTATGCCGAATTTGATTTGGCACATGTAGGCTACAAATATCACTGAAATATTTTTAAAGCTCCTTTTTAAGGATCCATAACATAAAGCTGCAAAAGAAGAGTCTAGATAGCAATAAAAATAAAGAAATTAAAAAATAAAGTACAATTTTCGTTGTACTCAAACTGTGCAAGCATCAACACATTATTCATCATGGATTCCATCAAATAGAATAAATCAAATAAAGGGTGTCCCAAAATTCATGCAAGATTTGAATTTTGCGCCATTTGTGCGATGAAGTGTTGCCAATGAAAAAAAAAAGACAGCGTGACAGCTGAAAGTTCAGGGTAAGTACAAATGAAGCGCTACACGAATAACGTGTTTCCATTGTTAAGCAATATTTAAAAAATAATGAAGGTTTGGCAGCTACACTTCGCAATTTCCGTACAAAATATGGTCGAAATAATGATTTAACCTCAACTGCGAAGAGATTAATTTAAAAATTTAGGGAGACTAGATCAATTAGTGATCTTAGACAAGAGTGTCTAAGATCACGAATTGATCTAGTCTCCCTAAATTTTTTAATTAATCTCTTCACAGTTGAGGTTAAATCATTATTTAAATTAAACGACTTTAATTAACGTTAACGTTAACGTTAATAGTCGTTTAACACAAAACATCGAAGCAGTTCGTGAGTGTTGGTGAGAGTCCAGGAACATCAATTCAGCGTCGTGGTCAAGAATTGAACATTTCGAGAAGCTTCTCTACAGAGTATTCTCACGAAAAGATTTGCATCTTCATGCTCACAAAGTTTAATTGACTCAATAATTGAAGCCTACTGACTACGCTCAGCGAAGAGAGTTCGTTGAATGGATTATGGAACAACAAGTGGATGCTGATTTTTCGAACAAAATCATCTTCAGCGATGAGGCTCATTTTTATCTTGATGGGTTCGTTAATCGAAAAAATTGTCGCATTTGGTGTTCAGAAAATCCACGAGTGATTGGTGACAAACAAATGCATATGCTATCCCATACATACCCTATAATGTATATTTTATGAATCAATAAAATATTTACAATTTTTAATTAAAAAAAAAAAAAACCTGTGTTTTCTATCAAAATTACTTCTTGCGTAAATTTTGGGACACCCTTTAGATGTGGACAAACACATACTCTATGTCGATGTTGTAGAAAGGAGGAACAAAGTTGCGAGCATATCCTCGAATGTGAGAAAATAAGAGAAAAAAATGAAGATAGTGATAGATCGTTTGGAAAAGTGGCGAAGAGGCTACAAGGGAGAGGCACTGAAAGGAAAAATTAATAGACGAATGAAGAGGGAAAGCGATAAAAGAATTGTGCGAGTATCTGCGAGTCTTCTAATGCATGGTGAGAAAAGAAGCATAAAACAGAAAAATGACGAAAGATAGATGTAAAAAAAAAAAAGAGAAAGAAACGTGTAAAAGGCTATTAACCCCTTCGTTGGCATTGACGCAATAGTGCGTCAAATAATTCCGTGCCCTGTGTGGCATTGACGCAATAGTGCGTCAACCTTTATTTCCCTATTTAACTTGCTCTGATTTGAAATCGGAGCCTCACTCGGAGGGTTTTGGCCTCGCGGAATCCGAATTTGAAGTCAAAATTTGGAAATTCAAAATGGCGGCGCCAATATGACGGACAAAAATCAAAAACTTTACTCGATTTAGATGAAAATTAGTATTCCGGGATTTTTGAGGTCGCTTATTACGAATCTGAACTTTAAATTTGAAAATTCAAAATGGCGGCGCTAGAATAGCGGACCGAAATTGAAAATTTTTACTCGATTTAGATAAAAATTGTTACTCTGCGATTTTCGAGGTTGCTTATTACGAATCTGAACACAAAATTCAAAAATTTTTAATGGCGGATCTAATATGGCGGACGAAAGTGCAAAAAATAGCTCGATTTTGATAAAATCGAGATGGATTTTAAAAATCATTATTAACACTTATTAGTGTGCAAAATATTTTTTTAACTTCATACAGACTGCTATTGTATCCGCAAACTGAATTTGCAAATTTTATATTCAGACTCATAATCAGTGACCTACACAACCTATGAATACCGAGTTTCATCTAAATCAATCTGTATTATTTGTATTTTCATTCGTTATATTTGTTCGTCATTGTGAATTCCTGAATTTTGAGTTCAGATGCGTAATCAGCACCCTCAAGAAGCCCAGAGTACAAGTTTTCAGGATAAAAAAAAATTTTCCTGCCATTTTGGGCACTTTTTGTCGAATTCTCTCTGCCAACGAAGGGGTTAATGTACAGAGGGGGAACTGTGTACAAACCCGCAAGAATATACTTGGAAATAAAGAGCTGGAAATAAAGGTGTAGACAAAGGTAATGACAACTGTAAATAAATAAAATAATAATACAAAGAGTACAGTGAACCTCGCATAATTGTACAATGGTGCAATCAATAAAGTGTCTATTTTTCGCTATATAAATAAAGCATCCATGAAGTATAAATAATTTTCTTTTTATTACTGAAACAAATTCTGCTATATTGCGGATTTCTAAACGTATAACGATATTCCCTGATATTTAAAAATGACAAAATATTCTATAACTCCTTACTGTCGTGCGGGAAATAAAATAATATCAATATGCCGTAATGCTTTGTGGATCGTTCCATATAACATTGAAGTTGTCACCATTGGAGTGCAAAGATTTTTTTGTTATTTCTTCATTTTTATTATTATTCGAAACCTTTTTTTTGCAACTTGAGATCGTGAATCTGTAATAAAAATATGTAAAATCATTCGAATGGTTTTCGAATAGCCTAAAGCTAAAGAGAAATTTTATCAATGAAAAACGATTTTTGTTGCGTTCCAACGATAAAAACTTCAAGATCATCGTTCCATTCAAACCCCCCCCCCCCCCAAGTTTAATAATGCGTAACTACAGAAATAGGTTATGTGAATATTTTTGAAGCGAAAGTATAATGGATCATGAAAATAAATTACATGAAAATTTGGGGAGAAAAACAAGGAGAAGCGTGAAGTAGGGTAATCGGCTAACTGGGAAGATGAGTAATATGCAATTTCATCAAGCAGAAGGATAATCGTTGAATGGATGGCTACTATGTTAATTATAGAAATTAATAATACCATTTGTCAAGGAGAAGTATAATTATCGAGTGTAAATGTGCTTAATTTATAATGAAAATTAATTATATAAATATTCGTTGAGTGAAAAAATAAACGTTGCAAGGATAATTGGATAATTATGGAATTGATTGATATGGAAATTTCTCAAGTAGAAAGGAGAAGTAAATCTCGAAGTATAAGGATGATTAGACCACTGTGAAAATGAATAATATGAAAATGTTTTAAATAGAACGAGAATCGATAAGTTGAAATCCAATTTGTGAATAATGGAAATCGATGATGTTGATGTTTGCATGTTGTTGAAATGCACCGATTTTTTCTTTCATTTCTTACGACGTTGAAGTTTGCATCGTTGGAATGCAACGATTTTTTTTTTGTTTATTTTTCATTTCTTTGATTTTATCATTATCCAAAGCCTGTTTTTGCAAATTGAGATCGTAAATCTCTAATAAAAATACGTAAAAATGTATGAGTGATTTTCACAGCCTAAATCGCCCAAATAAAATATGTGCGATTAAAGAAAAATAAATGTTCGTTGCGTTCCAACGATGCAAACTTCAACGTCATCATTTCTTCTAATTTCTATCGATATCAAACGCCGTTTTTTTGCAAATTGTGGGTATAAATTTTTAAAAAGAATTTCTAAAAAACGTGTGATTTTCTCAATCTTAATTGCTTAGATTTAATTGCTTAAACCAAAAGATTTAAGCAATTAATAAGTATTCATTTTCGTTGCATTCCAACGATGCAAACTTCAACGTCATGGGAATTTAAACAACTAATGATACTGTAAAGTCTGCGTATCTGTACATTGAAAATATTTGCAAAAAATTACTTGGGGGGGATGAAGGATAAGTGATATAATGCATTAAGGGGCTATTCTACTGTGATGGCTAAAAAAATAATAAATTTTTAATTTTTTTTTAACGTTGCATGTATCTGTGCAAACATTTTTTTCACTTACAGGTACACTCTTACAGAATAGAACACAATTTTTTTTTGTTCTATATTTATTTAACAATTGATAATCGTGTAAAGGCATAAAAAAAAGTATGTCGCTGGCGTTGATGATTTGCGCTCTCCAGGTAATCTGAAACAACAAAATTCAAAAAGATTCTTAATCTGTATGAGTGTCGCTATCGCTCGAACGAAAATGATTATTTTATATTGTAAAATAACAAAATGGCGTCGTTTTTTGAAAAAATGTTCGAAAAACACGTTTTTTTCGTCGTCATAATTCGGGCGAAAGTACAAGTAAAAATTAATATTTTTAAAAATAATTCTACTTCGGGCGAAAGCGATACTCATACAGATTAAGAATCTTTTTGAATGTTTTGTTTCAGATTACCCGGAGACCGCAATCATCAACGCCAGCGACATACTGTTTTTTTTCATGCCTTTACACGATAATGAATTGTTAAATAAATATACATTTATATGCAACAACAAAAAATTGTTTTCTATTCTATAAGAGTGTGTACCCTTTAAGGCCAGATCCTGAATTAGAAGGTCCAAAAAATCGAATTTTTTTAAATTGTTTAAATCTATTCCTGATGTATCTAAGAATGTCTAGACAAAGTTTTATAGCCCAATTCGAAATATTTCCAAAGATACAGCACTGAACGTAGTGGAGTGTCGAGCAGGTATACGGGCGCTCGGGCAGTTAGGGCGCCCGTTTTCTCGAGTTTTCGTTTTTACGATTTTTCTAATTTGGCGTATCTGATTACAAAAAAACTAGAAGTCCAATCGAAACAAACCAAAGCTTGTTCGCTTCAGTATCGTTTTCTTTTCTATTTGAACTAAAAACATTGTAGAAAAAAAAAATTCTTAACAATTTTTTTAGCAAGTTGAAATAATTTTTTTTTTCACAAAAAGCACATTTTCTACTTCAAACCCGAAAAAACATTCAAATTTCAAAATTTTTTTCGTTTTTTTTAGTTCATATAGAAGAAAAATATGTCACAATTAAAATGGTTTTTGGTTTTTTTGTTTCAGATGAAAATTACGAGCTCCATTTGTCACGCCGCATGGAAACAGCAGTGGCGCGAATGTGCATAAAAATCGGTTACCTGTTGATATTTTTCTTTAAAAAAAATTGTTTTCTTATGTTCAGACATGTCATAAAATAATCTGAAAATTTCGCTAAACTTGCTTTTTTTTTTACCCGAAAAAAATTCCTCAAAATATCGATTTTTCGAACCGGCTAATTCAGGATCCCGCCTTAAGCGAAGAAAACGTTCGTAACGAGACATTCGTTAGTTAACAAAAAAAAATTATTAAAAAATAGCTTATTTTTTTAGCCATCACAGTAGAATTAAGATAATTTTTGTCCGTTTGTGCACGGATCACGTGAAAAATGCTGACCCAATCGGGATGATGTTTTCAGAAAAATATAGGGCTTAACTTGAAGCAACATTTAATTTTTATTTTATCGCAATCGGCTCATTGAATCAAAAGATATGCGAATTTAAAGTTTCGAAAATTTTATGCCCGCAATGCGCAGGACCAGACGCTGCGCGTTACGGGGGTGGACCTAAGTCAGCTGCTTTTCGCACGACCAGCTCTATAGGGCTTTCCCCCGTATTATCAACTCCAGCAATTTTTATGCCCACATCCCTATGACGTTGAAGTTTGCATCGTTGGAGTGCAAAGACTTTTTGTACATTTTTTATTTCCTCATTTTGATGCCTATCCAAAGACTGCATATTTGCAAATCGAGGTCCTAAATTTCTAATGACAATAATTAAAAACGGTTGAGTGTTTTTCACAGCAACAAAGAAATTTGAACAATAAAAATTAATTTTCGTTGCGTTTCAACATCATACATCCTTGGTGATTCTACTGCTAACATTGTTTGCAGGGAAACTTTGTCATCGTAAACCTAACTACTAAAGCAAACATTCTTCTAAATGTTGTTTTTTTTTTATCGTTTTTGTTTGATGGGTGGTCCAAAGCTCAGAGCAGGGGAGAGTGGGGCACAATATGTCACGGGGAATTTTTTTTTGTTGCACCGTGATTTATATTTAATTTCGTCAGGCCTAAAATAAATTCGATAGCAGCTCACAAAGAATGATTAAAAATGGGAAAATTGATTTGATGCTTGAAAAAAAAAATTCGCTTTTCGGCAAAACGTCAAATTTAATCTTTTGACGACCAATGTTCTTCGGCAAGGACAAATATACAGGTGAAGAATTTTGCTTGGGCCTTAAGAGGTTAACGTCACTTTCTGTAGCGGCTCGGGTTTTCGGTCCTGAACGATAATTTCATTATTTATAATGCACTCGGTGACTTGTGTTTTTCCATTCATCATTTATTTCATCATTATTTTTTATCAATAATCGAATATTCTACTAGTGGGGTACAATGAGCCAATCCGCAATTTTCTTCGATCCCATTATTTTTGTATTTTTAATCATTTTGCAAAAAGTATGGTAACTTTATTGTACGCCCAAAGGTCTATAAAAGTCGGTCGTGACCTTGTTTTTTCTAATCAGCAGACTACTTTGGTGAGAATAAAAATTCATTAAAAAAAAAAAAAGGTGACACATTGTGCCCCAACATTCCATATATTTATTTTTAAAAAAACGGCATCGTTGCGAATTTCAGTGATCCGTGTAACGTGTAAGGATAATTAGTTGAGGAATTTCGATATCGTTTTTGAGCTCCAAAAGTGGGGATGAAAATACAATGAGTTTTCGTCAGGCTGGTCAACTTCTTGCAAATAAAATTTCATGTAAAAAGAAATTATTATAGGGCAATTTCTAACTCATGATTATTGGTGAAAAATATTTCTGAGCAGGGAAGTACCATTAATAGTTATAATTTTCGCAATTAAATAAGAATATGTTGCAATTTTATTCTGACTGACTTTCGAATCGTCGGCTCAAGGTTATTTACATGTTAACAAGAAAATAAGTTAATTGCGAAAATGTGTCGTACAGAAGAACAGTCAATTAACCTTGGAATCAAGTAACATGAAAAGTTGTTGAGTAAAAGAATAATCAGTACACTTTGCGAATAAGTAATATGGAAATTTGTCACGTGAAACAATAATTACTGAGTCCACGGATATTTAATTAATGATAAAAGTGAGTAATATGAAAATGGTCAAGTAAAAGAATAAGCGATTAACTTTGGCAATGAATAACACGAAAATTTGTTGAGAAATCTGCAGAAGTTTGAAATAAAAATGTGGAAAACGAAATGTTTCATTGCATAGTTTTATAACCTAGGGTCTGAACTTTTATTTGCAACAAAGATTTTGTAAAAAATTGAAAAATTAAACGACTTATGATGAGTTTTGTGAAGATCAGATCGCTCACAGTGCTACGGCGATTTGGCCTTTTTTCTTTTCCGTTTTTTCTCGAAGCTATATTTTTGGAAACGGTGTGAAAGTCGTATGTCAAAATCTTTTCGTCCGATACACTTTAAATTTGGACAGAACATAGTTTGTAACATTTTCTATCGTATGCCCGGATGATTTTTCATGTGTTTATTCATTCTTTGATAACAAGTTATCGAAGTGGTTTTTTTTCGTACATGTTTGTGAAAGTACACATTTTTATTTTTCATTTCAGAACACCCTAGTTACCAGAACAACAGCTGCACTTAGTTTAAATAATAAAGACTTCGTGAAGCCGGAGCGACATCAAATGCAAGCCCATCCAATTGAGGTACTCGAAATGAAGGAAGCCATGGAAGAGGTAGGAGTGGGCGCAATATAGCAAAGGATAAGAGACGACGATATGGAGGGAATAAGAAATATAATCGAAAGAGTTATACAAGTAAAAACGGATCAGGAAATACAAGACTGGATGAAAATTAAGAATTCGACATCTTGTAGAGCAGTCCAGAAAACTGGACCGCCAAAAAATCTTCTAAAACTTTAATCAACTCATTCTGTGTTCGATTCTAAAGGCGTCAAGTTAAATTTAAACTTAGCTAAAGTTGAAAAAAAATAACAGTTCGGAAGAAATAATCGACCTGCAACAAGATGTTTCCTTGCAAATGTACAAATCTGCACCCACTAAAGAATTTTTGGGTAAACATGTGTTTCAGAAAAGTATGCAAATTGCAAAAAACCTGCAAATTCCAAAAACTCTTAACCTGGCAACTGTTTGGCTCGACATATTTATGTGAAGCATCTTTCTCAAAAATAAATATTTCGAAAAATAAATATCGTTCGAGGTTAACGGACGCCCATCTTGAAGACACTCTTCGCATATGTTGTTCCGCGCGAGAACCAAACCATAGAAAAAAACTGGTTCAAGATCGGAGGTGTAATTTCTCACATTAAGAACCTATGCAACGTTTATTATTTTTAAGAGAAAAATAAAAATCAATAATATGGGTTATTTATAAGCCATATTTTTTCTGTTTAAACACTAATAACCTGCTTGCTGTAATTAGTATTTGCCTTTTTTTCTTTGCACCTCAATAAAAAAATGTCAAAAGTATCCGGACCCCTCACTATAAAATACTTGCCGACCCCTGTTGCAGAGGGTACAAAAAAAAACAATGTATAGAAATGGAAGAGTACTGGGAAGAGAAGGGCATAGAACAAAGAACTAAAGAAACATGGGCAAGTTTAAGAAGGTACGATTACTTCCTCGGGGTCAACAAAGACACTAAATTTATGTTGTCCCACGAGCGTTCTGATTTATGTTAACTTATGTTGAATATTCGTATTGTCGATTCCAAAGTGCCAAACTTGTGGCAAATATTTTATTTAATGCATATTTACTAATAAAAACTGAAATATTAGATCCTCAACGACCCTGGAGTCTTCACAACGATTTCCAAAGCAGTAGCGAGATTCTGAAACTCGGTAGCGACCGTTTTCGTTATTGTTAGCTAGCGACAGACAATAAGAGGCTCCCCCTTTCTTCTGATCGTGCATGATCGTGATTGGCTGTCACTAGCTAGCGACAACAAAAACTGTCGCTACCAAGTTACAGAATCTCGCTACAGAGCTAGGTTATGCTCGCCAAACGAATCAGCTGTTACGCCCGACGTTGGCAAATCTATGGGTACTATTTCGTCATTATGATAATATTAAGGCAGTAGTCTGCTTTACAGGCTTCAAAAAATCGATTTTTCGTTTTTGTCTTAAATCTATTCCAAAACTATCCAAGAATATGTGTTCAAAATTTTAGAGGCCAATTCGACATATTTTCGAAGCTAGATCAGTTTTAGTGGCCGAGCGTCGAGCAGGTGCGAATGCTCGGGCAGAACTTTACAGCCCGTTTTCTCGAGTTTTCATTTTCACAAGTTTTGGAAAACGGTGCCGGCGATAGTAAAAACAATATATGTCCGATCGAAAAAAACCAAAGTGATCTAGCTTCAGTATTGAATTATCTTCTATTTGAACTAAAAAAGTTGGACAAAAGTACTATTTAAATTACTTGTTTTGCAACTTAAAGTGAATTTTTTTTTTCAAAAAAGTGAATTTTTTTTTCAAACTTCGAAAAAATTTGGAATTTCGTCATTTCTTCGGTATTTTTTTAGTTCATATAGAAAAGGAACTTATAAAAACTAAAAAAAAATTTGGTTCCACTGTTTCAGATGCATCGCACGACCTCCATCACCGGCACCGATTTACGAGTGCACACTCCAGGCGCCCCAGAAAAATCGTTACAACTTTGGCAAATTTCAATAATTTGTAATAATAAAAATTGTTTTTTAAAGCTTGAATATAATATACTATCGTCTCAAAATTTCGTTTACCGCAATCATTTCCTTCCCTTTCAAAAAAATTGTTGAAAAAACGCTTTTTTTTCGGCTCCTAAAGCAGACTACTGCCTTAAACCGGAAGTTGAAACCGTTTTATAATGTAGTGCTTGAACTACACGGTGAAGTTCGAATTTTCAATTTTTTACAATATCTATTATGTCTAGTTTAGCAAATTTCAGTTTTCCAATGACTTTAGTTGGATACATGAGCAGGAAAACCGTGATCACGGCACTTACGTTCGACCGTCTCCATAAGACGTCGTATCTCACTAGCTCAAAGTGCTCGACTTTGTAATTTTATTACGTAAAAACTGAACGGTCAATATAGCTCAAATTTTTCCAAAGGGTGCATAACAATGATAAGTTATGCACCCTTTGGAAACAATTGATTATGCAAAAAAATGAAACAATTGATAAGGAAGTGGTAGATGGGTTGGAAAAGGAGCGAAGAGGCTACCAAGGGGGTGGCACTAAAAGGAAAAATTGATAAAGTAATAAAAGGGAAACCGATAAAAGAATTATGCGAGTATGCGAGAGTCTTCGAATATTCATGGTAAAGGCCCCTCTACACTACTCGTTCGAAGTTCCTCGCCGAAGTACTCGCCGAAGGTAGCCGAGTACGAGGAGCGCCACCATACTACTCGCTCAACTTCGCGAGAACTCCGTCGCTTAACTTCGCGAGAACTCGTGCTCGCGACTTCGGCCCTTTGACTCGGCCCAAAATACCGACACCGATCGGAAGTCGCCCGAAGCGAAGCAAAGCGAGACGAAGAAGCACGAAGTGCCTCTCTACACTCTCGTCCTCGCCCAACTTCGATTAACTTCGCGAGCAGTGTAGAGGGGCCTTAAGAAGGGAAGCACGAAGGAGAAAAAGGACGACAGATAAATGTAAACAAAAAGAGAAGGAAACGTGTAAAAAGATATCAATGCAAGGCTATATTTGGAAATAAAGAACGACTACTAATAAAAACTTCGTTGTTTATCAATATTATTAAATTAAAAAAAAAAACTTGGCAAGACTATGTATCAATAGGGGATAAAATTCGGACCTTGCCATCCCAATACTCTCATCAGAAAAGAAAATTGAAAATCTACCTGTTATCTGGGCCCCAAGTTAACACTAGATTTACCAGACCAGTCATTTTGACTGGTCGTGCAATTTCAATTCAAAATTCCTACTGCATGTAAATTTGCTTTCCAAAATGATGTTATGACTTTTGTAGCTATAAGTAGAGAATACATTTTATGAACTTAATGTTACTTTATATATATTCGTAACAAATATATTTTTTGTTATTGACACTTATACCAGTACCTGGTCTGGTAAATCTAGTGTTAATGCAGGCCCGTTAATTAAAAGGATAATCGTTAGGTGTGAGAATATTCTATACATATAAAAAGCAGTTCCGTGACTGACTGACTGACGTATAGACAACGCAGGCTAAACCGCTGAAGATAGAAACATGAAATTTGGAAGATATGTTCTTTAAAAAGTATAGGGGTGCGCTAAGAAAAGATTTTTCGAAAATCAACCCTTAAGGGGATGAAATCGGGAATATTCTGCAAAACAAATAATAAAACGTCTATTTTAGGATTTTTTGAAACAACCCCTAATTAAAGATGCGACGGGCTGTTGAATTTTGTATGGGAAAAACGAATTCCCTGCTTTTATCTCAATAAAATTTGGAGGATATGTTCCTTAAGGGAAGTTTCTACTTTGTTGGGCTAAGAAAAATGTTTTTTATTTTTTATTTTTTTTTGTGTCGGAAAGAGCCAGGAGGAGCTCCTTCTGCTTAAGGAGTTTCGATACCAAAATCGAAGTGGTGGTAGGCGATTAAAATTTATATCACCGAACATTTTTTATGTTCAAGTTGAACCTTTATCCATTTGGTAATACATACGACACCTCGTAAACAACACTTGTAGGGCTGTAGGCCCAAAAATAATAGTGATAAGCCGATAAAAAAAAACTAAGCAAGCCGTGATTATAGTGTTAGGAATATCGTGCTAAATAATCAAGTAGTTTCTCTACTTCGTTCATCAATAATATTCGAAAAAAGATGTGAATTTTGAGCTCGAACGGTTTGTTTTAGGACATTAATAAAACTTGTAGGTTAAACGTGGCTACACCGCATTAATGGGTTCTGTTTAGTGAGCCACTCCAGTCAAGCATTAACTGTTGGGAATTTCAAAATCGGCGTGTGTTTGAAACGTAAAACCAAATGTTTTTTTCGTTATGAAAACTATACCAAATGTATATTATAATTATATTAATGTTACGGATAGAACAAAAAAACACATCTCTTGACAAAGTTCGAATGCTGTTAAACTATACAGGGTGTTCCAGGACGGAATGTCATCCCTGAAATGGGGGGTTGGGGGTGAAATTCTGAGTCAATGCCCATCGGGCGCGCCTGATTGGCCCGTCTTTAAAAAATAATAATAATTCAGGGGTTGATCTGAGAACCATACATGCTTATATCAATCGACTCAGAATTTCACCCCCAACCCCCCATTGCAGGGATGACATTCCGTCCTGGGACACCCTGTATACGTTTGAAACACTCGCCGATTTTGAAATTCCCGCCAGTTAATGCTTGACTGGAGTGGCCCACTAGAAAGAGCCCGTTAATGCGGTGTTGCTACGTTTAACCTACAAGTTTTGTTAATGTCCTAAAACCAGGGGACTAGCACGGCCTATCCCCTACTGTGTATAAAAATGCTATGCTTTTTGACCGCTTATTTTAGTTCTACCTGTGGCGCTTGTAGTTCCCTTACAATATTCCTATTGCGCGGGCGCGAGGCCCGCATGACGTACAAAACCACCATTTTGTCTTTTGGAGGTTAAACCGCGGTGCGAAATTGATGAAATTGTTCGTAACCGTGCACTAATGCCGTGTATTGTGCCCGGTTGTAACTCAGGGTACCCGCAAAATATTGAAAAGGTGCATTTTTTCAACGTATCAGCCGATACTGGCATTCAAAGACTATGGAAAGAGGCTACAAATAATGACAATGTGAAAGCTGGACGAGTATACAAAAATAAGTATGTCAGAACACAACCATGGAGGTACGTATGGACAATGCAATTATTTATCGCCAAATAATCGGTTCTTGAAAATATTATTAGTAAATAAGTTTTCAAACGTGTTTCAGTTCTCGTTATATGAGCATATGATGAAAGCTGGAGCTCTATTTTTACATTGAGTAATGACCTTTTGAGAAATTTATAATTTGGTACCAAATAGTTTCATTGTCATATTTATCTTCATGATTGTTTGTTGTCACGATCATTATTCAATAGACTAATAGTCAATCGAGAATTAATGAATAAATAAATTAATAAAACAATTATGGTAGCATAATAAATGGTGTGTGTATATATTATTATTATTTTATTTTTGCAGTGTTCCAACGTATACTCTTTTATGAGTTTTTACGTATTACCCTTCCCAATTGAATCCTTTTTCCTATCACTCCCTACCCGCACTTCGCTAATCTAACCTAACTTCCGTTGCGTCCACAGCCGTCTTAAGCTACACTATACCGCATTTGCCGAGGGTACGGGGAAACTGTGGAAAACCCGTACCGGTATAGACGGCCCTGTATTTTCTTCTGATTCCTTGGCATACCAGACCTTTTTGCTCACGGTATGTATACCAAGGCCTCAGAAAAACGGCCTCCCGCTCACTCGTCGATGCGCCAGCCAGAGCACGGCTAAGCGGTCACCGCACCAAGTATTGACCTCGTTCGAGGCTGCTTGACATCAGTGATCGCCCGAGCCGCACCCCGACCGCCCAACCACCAGCGTCGGTTTGGTGTGTGTATATATTTATATCATATAACACCATCAATGTATATGATGGTGTTATATGGGTATTGCTCGATTATATGTGTACGTGTGTATATATACGTAGCTCTTGCGCGCACATCCGCTGTGTAAGGGTACAACTAGCGCTGCAAGTGGCAGAGAAGGACAATAAAAAAAGCGGTCATTTTGCATAGCAAAAATATCAATCCGTGCTAGTCCCTTGCCTAAAAGAAACCGTTCGAGCTCAAAATTCACATAGTTTTTTTTCGAATATTATTTCGAACAAAGTAGAGAAGCCACTTGATTATTTAGCACGTCATTCCTAAAATACTATAATCACAGTTTGCTTAGTTTTTTTTATGGGCTCATCACTATTATTTTTGAGCCCACAGCCCTGTAACTGGTGTTTACAAGATGTCGCAGGTATGGATAAAGGTTCAACTTGAACATTAAAAATCTCCGAAATCTTCTGTTGTAAATCTGATTGATTTTTTGACAATTAACGCATCCTAAATTAATCTTTCGGTAATATAAATTTCAATCGTCTACCACCATTTCGATTTTAGTATCGAAACTGTGTAAGGAAGGTGTACACTATTGTCCTGGCACAGCAGATCAGATCTAAGTATGAAACTTTTTATTTTATTCGCTCATAAATTTCAGTTTAACTTTAAACGTGTTTTTTTTTCTGTCGTAACCACGTTTTTCAAGTTCGCGAAAGTGTTCCTGCACACCCTAGATGAGCAATCGTTATAAAATTTGGCAGACACGTGCACAACAAACGTCTTCATTAGCTGAACCTGAATTATCCAAAAATATTCAAACGTTTTTATTTTATGAACAAAAAAAGTGCAAAAATTCTTGGTAAAAAAACTTAAATTTCCCTTCGATCGTTCACTATTTTTTTTTATCTTTCAATTTTTCTTCTTGATTCTAGCTCGACTTATACACAATATTGTACAAAGTAAACAATATGTTTGATTTCTCGCTGCAGATCACCTGTCCAGGACTTAGGACTTCCGCAAGCGAAAAACATCATCACCAGCGCACCGACATTCGTGGCTCCTCTCATTCCCAGTACCATGTTTTATCGAACTTAAAAAAAATATCATCATGTTCAATAAAGACCGCTTGGTGAACATATGAAATTTCAACATTCTATATTCAATATTTTTCACATTAAAAATTGGTTAAAAATCGAACATTTTTTTACCCAACCAAGTAAAAACCTCCCTCAAAGTGCGTAGAAGTGAACTAAGAAAGGATTAGCTTCTCGCATGGTGAACTGTATCTGGGCCGTTCGAAAGTGTCGCGTACGACGTTTTATTTTATTTTCTTTTTCTGTATAATGCGCATAATCGTACACGTGTAAGAAGCAATAGAGGCTGCTATTTCTATTTTTTCACCGTAACCAAAAATATAAGCGTTCGAGATATCGACAAAATTTTATTGCTTCTCACACTACAGAATCAGGTGCATCTCTAGACCATAGCGAAGATATATTCTTTCCTTGTTTCTTAACTGCGCACAATAGCCTATACCCATAGTTTCGTATTATAGAGCGTTTCGTTCCACGAGCTGTTCTGCTATTTTTTCCCGCTCTACATGGGCGCGATAATAAAAGTTCTCCGCTCGAACCTATGAATTCTTTTTCCGGAGAGTAAGTAAGGTGACATAGTAGGGAACCAAAATACCAAATTTTTATTGCTTCTCAGAAGGGGGACAAACTTGTGGAAAATAGATAGAAAATAGTTAACGTTTCCATGCACAAATTGAGAAAACAGCTCTCCTGCTAAGTCACCCAACTTATTGCGCTCTGTTCTAAAGAACAGAGCGCAATCTCACCGAAGTTTTCAACGCCGATACACTGTTCGTGATCCAGGTCTTCCGTAGAAGAGAGTGATCCGACAGTAGTATCGGACGTATATTTGGATTCAGTCTCAAATCAAAATTGTCACACGTCGTGACGCTGTCCGAAATCCGGGTCTTCCGTAGAAGAGTGTGATTCGGCAGAATTATCGAAGTTAAATTTATATTGTCTTTATAATCAAAAGTGTCAAACGACCAAGTATATCAAAGTATCATTTCTTATTATTATTCCGCGACCGGGTCTTTCGGTCAATACGTGTCAGTACGTGTGCGTGCATTGAAAGAAATTGTCAACGAGAACAACGATACGAAATTGTAAACGACGACACCTCTCCAAATAACCAAAGGTATTTACAACATTATAATATTTATTCTGAATGTACCAGATTACGATTTTATCAAATGTTAATTAAAACTATTGTGTGACACAAAACAATGAAGTCCCTTCTTTTTCTCAATTTCCCAAATCCTTAAAAGAAACAAGATCACTCGAGGTCTCACAGCAAACGTTCCCACATAAGTTATTACCCCGTAGAACACTCGTGACTCATTAGGGTAGTAGTCGGAGTAAAGCGTTTGCCGCTCGACTTTTATAACTCCTTAAAATATATATATATATATATATCTATATCTTTTCTAAACGGCTACGGACGTAACAAAAGCATCGAGTTCCCAAAACTTGGATGTGCTTGCCAAAAACTATATTGCGAAAAAAAAAATATATTTAATTTAAATAGGATCTATTTAAATCAAACAGCTTTTTTCCTTGTCTCGCGGCCTACTACGACTCTATTTGTATCGAATATTTTTTTTTATTTGTTCAAGATATTCTTTTTAAATATTAAATATATTCAAATTAAACAGATAAAGAGAAAACGTGATATATCGCACGAATACGAGAAAGGAATATAGGTTCATGACATAACAGTACGGAGAAAAAAAAGTTACATTATTTTTCTTTTTCTTTTCTTTAACAAGGCTGTTATTTGGAAAAAAATGAAAGGTGTCGTCGTGCCTTTTATTAACAGGCGCGACTACTTATGTATAGAAGGACTAAGTATTTTCCTTAAGTGCAGAATGTTACAACAGTCTTCTAATGAAAACCGAATCATGTACCATTTTTCGTCTGCCTCTTTTGTCTTATACTGCCGGATGAAACCAAATAATAGATTTATTAGAAATAAATAAAATATTTAGTTATTAGACGATATTAAATAGATCTTGATTTGAATAAATAAAGACATTCAAAACAAATTATTTTAATAATGAAATGCAATAGGAAAAATTTGATTTGACGAAAAATTTAGTTAATTCAAATTAAAAAAAAAAAATCAAATAGACGCATCTAGTTAATATCAGAAGAATTTTTCTGTCAGTGTATAAATCATACAATATTGTTTACAGAACTATATGGCGAAGCCATATAGTTCTGTAGACAACAATGACATTGTATGATACTCGAGTTGGAGGTTGGCACTTTTATACTACTATTTCATTAATTACAAGCCCTTACCCAGATAGACAGTCATGATTATCACAGCGTGCATACAATTGATGAAGCAAATTTTACAGCATATTGGCTACATGTTGTGATGCAAAGCCATGAACTCATTTAGTATCATGCATTTACAAAACATTTTGATCTTAATATGTCGTTTACAAATGCATCGTGCGTTTAGAGCACGTCGAACTCATATCGCTGTGCTCAAGTGTCTGCAATTAATATCCGCAAATTTTACGTCATATTGAAGTCATGTGTAGACATTTTGGTGTGTACTCACTATGGTAACATCAATTGCTCTCATGAATTGTACTCTACATGAACGCAATTTCGTTTACGTTGGTGAATACATTTCATGAGCTCATTCAGTACCTTGGATTTGAGATACATCGTGACTTAAATTTGTCGTTTCGAAATGCATCATCCATTGACTACAAGATGAACTCATAAGAGGACAAATTTAAATTCTGCAATGAATATTTGCAGATAGACGTCATATGGTAGTGATCCAATGATTTTTGTTGGTGTATTCACTGGGTTAGCACTGGTAGTAGACATGCCATGCAAGCAATATGACGGCGATATGCATATTTCTCAGTGATACACCCCATGAGCGCAATATTCCGGTAAAATGCATGTTTCTCAGTGATACATTCTATGACGGCGATATGCATGTTTTCAGTGATACATTCGATCAGCACAATATGACGGCAATATGCATATTTCTCCGTGACACATTCCATGAGCGCAATATGACGGCATTATGCGTGTTTCTCAGTGATACATTGTATGACGGCGATATGCATGTTTCTCAGTGATACATTCGATGAGCGCAATATGACGGCGATATGCATGTTTCTCAGTGATACATTCCATGAGCGCAATATGACGGCGTTATGCATGTTTTTCAGTAATACTTCCTATGTGCGCTATACAACGGCGGTAGTAAGTACGATATAGTGAAATAAAATTTCAATAACAATAAATTTCTAAGAATTTGGTGTTTTTTTTTATTCAAATGGATGTATTGTACCTTCTTCAAAAATTGAACATTTTTTCATCATTCCTTTTAATGCATCTGGATGGCTTTCTTACATCAGTAAAATATTTAGCAAGGACAACAAGGTTTATTTTTATCATCATCAAAAGCCTTGAAGTCGTAAAACTATAGAAAGAATACGTAAAAACGTGTGTTATTTTTACTGCCTAAATGGGCAAAAAAAATTCAGTAGTCAAAAAGAATTCATTTTCGTTGCATTGCAACAATGCAAACTTCAACGTTTTCCCACTTATTGACATTTTTTTAAATGATAAAAGTAAGGAGCAAAAAATAGGAAATTTACACAAGTGATAGGATGGTTAGGTAGGTAGCGCGCTTAGCTCTAGAATTAGAAGACGTAGGTTCGAAACCGAGGCTAGACAAAAACTTTAGTGAGGCAGAGAACACGTTTCAATCCAATTATCCTATATGCAGCAATATAAGTAAAGCATATGGAAACGAAAAATACTACCAGAATTTTTTTTTATTCATAATTTGTAGACTTATTAATTTTTTCATTTCGGGCACAGATCCGACCGCCTGTACAGTGTCGTAGTACGGGTTACGCCCTCTAGCGTCCATATAAGCACAACAATTGTATCATGTCATGACGCCAATATGAGCTTCATATGAGCACTACAATTTTGTCACGCCGTGACACCCATATGAGCTCCAAATGAGCACAACGTAGTTGCGTCACGCCGTGACGCCCATATGAGCTCCATATGAGCACTAAAATTTCTTCACGTCGTGACGCTCATATGAGCTCCATATGAATACAACATTTACGTCATCCTGTGACACCAATATGAACCCCATATCCACTCCCTTATTGTTGAATATTCGTGATCGGATTTTAATAGTGCTGATGAATTCATTGTATGCATACTCGCGTGAGAGCAACTTTGCTTTAATTGGATGTATTATCATGAATCGTCATGTGATGCAAATATGACCTGAAGGTGAGCACTCATAAGCGACACATAGCTGTGTTAATTTCTATGCATCATAGATAATGCCCATATGATGCCAATATGAGCTAAATGTGTCTATCTGGGTACCTGTCAGTCAGTCTACCACTATGCCTAAGAAATATGACACTCTAGTTTCTTTATTTCTCTCTTTGTATATGCCCTCTCGGTCAAAACCTAAAGTCCATGGGAACGACGTTACGGGCAAAAGCTAGTTGATTATAAAAATGAGTTTAATGGGGGGAAAACCCTTTGGACGCCCGAAAATGAGTCATTTTTCATGAATTTTATTAAAGGTGATAAAATGATCGTATGATTTGAAAATGTCGACATTATCTTATTACAACTTTCAAGTGTTAATTTTTTTTAAACACATAAAAATGGCGACGTTATAAGGCATTCCTTTAGGGGTCTTTTGCGTGATATCGAAAAGTGCTCTATTCGTCTGATTTTTTCTATTGATCTAAAACAGAAATCGAAAATATTTTTCGATTATTGACGTGTGTAGGGGAAGGATATACCTATAAAAATATAAAAACAGTATAAAATTAAAAATTGAGTAGGCTTTTTAATAAAATTTTCATATTTTTTACCATTTTCTCGACAATTTTTACCCCAAAAAAAGTAATTTATTTACGCGATAACCTTAAAACTTTAGGTATATCCTTCCGACAATGTTATAGTGAGAAACCTCCCAAAATTTCAGCCAGATCGATCAATAACTTTTTGAGCTATAACATGAACAGTTTTTGAAAATGCAGTTTCGAGATAATCGCGTTTAAAGTTTCAATACGATAATGTGCTATACGACTATGGGCTATAACTTCGTAAATATTTCATATTTCGATTTTTCGATATTCCAGTAAACTCTCAATATATTATACTTTCGAAATAGGTGAAAAAAAAATGGAATTTTTGAACATTGTGAAGGGTTTTCTCCCCTTAAGGCCGGATCCTGAATTAGAAGGTCCAAAAAATCGATTTTTTTTTTATTGTTTAAATCTATTCCTGATGTATCTAAGAATGTCTAGACAAAGTTTTATAGCCCAATTCGAAATATTTCCAAAGATACAGCACTGAACGTAGTGGAGTGTCGAGCAGGTATACGGGCGCTCGGGCAGTTAGGGCGCCCGTTTTCTCGAGTTTTCGTTTTTACGATTTTTCTAATTTGGCGTATCTGATTACAAAAAAACTAGAAGTCCAATCGAAACAAACCAAAGCTTGTTCGCTTCAGTATCGTTTTCTTTTCTATTTGAACTAAAAACATTGTCGAAAAAAAAATTCTTAACAATTTTTTTAGCAAGTTGAAATAATTTTTTTTTTCACAAAAAGCACATTTCCTACTTCAAACCCGAAAAAACATTTAAATTTCAAAAATTTTTTCGTTTTTTTAGTTCATATAGAAGAAAAATATGTCACAATTAAAATGGTTTTTGGTTTTTTTGTTTCAGATGAAAATTACGAGCTCCATTTGTCACGCCGCATGGAAACAGCAGTGGCACGAATGTGCATAAAGATCGGTTGCCTGTTGATATTTTTCTTTCAAAAAAATTGTTTTCTTATGTTCAGACATGTAATAAAATAATCTGAAAATTTCGCTAAACTTGCTTTTTTTTTTACCCGAAAAAAATTCCTCAAAATATCGATTTTTCGAACCGGCTAATTCAGGATCCCGCCTTAAAGAACGAAAGGATAATGGTTTGATAATACGAAAATTGGCAAGTTAAAGGATAATCATTGAGAGAAAGGAATTAAGCAGTCAATTACGGAAATGGATAATATGACAAATGTTCACGTAAACGGTGAAGCGTCGAGTAGCCGGTTAAATCAGTCAATTATGGAATCAAGTAATAAGTTTTTTTTTTTTTTTCAAGCATAATAAATCGATAAAAGCGAATGTTTACCTGGGCGGCCTGTTCAGCGGAGAGAAATCCACCAGCCGGTAAGGGATTTAGCAAATTTTCGGGCTTTTGTGGACCGCTTTCCGTCAGAGCAGGGGCCATCACTGCCACTGACGATGCAGGTGCTGCTGCCTCGACATCCAGAGGCAACAACCCGCCGTCACCCTTACACCCACAGCTGCGCTGCTCTGGCGCCGTGCTCACTCCCATTCATCCATCCTCCACCCACTCACCCCACTCTCGTCTCCTTTCTTATATCAGCGCGGTGCCAAAATACAAAAGAAAAGTAAACGACAGAAAAATTAAAATAAATGTGTTAAATTCTTCTTTTTTTTTTTTTCGTCTCGATTCGTTTAACGACTTTGCGCGTTATCTTGCAATTATCGAAATTTCTGGGCGATTTAAAGATCAAGTCGGTACGAAACTAGACAGTCCCGTTTTGGTGCTGAGAGACGGTAATTTCTCGTTCTCTTCATCGGGAGATTCGATGATCGGCACACGCTCCAAGGACCAATCTGAAAATAAAATAAGTTTGAATAATATGGGAACGAAATGTTAGGAGTCAATTGTCGTAAATCTTTATTTTTTTTTCTTCAAATATATACATATATCTGTTTTATTTATTTTGATATATTGAAAGGTTCGTTTTCAACGATTAAAAAATAAAAAGTTGTCTGTAGGTTTTTGGCATTTGCGGAAAAACTTTTTGCGGAAAATGCGAAAGAATAATATTGTTCCACTCCTAATTGGACGTGGTTGGATATGAATGGATGATTTGGACTACTTTTCAATTCTGTTTTCGTTCAAATTGCCCTTCGGTTCGTATGGCTATGAAGCTTTTTCGAGCGAGCAAAGGAAAAATCCAAAAAAAAAAAGAAGAAAAAATAAATAATATGGAAACGAAACATTGGGAGTAAATTATCGATAAGATTGAAGTCCAATGTAAATCGATATTTCTTTTCGCAGAATTTGCCAATGAAAATCCCCTCAACTATATTTGAAGATATTAATACCAAGATTGACAATATTAATAGCGCAAAAAAAGTTTTAGTATAATAATCCAAATAAGAAAATGAAAATATAAATTCATTGATAAGTTTCCGATCTTTGTACCAAAGTGTGCATCGTTGCAACGCGAACAAAATAAATTTGTTTTTCTAATTGCCAAAATAGTTTTGTGGCAGATTAAATCTTAAAAAAAAATTCGCAGCATAAACCGACAGGAAAGGATTTTTTTGTTAACTTCACGACTTTAATAATTTTCCCGATACCGATGGCATCTTCAAGCAAACCTCCCAAATATTAATTCCAGAATTGACAATATTGATCGCGCAAAAAAAAAAAAAGATTTTGTATAATAATCCAAATAAGAAAATGAAGATATAAAATAAAACTTTTATTGCATTCCAACGACGCAAACTTCACCATCATATTTATCGAGAAGCTTCTATTTCAAATACTTGGGGAAATTTGTTGTGTGTTTTGGGAATAATATTCCCAATAATAAGACTGTAATGACGAGATTGAAGTTTGCATCGTTGGAATGCAACGAAAGTGATTATATTTCAATCGCTCAAATTTCTTTTGGCAAATCTTCGTTACGAACAACTCTCAATAATTTTTTGATACGCTCATTTAGAAATCTATCACTTGAATCTGCAAAAAAAAAAAGGATTGGGTAAAATAACAAAAATGAGAAAATAAAAATATAAGAATTTTCGTTGCATTTCAACGATGCAACGAAAATTCCGTTAAGACCATCTGTGATGAATTTTGCATCTTTCGAATACAACGAACATTCTTTTTTATTCTTCATTTTTATTATTATTCAAAGTATTTCCTTGCTTGCTTATGCTGTAGATTTCTAACGAAGATCTTGAAAAAACGTTTGAACGATTTACATAGCTCTCAAGTTGGCCAACAAGATATTTTGACAAATCAAGATAATTCATTTCCGTCGCTTTCTAACGATCCAAACTTCATGGTATTAAAGTTTGCATCGTTGGAGTGCAACGAAAATCCTTTTTTGCAGTTTTAGGTTATGGATTCCTAATAAGGATCCTCGAAAATATTTCAATGATATTTGTAGTCTAAATGAGACAATGAAAAAATTAGACAATGAGAAAAAAAAATCATTTCGTTGCATTCCAACGATCCAAACTTCAATATGATTCAACAAGATCCGGTACTTTTGCGAATTTCAAACAAATTTATTGATGGTATTGAAGTTTGCATCGTTGGAATCCAACCAAAATTTGTGTTTTTTTTTCTTCGTATTTCCAAATTTTTTCGCCCGTTTAGACTACGAAAATCACTGACACATTTTAAAAAATCCTTATTAAAAATGTATAACCAAAGGGTGCGATTTTTTTAAATAGTAATAAGAATAAAGAAATGAAAAAATCAAGAAGAATTTTCGTTGCATTCCAACGATGCAAACTTCAACTACATATTTACTGTCAAAAATACGAAAGGAAAAAAATGATCTACTTAAATTGGAAGTGATTGTATATCAATAAGAAGATCCAACTATTTGGTTTTTTTTTTTCAATATTTGGATTTACTCATTGCATTTCGGTTTCCAAGCGTAACTATACCTTGAGTGTAAAATTATCACTCGATAATTACGTATGGACGTACGTTGTTAGTTGGTAATTTGCTACATTGAAATGCGTGTTGAATGAGTCAAGCCGACAATTTTTTACTAGCATTTAAAAACATGAATCCAATGTTCAGTTATGCGGATGAGGCGTGTAAAAAAAAAGTTTCCGAGATATCTCTCTTTTTTTTTAACATGAAAGGATCGAAGAAGTCGCACGAAAAATTGAATTAAATCTTCGAATTCCTTTTCGAAGTTCTCGAAAAAATTGAATCTTCAATTATACAACTTTTTACGTGACTAGTGATTAATCTACGTGATGACTTATCGAAAGTCTTGTCCATCTGTAACTGTGTAGATATATGACGTTGAAGTTTGCATCGTTGGAATGCAGCGAGCTTTTTTTTTTCATTTTTTACCGCTTTATTTTTGTCATTATCAAAAGCCTTTTTTCACAAATTGTGGTCGTTAATTTCTAATAAGAATATGTAGAAACGTTTGAGCGATTTTCACAGGACAAATCGACCAAAAAAATTCAGTTATCAAGAATTAATTTACGTTGCGTTCCAACGACGCAAGCTTGAATGAAAAATACACAGAAAAATACTTCAACAATGTCGAAAAATATCTTCCAGATACACCGTAAAAAAAAAAAATCCCTAAAATATGTTCGTTCGGAACTCTTGCATATATACATTTTGGGACTAACGCCAAGCCGAAACCTCGCAGTATCTCAATTCCTCAATTTTCAAACGTGCAATATGTAAATATTTTTTCCGGAAATGCCTCAGTAAAATTATCTCCTATGAAATGTTTGTCAACTTTGTTTTTTTTTTTTCTTCTTTTTAAAATATTCTTCGTCAGAAAATGGCGAAGAAAATACTTTTATTGGACTTTTTTTCATTATAAAAAAGTAAAAAAAAATCCACACAGTGCAAGTCGCGGGACTAAATTGAGATTTTTTTTGCTAGAATTATTTGTCGACATTTGTAAATACGGAACACGATGATGTTAAAGTTTGCATAGTTGGAATGCAACAAATTCTTTTCAATATGCATTCTATTTCTATTTTCGTTAATACTAAAAATTTGTTTACAGATTTACGTTGCTGATTTTTAATGGAGATTCAAAACAACTGTTCCAATAATTTTTCTAGCGTGAATCCGCCCAAAAAATGATGATCGATTGAAAAAAAAAAATGATTTTCATTGCATTCCAACGATGCAAACATCAACACCACACATTGGTGTATTCTTCTCGGAAATTCCTCTTTTATTTTCAGCTTTCCACAAAGCTAACGACTAAATAAAGTAAACAATACACTAATGACACCGAATAAAGAAAAACAAATGCATATATTTTCGTTTGTTGTAAATTTCGTGTAGTCTACACATTCCCTGTATCGCGTGCACTTTAGAGCTTCAAATTCGTACAATATTTTTTAATCATGAATTTGAAGTTTGCATCGTTGGGATGCAATGAAAATTAATATTTCGGAATTTCTTTAATTTTTTTGGTAGATTTTGCCTACAAAAATCCAACATTTTTCAAAGATATTCATTTATAGCAATCAACAATATAAATCGATTAAAAAAAATCCTCTATAATAATAAAAAAGATGGAAAATAATATGTGAAAAAGAACTTTCGTTGTGTTTCAACGATGCAAACTTCAAAGACATTTTTGATCTATAGAGGAAAAAAATGTTGAAGCATCCACCAATAAAGCGCGAGTTCGTTCCATTGGCGATATCGTTCTCGAGACGAGAATATTCGTTGCTTAAGATAGTAGTCTCGCCAAGGGGTTCTTGTATAGATTTTTTATTTTTTATTTTTAGGACTCATTCAGGACACTATTAAATGATTGCCTGCAAAATTGCAATAGGATTCACCGTTCCGGTTTCGAGATATTGGCAATCAATCACGTGTTCTTGTGGGAGGCAGTGGAAAATTTCACATTTCACGCAATAACTTCGAAACGTTTCTACAGATTTTTTTATTTTTTATTCTCAATAACAGAGGAACGTATGACGAAGTGGGTAAAAAAAAATCATGAATTTCAACCGTCTAGTTTCAGAGATTTAGCGATTTAAATAAAGCAATGTCTAGAGACGCTAGCGCCACGAGGCGACTGGAGACTAGAACTTGATTACAGTAGTGTTTCTGCATATCCGTATACGCCGAGTATTTACGTATTAGTAGCCGGAATGGATAGTCTGGTACAAAAGTGAGGCTTAGGTAAACATTATTAGGTAAACATATTAGGCGTTTTCATTACTTTCTACGTTTTTACATCCCGATAAGATGTACAACCTACATTATAAGGATATTTCGCAATATCCTTTCGAAGCTTTCATCGATTGAGCGGAGAATAAACTTTTTAACTTGACTGTGGCGAGACTACTACCTTAACGAAAAATGTCATTTTCATCATAGAACTGAATAGTAAATGTCTTATTTAGGTTTAAATGATTGATTCATTACTGAATTACTGTAAAATTTTGGTATCTTTTTCTGTAGTTTATTGATTAATTATTGATTCATTTCTGAACTGCTGTATAATGTCGGCATCTGTTTCTGTGGTGTATTGATTCAAAAATTGGATCGTTCGAACGGCCATCTGATGATTTGGTCACCAGGTGGCGAACAATCAGTTCGGGTCCTTCGTACGAAAAACGGTCGAAAAAAGGGAGACGGCGAAAGGGAGCGGGAGGGAGGGAGGGAGGGAGGGAGGGAGAGGGAGGGGGAGAGAGAGAGAGAGAGAGAGAGAGAGAGAGAGAGAGAGAGAGAAATTTTATATAAATAACTAATTTGAAGGAAAAAAAAATGCGAAAGGTGA
>OZ010722.1:17511072-17701042 GCA_963932345.1 Ophion ventricosus
TTATAGGGTTCATCGAGAAGTTGCGTGTGTGCGGCTCTGGCTCCCGAACAATGAGGCAAAAATTCTGAACGGAAGAGACGCACACCACACGCTCTTCCTTTTTCTTTTTCAACGACGCACAAACGTCCTGGCAAAGAAAAAAATTCGTTTTCTTCGAATTATTTACAATTTTTTTTTTGTATTGCGTTATACCGGTAAACAGTTCGTTTTTCTTTGACGGATGACGAAACGCGCAAAATATAGACTCCCGCTAAAGGGGTATCTTAAAAATAACAGATGATGAAAAAGAACCGTTGGGCGGGAAAAAAAAAATAAACAGATAAGGAAAAAAGATATAGCTTACGCAAGATTGAAGAAAAAAGGAGGCAGAAGCAAATCCGCAAATATTCGGGTGTTACGTCGTCGCAAAGATCTCGCGAATCTTACGAAAAATAACATATTTGTAAATAATATTAGAAGAGTAAGAAAGAAAAAAAAATTACAGTGTGTCTAACTTTGACCAGAACTGAAATTTCATGACATTTAAGGATTTTTAAGGACATGCACAAGGTCAACATAACCTCACAAATTTTCCAACCCAGTTTTCTCATAAATGGTTAAGGTGTTTGAGGAAAAACGAAGCATCCAGGCTCTGGAGAATATCCTGACACAGCGCTTGACGCTTTTCTTTTGCCCTAAAAATGATTTATCTTTGAGAAATCTCGGTTCGAAAATTTTAGCTATCTCTCTCGCACTTATATGTCACGCGGTACACCTTCTACTTCGCCTTAAGACCAAGATTAGGAATTTTTTTAATGACTTTTAGTATGACTTTCTGGTATAAAAGTATATTTTATAATTCTTTAGTGCGACTAATTTTCGAAATGTTTATATTTATATTTTGTTATGTGCCAATATTTATATTTTGTTATGTGAAAAGTCACCAAACTGTACAATTCCATGTATAGTTAAAAAAAAAATGAGAAACATTTCAAGTTTGCTGTAAAGAAATATATATTCGGAAACGTCTGGAAAAATATAACATACATTTCGGAACTTTGAGTAATATCATCTAGTCGCTTTACACGAATAACAAAGAAAAACTAATATGTTGAGATAACGAATCGTTTTTCTTTTCTACTACCTTCTTTTTCCTAATACCGTAGATTGCCGCAAACCCGCGAAAATTTGAAATTATTTTGGATAAATTACTATGATGTTGAAGTTTGCATCATTGTAACGCAACGAAAATGACTTTTTTTTCACATGGACAAAATATTTTTTTCGCTGTATTGGTCTACAAAAATCACTCAAACGTTTTTTCAGAGTCCTTATTAAAAAGTCTTCGACATAAATTGGCGAGAAAATATTTTGATAATAACAAAGATAAACAAAATGAAGATAAAAGATTTTTTCGTTGCATTGCAACGCTGCAAAACTTCAACACCGAAAATTAATACAAAAATCGGCCGTGCTAATGAGCGATGCAGAGATCTTAAAAAAAAAAATCAGGTAAACTGGTAATATTTCGTGACATTTCATGACTTTTTCTGGGACGAGTGTAATTTCATGACATTTAAGACTTTTCATGACTTTTCAGATCGGTAACCACCCTGTTGTATCAATTAATTTCCGACCTACTTTTCGTCACAGTCGCGTAAATCTGTATCAAAGTTTGCATCGTTGCAACGCGGCGAAAATTCATTTTTTTCTCTCTAAATTGCCAATATAATTTTACGGAAAACAAAATCTTTTTAAAAACTCTGCAACATAAACCGAGGAAAGTATTTTGGATGGAAAAATAAAATAAAAATCGTTGCATTCCAACGATTCTTTTTTTTTTGTTTTTTTTTTTTGAGGTAATAGTCTCGCCACAGTCACGTTGAAAAGTTTAATTTCCGCTCAATCGATGAAAGCTTCGAACTCTATTGCGAAATATCCTTATAATGTAGGTTGTTTATCTTATCGGGATGTAAAAACTTATAAAGTAATGATGAAAATGCATAAAATAATGTTTACCTAAGCCTCACTTTTGTAAGAGACTATCCATTCCGGCTACTAATACGTAGATACTCTGCGTATAAGAATACTACTATAATCTAGTTTCAGTCTGCCCCAGTCGCTTCGTGACGCTAGCGTCGCTAGACATTGCTCTATATTTAAGGCCTTATATACGCGAAAAATTTCAAAATTTTTCATTTTTATTTTTGATTCCATTAGCCTGAACGGTTAGGAATATTTTAAGCTTTACAGAATTGAAAAATTCCAAAAATTGTTAAAGTTAGATAAGATTGCATTTATAATAGATACCGCGCGGCGCGCCCGACCGTCAACTTCAAAGCCGTTTTTCCACGATTCACTTTTTTGAACCTTGTGAAAGTTCTAACTCTTGAAGAAAGGTTCAGATCGCTTTGAAATTTTGACAACATATTCTTAGTATCATCACCTGTCGTGTGAACCACAGAAACAAAAATTTAAATTACACAAAAAAATATAAAAAATAAAATACCGACAGAAAATTGAGTGAAAAAATTTTAAGTTTCGAATTTTTATTATAATAATTTTAAAAAAATAATATTGTTGGTTCACACAGAAGATACATTCATTATGCAATTATAAATATGTTCATTTTTTTTTTCAGACACCCACATCGATGCCGAGAACTTTCACCATCAACGCGCGCGCAAAAAAAATACATTGCTTTATTATGTTATATCTCCGCCATTTGTTGATATTTCTGTTTTTTTTTTTTTTTACATATACTTAACCATGTGCATAAATGATCTGTAAAAAAAATGTTGTCAATATATGCGTCATTTTTTTTTAACCGCGTCTAGAAAAGTACCTTCGAAAATCGGCGAAATCGCGTATGTAAGGCCTTAAATCGCTATATCTCGGAAACTAGACGGTCAAAATTCATGATTTTTTTCTTTACTCACTTCCGTCATATGTTTTATTCTGTAAAAAAAAAAAAGGAAACGGAACGGTGAATCCTTTTGAAATTTTGCAGGTAATCATTTTATTGTCCTGAATGCGTCCTCAAAATAAAAAATTAAAAAATCTATAGAAAAACGCCTTGGCCTTCACCACCGTAATAATTTTCCCGAAGTCGACGGCATCTTCGAGAAAATCTCCCGAAAAAGAATTCACAATAATTACAATATGACGATAGATCGAATAGGTAGATGTAATATTCCATCCTTAGTGTGGTTTAAATTCCATACATAGTTGCAAAGAATATAAATCCCCCCCCCCACACCCGTAATGAAAATAGCAAATAGAAGCCCGAACGATTGGTGTCAGTCCAGAAGAAGAAAAAAAAATACTCTCCAAAAATCAGTAGCAAGGAAAAAAGTACGCGAGCAATAACGAACGCGCGAGGAAAGAAAAAGTTCGAGCCACGCGGAGCCGGTGCAAGAGCCGTGAGAGACTACGCAATCGTTTCTACTACACGCACCACGGCCGTACAATCTCCATCACTATTTTCCTCGTACGTACGCGCGCGCACACACACACGCGCGCGCGCGCGCGACGCGGAATAAGGAGAAGAGTGATCGAGAGAGACAGACGAACTCTCGGGCCTCGTTCGGTTCTGTTTGTTCCGTGGCACGGTGTCTGACGCATCACCACGTGATTCGTTCGCGATGCCGCGTCGTTATTGTTTTTCATCGCGTTTTCTCTCTCTCTCTCTCTCTCTCTCTCTCTCTCTCTCTCTCTCTCTCTCTCTCTCTCTCTCTTACGAAAACCCAAAAATCTATTTTATTCCCATTTTCAAGCTTGATGGAATTAATTTCTTTATTTCAAATATTGTACATTAACGAGAATTGAATAAAACTTATGATTCGTGTTTCTCGATTGCGTCATCACAAAGGTCTCTCGAGTTTTTTCGAGAGAAAGAAGGAAAAAAAAAACCGTCTATGGCCCTAACTACGTCACTGAGGCGCCATCTTTGTTCCTATTGTTTTCAAAACGTTTCTCGCGTCTTTTCGAATGTAATTCTTCGGATTTTTGCGTGACGAAATTTGTCCGATGTTCTCTCGTAGCGGTACGGGTCGGTAACGTAGGACTTCGTGTCGGCGTAAACTCGTTGCATAATGACGCGCGTCGGCGCTTTGAAAAATCCGGCTTTCGATGCCGGGTGTGCGCTGCTCTCTCGATCGCGAGACACCTCGCCAAAAGACAGATGGACACACACACACACGAAGATATTGTGATTCTTTAATTAATTCGTCCCTACTTAAACCTTACCAAGTTCTCGACTACATCTTTTTCTTAATCGTAAAATAAGTGGAAGCAAAGACGAGAAAAAAAAAACAAAAAAAAAACGTTCGATGCGCGAGATATGGGAAGAATGGAAAAGTTCGCGTTTTTTAATCTGTTTGGTGTGCGATTGATGTGCTTTTTTTTCCTTGTTTAGCCGCGAAAGCAAATTGTGTACGACGCGTGAGTGTGATTAACCCTTTGAAGCATACATTTTTCCTTACGTGCAATCAGCTCAAAACTTCGTACTCGGAGGTTTTCGGGGTCGCTGAATACAAATCTGCACTCAAAATTTGAAAATTCAAGATGGCGGATCCAATATGGCGGACCACAAATGCAAAAATTGTTTGATGAAAGCAAAAGTTGGTTACTCGGGGGTTTTCGGGGTCGCTGATTACAAATCTGCACTCAAAATTTGGAAACTCAAGATGGCGGATCCAATATGACGGACCAAAATGCTCAAAGTAGCTTGATGAAGATGAAACTCCATATGCAGGGGTTTTTTGAGTCGTTGAATTCGAATCTCAGTTCAAAATTGAACAATAAAAATGGCAGTTCCAATATAGGATAATGAAACACAAATCTGGCTTGGTCACTGATACTAATCTGAGCTTATAATTTAAAAATAACTGGTGAACTGAAACATAAAATTCTCTTGATGGAGAGGAAACTCAGTGCTTTAGAGTTATTGAAGTCGCTAATTTTGAAACCAGTCAAAATATATAAATTTAAAAAGTTCTAAATTAAAAATTAAAAAAGAAACTCGCTACGTCCTCGTCGTTAGCTCCGGGTAATGCTAAAAGCGTAATTCTATTAGAAATTCAGTATAACAGAATCAACGTATTGAGCAACTCCGATGTTTTAGTAATTCCAGTAAAATCTCCGGTTTTGGTCCGCCATATTGGATTCGCCATTTTGAATTTCTGGATTTTGAGCTCGAATTCGTAATCAGCGACCCAAAAAACGTCTCTGAATTCATTTTTTGTGTATGGTTTACCTGCTAGATTAGGCACAATTACATTTATTGTCTAAAAAACGTGTTTTTTGTACTGTAGTGATGATCAACATCCACTAAGTGCAACATAAGCCCTTAATAGTGCTATTGTAGTAACAATTGGTCTCCTAACAACCTAAATATACATTTACATTCGTCGTTATACGCTAAAAAATTTTTTTATTCAAGAAAAACAGAGTGGAAGTAGGTGACATACCAGTATGTCACTATGCTTCAAAGGGTTAAGGTATTACTCTGGATGGATATTAAAAAATCGGCAAAATTTTTGAAAAATTGAGGAATAATAGTTCTTGATAGAATAATAATACACCAATTATTTTCGAATTTTTCACTAAATAATTAAGTACAGTCGAACCTCGATATAAGGAATCTCTAGGGAAAAGTAAAAAAGTTTGTTATATCGAGTTTTTGTTATATTAAGGTTTCGTTATATCGAGGTCATGTTTCAAAAAATTCGTTATATCAAGGTTTTAATGAAAAGGACAAATAAAAATTGCTCTAATTTAAGCCTTTCTTTAAAAAAATTATATTAGTATTATAAATATAGGGATAATTTTTTAAAGAAAGAAAGATTTAAATTAGATCAATTTTTACAAGCAATTAACAATTAGAGCATAATGTTTAAAACATATTATTTTTAAAAGCGGATTATTTTAAAATTAAACAAATATTTTGATTAAAACACATTTGTTGATTTTATGATCATACATATACAGTGGGTAAAAAAGTATTTGCACACCGCCTGTTTTTCAAAGTATCTTACAAAAAAAAATGCTTTAGCATTTTTTTTTGTAGGCTAAAACAAAATGCTTTAGCATTTTATTTTTTTCGAACATTATATTTTTCTTCGAAAAATTTTTTTTATTTTTTTTTATTTTATTTTGCAGGATAATTTGAAAAACATGTGGCGTGCAAATACTTTTTTTACCCACTGTACATAGTAACATTGAAATAACAGCTTTGGTATCTTTGTGTTCGTCAAAGTCTTCTAAAAAAAAAAAGTCAGTAATTTTCTTTTGCGTACACTTAGACTTTTGTAGTTGAATTTGGTTATCGTTAGTTGCTAATCGCGTCTGCCGAGTTTTCGATAGTAATTCGATAGCAGAGAGGGAGAGAAGGGAACGAAAGGAATTCGTTTACCGAACGCTTCGTTATACAGAAGGTTTTGTTCACAAAAATTCCATGTATAGAGGTTAAGGGCCCTGAAAGTAAATTCGTTAAATCTATAGTTTTCCTTCGTTTTATCAAGGTGTCGGGTGTCTATCGGAAGGGAATGGACAAATCTTCTTTATATCAAGGATTTCGTAATATCGAGGTTTGACTGTAGTTATAAACATATGAATTTAACACGTTCGCTTATGGGAAAACAGCTTCTGCAGACGTTAATGGTTGCAAAACTAAATCATCGTAAATTCTGAAAATATTATATCAAGATTTAGGATCGAGCGATTGATTATGCTAAGTTTCAAATAAATCGACTGCGTAATTGTCGAGAAATGAATTAAAGTAATGATGAATATCGCCTTCTTTAACGATGAATGAATAGCAATCATTGGAAAACTCAATATATATATTGAGTTTTTGGATAATTATTGATAATAATAAGATGATCCAAACGTATTAATTAAATTTAAACTTTTTGTTGGACAGTTCGATGGTCCCGAGCGGGTCTATCTTATCTCGCTCAGACCTTTACGCAGTAGCGTAATTGAAAGGGTCCCAGATGTACTAGCGTAACTCTCGCGTCCTCCGCGAAGTATCGTATCTCGGCAGACCCTGTTCATTCTAACGCATCTCCGGCTGCGCGTGAGATCCATCGTATCTCCCGCAGCCTTAGAACGGAGTATCGTAACTCGCCGACTGCGATATGCTCTATCGTATCTCAGATGCACCAAAACGTTTCATCGTAAGTCGAAATTTGGTGATTTTTGAAAAACATCACTACTAAGTTCGTTCGAGCTTGAAGAATGCCCAGACAAAATTTTAAATCATTTTGATAATTTTTTGTGCTGTAATTAATTAAAGTAAAACAAGATATCGTATCCCCCCGCGCTCTGAAAGTTCCATTCTAGTTTCTACTCTATCGTAAGTCGTCGAAAATCTCGACGACTTACAATGAAAGAATAAGTTATGTAACGATAACAGTTATAAGTATGTTATTATTATGACGTGAATGGAAATAATATAATAATTCATTGATTTAAACAGATAATTAATTAATCATGAAATATAGAAAAATAATAATCGTAATGATATTATTAACACCTTTTGAGATTGGGCGACACAAGAATTGTATTACGGTTATCACTATATCTATTCGTTTGAAAATTGACTGAGATTTGGCGATTTTATTTGAAACAAAAATTGATTACCAGTTACAAGATATTTTATTTTTAAATTTTATTCCGAAAACTTTACATAGTATGAAACAATTTCATTAGAAAAAAATATGCATTAGGTATATCTCTACAAGCAGCTATTTTTCATACAGTTTCATACAAATTATTAGCACACATACATGTGCTAATAATTTGAATGAAAGACCTTTCGTCGAAGCATGACGGCTGTCAGGGGGAAAGCCTACCAAAGACCTTTCGACCGAAATATATGATGAATATTATGATAATAGTATATTATGTTTCTATTTTCACAACCCTTTTCATGTCTAAAAAATATTCTGCATATAATGCGCAATATTTATACATAAATGTTGTGATGATTCAGTGACATTTTATTTTTGAGAACGCGAAACTTTCAAACCGCGTTTACTGAAAACTTGCGATTCGTAGATACGATGAAACGTTTTGGTGCATCTGAGATACGATAGAGCATATCGCAGTCGGCGAGTTACGATACTCCGTTCTAAGGCTGCGGGAGATACGATGGATCTCACGCGCGGCCGGAGATGCGTTAGAATGAACAGGGTCTGCCGAGATACGATACTTCGCGGAGGACGCGAGAGTTACGCTAGTACATCTGGGACCCTTTCAATTACGCTACTGCGTAAAGGTCTGAGCGAGATAAGATAGACCCGCTCGGGACCATCGAGTTGTAACAGATGTACAGGCACTGGCAAAACGTCAGTCAAGCGCGCGCCAATGTCGTCGAATTCGACTTTAATTATTAACAGTGGAAAATTAACATTTCGAAGTGTTAATTTATTATTAAATTAGCTATTTGTGCGGCTAAAAATATACGACATGATCTAGACTTGTAAATCTACGATTCGCACATTTTGGACTAACTTTTTGCCTGACGGTTCATTCGGTAATACCTTAAGGTATTCCTTTCACAAAATTCATACATTTAACAATTAACTGATTTTCGTCTACAATTAAGTAAAAATACATCCGAGTACGCTGGCAAACTTACAAGCCAAGTTATCGAACTTTTAACAAAAAAAAATACAACTTTAAAAATCGTTTAATTTATGCATCACTTTATGGCGATGACATGGCTAGCCACTTTTTTCTAATCATTCATATACTAAATAACTCTAGATATTTGATATAAACCGCGCTAAGAATGTCAGACATTTTGACGATTCCATAACGACGATAAAAACAGGGGGTCACCAAATATACAAAGAAAATATTAACCCTTCGCGGTCACACGTTCTGGCTATAAGAGGCTAGTCACAGTGGGGTCGCAATGACCCCAGCCACGTTTAAACGATTGCCGCGTTGACCGTATCCTTCCGAAAGACTCATCAAAAAATTCAGGATATTAGTTTGAACGTTCTAGAATGTGGCGTTCTCGGTATTATATCTATATCGAATTTTAAAATGGCGGAAAAAATCAGCAAGAAGTCAATGCGTAAAAAAGCCCTTTTTTACTACAAAAAAAAATCATAACTCTTGCAATTTGCAATTTTTTTCACAACAGGGTGATACTCTTGAGATATGATAGTATGAGGGAAAAAAAATAGCTCCATAGGGGAAGTTTTAAAAGAGGTATTTATTCTTATATCCGAAGAGCCATTTCGGAGTGAAGTAACGAACGATAATCATGAAAAATGATCGATTAAAAGCGACTTAAGGTAGTATGTGGACGAACGTCCTTATTAGGAAAAAAATTGATTTTTTTGTATGCCGTAGTATAGACATACAGAATGACGTCCGCGAAAACTCAGCATGCCTTACCCGGCTAGATACAATAGTAATTAATTCACGAAATCAATGCATTTAACCCTTACCATATGGGGAATCCGTGCGGATCGAGCTTTGAGACGAAAATAATAGTAGTTCGCGAATAGATATGAGCTATACGAAAAGCGATAAATAACAAGAAAACTGTCGCGGTTACGTATGTTGCATACAAAATATAGGTTACGGGATATTTCGAGCAGATATTATCGATTGAATCGACTAATTTTTGCGTTCGCTAGCCGTGTCTGTCATGGCGGGAGAGATGGCGTAGATTTGGCAAAACCGCATGCCGTCAGCTGTGTTCGTATCCGGGAGGCCGAATCGAGCCGGTCAATATGAATGCAACGACAAAAGTTGAAGATTCTTTACGCGAGAAATTTGCTCATTAATGATAAATAATTATGGATTGAATATTATATAATGAAGTTTTTATCATTCTTTTTTATCTTCGCGGGCGTTTTTTGTACTCCATGTTGTATGTAAGACCGAAGTTACATACGCACATTGCACACACACTACGCACATGCTTACACACACGGACGGCATAAACAAACTTTTGACATTGATCGGAAGCGGCTGAGGACAGCGTTGCCACGAATATTGTCAGAATTATGAAATAGCGGACGATGAGACAACTCAAGTCAAATCTGATTGCTATTTTAATACTTTACTTTTCATAATATAATGCGCACAGTTATCACATACACTTCTCAAATCATTATTTTCCGTATCATATTTATTATTGTACCTAAATGTATTATATTTTGCATTTTTCAGATTCGAAAATTGATAGATATTCTATTGACTAGTCAATCCGCTAGTACTACCTTAAAGTTGCGCTTGGAATCATTTTGGCCCCGGATGACCGCGGAGCAGTGGCGTAGCAAAGGTGGTGCGGCAGTTGCGGGCCACAACAGGCATCAGCTCAAAATTTTTGGTGAGGGGCAGCAAAATTTGGCAAAAATTTGATGCCCTGGTATGAAAAAATGCTGGCTCTAAGGGCAAATTTTCAACGAATCTGACAAAATTTCACTGCTTTGTTTTCTTCCGCGAATGATGGGCCATAGCCACCATCTATCTACCGTCCTAGAATCTGCAAATCGGTGTCAGGCTAAAGTCGCCGAAGACTGCTCAGATTCAAATTTTCGCGCTGCATGTTCACTTTAATTTTACCGCTGAAATGTCCACAGCATCATGAGGGATTCTGCTGCGCATCGCGTCATGTGCTGAAACGTTGCCGCACAGAAGCCACATTCATGCACGGAGAGAATTAAATGTTAAAAATTATCGTGCAGTAACGGTAACCAGATGACAACCCTGAAACTTCGCTTATTATTACTGAGTAAAGCACAGAGTTTCACGAAAATAAAATAAAATTTCATCTTCAGATAGAACATTTTACCCGATTTTCTAGTAAATTTTGATGTGTAACACAATACGCAAAACTTAAATTTAAAAAATATATAATATCAGCGAAATTTTACTGTGCATTTTATTATTTTATGCCTTTGAAAAATGTCTCTAAAAAAGTATCGTCTTTATAACAGTTATTTTAAGATTTATTATAAAATTTAATGGGTGTTATAGGAAAATGTATTGTGCTCTCGGTAAAAATTATCGTGCGCGCTACCCTTCTTGTATAGTAAAATTTTAGCTACGTATTTGAAATTTTCTGTAACGTGAGTTAAAAAAAAAACTTGTCGCATACGAATTATTATGCTTTTCTCACTTGTCACCACATTGAAATATATCACGGTAATTTTTACCGTGAAATTCACGAAAAAAATTACTTTTTAATGCTCTCCGTGTGCATCTGATGTAATAGAAAGGTAACATCATATCGATATTGGATTGAGACGGCGTTATTTGTCTAAAAACCTCAGCCAATAGTGGTCAAAATAATAGTGTAGCGAGATAAGAAAGATTTGCGGAGGAACTAAAAACGTGTCGATTGCGCTGAGTGTAACCGAAGATCAACCCAATGACCATTTTAAGGACCACCCGAACAGCAAGGCGAAACGTTGAAAAGCAGTGTAGTGGATTTGAACCCGAGGAGGTAAGTTTATTTATTTTATTGTTTTAATGAATAATTAAGAAAGCAACAGATTTTAACGTTTTATGCTGGCATAATCGAACTGAGCGTTTGTCGTATTTATTATTTCAGTTCATTTTTGCCCATTCACGAATGACCCATTTACGGCTCGCTAATCTAGCAATGTTGTCCATTGGACAAGAGCTGGTGGAGAAAATTGATTTCAACAAAATCATTGACTGTTTTGCCAGCCAAAAAGCTCGAAAAATTGATTTGTAGCCTCTTTTTACTGTTATCTCCTTCGTTACGCAACAAATAAACGATTTCTTGCAAAAAAAAAAAATACTTCTGATAAAACTTCGAAAAATGTGACCAACAAAAGAATTTTCGTAACCGTGACTTTTCAGCGAACATGTAAAGATGTCAAAATCTCCAAAATTTATGCGAAATTTTTCATTCCTGTTCATCGTTCGTTACAATGATTGATTGTAAGTTATTTTTATTAAATGAGACGAAAGTTTGCATCGTTGTAATGCAACGAAAATTATTATTTTTCAATTGCTCGAATTTATTGTGGCCGCTCTTCGTTACGAAGCTCCATCAATCATTTTTTAAATCGCGTATTTAGACATCTATAATTTTTATCTGCAAAAAAAATCATTTGTCAAATAGTTTAAATGAGGAAATAAAAATATGAGGCAGAATTTTTCGTTGCATTCCAACGATATAAAAACTTCAGGACTATTAAAGAGTTTCGAACCCAGAATCGAAATGCTTGTAGACGGTTGAAATTTATATCGCCGCGAGATTAATTTAAGATGCATTAAGTATCGAAAAATCAATCTGTTTCAAAACATAGTTTGGGAAATTTTTAATGTTCATTTCGAACGTTTTGATTTCATCAATAATGATGACGTTGAAGTTTGCATCGTGGAAAAGCAAGAAAAATGTCTTTTTATTTTCCAAATTTCCTTTGGCAGATTCTAGCTACATATAATACGCATTTTATTTTAAATTCTTTTATCTCGATGTACAACCTAAATCTGCGAAATATGATTTTTTGGATAAAAATGAAAGGAAGGAAAAAAAAATTTAACATAAAAAATCTCCGAAGCTATGTTGAAACAATAATTGACTTTTGGACAGTCCTTGCATCCTAAATTAATCTTTCGGTAATAACAATTTCAAAGCCCTTTCATCATTTCGATTTTGGTATCGAAACTCCTTAACTAGCGAGTATTTCAAAATCGGCGGATGTTTAAAACCTACGTAGTGTTACAGCATTGGAACTTTATAAAATAAAATGTATTTATTCGTCCGCCGGACATTTTTAACGTTTTCTTGACTTTGCCGAATGAAGACCTCTTTATAAAACGTTGCATGTTGAAGATTTTTCACCATGTAAATAACCTTGAGCTAACGATGCTTTAGCGATAGTCAGTCGTACCAATGTCGCTGTTGCCAAGTCGATCGATTATTTTTTCATCAATCAAATTGCAACATATTTATATTTAATTGCAAAAATTCTAAGTATAAACATCATATCCCGGCTTGGAAATATTGTTCAACAATATTACGATTTGGACATTTCTCGATAATAATTCATTTTTACATGAAATTTTTTTCGCAAGAAGTCAGACTGCCGAAAACTCATTGTATTATTGCCACTTCCCAATCTTGCAGCTAAAGAACGGTATCGAAACTCCTTAAGCGCCACCGTCATCTACACGGAGAGAATTAAATGTTAAAAATTACCGTGCAGTAACGGTAACCAGATGACAACCCTGAAACTTCGCTTATTATTACTGAGTAAAGCACAGAGTTTCACGAAAATAAAATAAAATTTCATCTTCAGATAGAACATTTTACCCGATTTTCTAGTAAATTTTCATGTGTAACACAATACGCAAAACTTAAATTAAAAAAATATATAATATCAGCGAAATTTTACTGTGCATTTTATTATTTTATGCCTTTCAAAAATGTCTATAAAAAAGTATCGTCTTTATAACAGTTATTTTAAGATTTATTATAAAATTTAATGAGTGTTATGGGAAAATGTATTGTGCTCTCGGTAAAAATTATCGTGCGCGCTACCCTTCTTGTATAGTAAAATTTTAGCTACGTATTTGAAATTTTCTGTAACGTGAGTTAAAAAAAACTTGTCGCATACGAATTATTATGTTTTTCTCACTTGTCACCACATTGTAATATATCACGGTAAGTTTTACCGTGAAATTCACGACAAAAATTACTTTTTAATTCTCTCCGTGTATTAAGAGATCAGTATCAGTCTATTTTCGGAAATGTTCGATTTTCTAAAAACGTCAGTTTCGTATATTACACACAAATACGATAGAAAACGTCATTTAAGTCTGAGTGACCGATGAGGGGCTAAAAAGAGTGATACAATAGGAGCGTCTCTGCGCGCAACCCCCGTGTCGAGCGTCCAAAGCTCGCAGAACAGAGATCCGAGACCAAAAATCCCAAACAAGTGAAGTTTTTTGAAGAAGCTGAAGGAATAATGTATGGGCCAGGCATCGCTTATCGAGGGTTAGAGGCTTTTTTTTTTAAAAAAAATTTTTATGCACATTTTTACAAGAGAAACTTTAAACGCTTTTTTCTCAAAACAACGTTTTTCGACCTTGTCGACATTATTTTGGAAAAACTATTGCATCGATTAGGCTCGAATTTACAGGGAATGTTCTATGCATGTATCTCTTCGACCCCTACTAACGGTATAAATATTCATCAATATTTAATCCTATTTTTAAACAATTTAAGTTGTAAAAAAACAGTCGAAAACTTCAAAAGTGCGCCATTTTGTTTTCTTTTTATCGGGGGTGAAAGTTTTCAGTGGGGGTCATAACTGAAACTCCACTTTATAATAAAATACTCGACTTTTTGTTTTCAGATGCTCCAAAGATTTCGTGTCTCCGAGGTCAAAGCAAGGGTAACTTCAGGCAACCAGATCACCAAGATAAATTTCGAAAAAAAAATTTTTTTAAATTTTTTCTTGTACTTTGAAACTTCTATTTTTATGTATAAAAAGAGTAAAATGCGGAGATAAATATTATGAAAAAAAAAATTCTTGAAAACATGTGCAATAGATGGAGACTGATGCCTTAATGATTCAAAAGGGCCTCAAGTTCAACATACAAAAAACCATTTTCACGGCTACACGACGATGACGAAAATATTCAAATGCAAATTCAATTTGCATGGCGTTGAAGTTTGCATCGTTGGAATGCAACGATTTTTTTTGTTCATTTCTCATTTCTTTTTTTTAAATCATTATCCAAAGCCTTGTTTTTTTTTCCAAATTAACGTCGCAAATGTCTAATAATAATACGTAAAAACGTTTGAGTGATTTTCACAGGCTAAATCGGCCAAAAAAAAAAATTGAACAATAAAAAATAATTAATTTTCGTTGCATTCCAAGGATGCAAACTTCAACATCATCAATTTGCTGCTAAAAGATCTTTCAGCAAAAAGACACCATGTGGACGTTTCGATAGCTCAATAAATTATTACGATGTATGAGTTTTTTTTTCTTCCAATAAACCGCAAAAAAAATGTATACGACGTCAAGATTTATTCTATAGATGCTAAATTTTCGAAAAATATATAACGAAAAGGGCAAAATTATGCATATTTATACTTTTATTACGTGAAAAAGAAGAAAATGTGTTACTACCAACTTGAAAAACTAACATTATTGATTCTTATGAAAGAATCGTAATCTTTCATTAGATCAAAAGGATTGAAAAGATTAATAATATTAAAATATTTAGTAGAAAATTTACAGGGTAAATATGTGAAAATGGCAATGGGTATAAATGAAAACACGCCTAGCAACATATGGAGAATGGAAGCGGGAATAAGGGGCATAGGAATAGAAAGCATGGAAAAGAGCAGCAAACTACCTATGTGAGGTTATGAAAATGTCGGACGATAGGTGGCCGAAGAAGTGCTTGGAAGAAGAAGCCAGAGAGATACTAAATGCAAACCCATCCAAATGGGGACTGGAAATGAAGAGAGCCATGGAGAAGGTGGGAGTGGGAGCAATATGGCAAAGAATAAGAGACGGAGATATGGAGGGGAGTAGGAAAGATAATCAAAAGAGCGATACAAATAAAAACGGACCAGGAAATACAACAGGAATGGAACGAAATTGAGAAGTCGACGTATTGCAGGGAGTATAAAAATCGAAAACAAAATATCGGAATGGAAGAGTACTGGGAAGCGAAGGGCATAGAGGGAAGAGCCAAAGAAACATGGGCAATGTTACGATACGGGAATATAGGAAAAGGAGGTAGAAAGGGATTCGCGGATACTGTATGTCGATGTTGTAGAAAGGAGGAAAAAAAATTTGGAACACATCCTTGAATGCGAGAAAATAAAAGAAAAAATAAATAAATAAGTGGTAGAGCGTTTGGAAGAGTGGCGAAGAGGTTACAAGGGAGGAGCACTGAAAGGAAAACTTAATAGAAGAATGGAAGGCGGGCCGATAAAAGAATTATGCGAGTATGTGCAAGCCTTCGAATGTATGGTGAGGAAGGGAACATAAAGGAGAAAATGACCGAAAGGTAAATGCAAAAAAAGGAGAAAGAAACGTGTAAGTGGGTATCAATGTACAGAGGGAGGAACTGTGTAAAAAATCGCAAGGGTATAACCGGAAATAAAGAACTAACTAAGTATTGAAAGAATTAAAAGATTCGTAATCTTTTATCAAACTTTGATGGTTCAATATGATATATACAGGGTGGTCCAATAACTATTAGCACCTTGGATATCTTCGAAACTATAAGGTTCACAGAAATATTTGCTGAAATGAAATTGCACAGTACGAAAGGGGCCATCCGATAGCGATAATAGTTTTTTTGCAGGTGGAGGTACTTCGGACATTTGAAGGTCAACTCCATTTTTTTAAATGGATCGGTATGTTTTTTTTTCTGTATCATGAAAGAGGAGCTTAAAACGAGTCCAACGACCTATAACATAAGGTCATTGAAGGTCATAGAAAGTACAGAAAGGCGATAATACTTACAGTTTCGGTAGTAAATAAAATTACTACGTTTTATAGTAAGTCCAGCATAGTATGTCCAGCACATTATTCATTGATTGCACGAAGGCAACTCGACGAAAAATTTCGAAATCGTTGGATTGGACGCGACGGTCCAATATCGTGGCCAGCTCGTTCCCCAGACCTAACACCTTTCGACTTCTTTCTATGGGGAACATTGAAAGATAAAGTGTACAAAGAAGTACCAACTACACTTGACGACATGCAACAAAGAATTATTACAGCCTGTGCATCAATAAGTTCTGACGCTGTCAAACTTGCAAGTCAATCAATCAAAAAAAGAATCCAATGTTGCATTGATACTGATGATCGTCATTTTGAACACTTACTATAAACGTAGTAATTTTATTTACTACCGAAACTGTAAGTATTATCGCCTTTCTGTACTTTCTATGACCTTCAATGACCTTATGTTATAGGTCGTTGAACTCGTTTTAAGCTCCTCTATCATGATACAGAAAAAAAACATACTGATCCATTTAAAAAAATGGAGTTCACCTTCAAATGTCCGAAGTACCGCCACCTGCAAAAAAAAACTATTATCGCTATCGGATGGCCCCTTTCGTACTGTGCAATTTCATTTCAGCAAATATTTCTGTCAACCTTATAGTTTCGAAGATATCCAAGGTGCTAATAGTTATTGGACCACCCTGTATATGGTTTTCGATGGGCAAGATGGGCTTTTTTTCTTCGAAATGTTTACAAAGGTTTAGTTTAAATGAATCCGTTGTTAGAATTGGTTTATCATGGTGTTAAAAAGGTAAAAAAAAATTATGTCGCTTGTAGCGTGAATGTCTCACCCACACGGAGAATTAAAAAGTAATTTTTGTCGTGAATTTCACGGTAAAAATTACCGTGATATATTTCAATATGGTGACAAGTGAGAAAAGCATAATAATTCGTATGCGACAAGTTTTTTTTAACTCACGTTACAGAAAATTTCAAATACATAGCTAAAATTTTACTATACAAGAAGGGTAGCGCGCACGATAATTTTTACCGAGAGCACAATACATTTTCCTATAACACTCATTAAATTTTATAATAAATCTTAAAATAACTGTTATAAAGACGATACTTTTTTATAGACATTTTTGAAAGGCAAAAAATAATAAACTGCTCAGTAAAATTTCGCTGATATTATATATTTTTTAAATTTAAATTTTGCGTATTTTGTTACATATCAAAATTTACTACAAAGTCTGGTAAATTTTTCTATCTGAAGAAATTTTATTTTATTTTCGTGAAAATCTGTGTTTTACTCAGTAATAATAAGTGAAGTTTCAGAGTTGTCATCTGGTTACCGTTACTGCACGGTAATTTTTAATATTTAATTCTCTCCGTGCATTTAACCGCACGTAAAATTACACGGTGTTGAAGTTTGTATCGAAAAATCTTTAATCTTCCTTTTGTTTATTTTTATTATTATGAAAATATTTTCTCGCCAATATAAACTGGCGAGAAATTATTGTAGAGCTTTTAACAAGGACCCTGAAAAACGTTTGAGTGATTTTTGTGGACCAAAAAAAAAAGTAATTTTTGTTGCGTTATAACGATTCAAACTTGAACATCATAAAGTTACATCATAAAAATTACTAAACTATTTTTTAGCTCTGGTGTTTTGTAGTGAAAAAAAAAATTTATTCGTGAAGACTCAGTATAGTCTGGGCAATATATATATTAGGGTGGCCGACTACCTATGGAAAATGGAGGCGGGCAGGAGAAGTATTGAGATAGAGGCCAGGAGAAGGGCAGGGGATTATTTACTAGAAATACTAAAAATGGACAAGGAACGGTGGCCAAAAATCTGCTTGAAAGAGGAGTTACGAAATATCGCTAACGGCAATCCGTCTTAATGGGGACGGGAGTTGGAGGGCGCAATGAGGGAAGTGGGGGAAGGTAGGATTTTGAACCTGATCACAAACGAGAGAAATCTGAAAGAAATTGAGAAAATATTGAAAAAAGGAGTGGAAACAAGAAGGGACCAAGACATTCAGAAAGATTGGGCTGGAATTGACAAATCCTCATTTGCAGAGATGTACAAGGGAATTAAAGAGGATGTCGACAAAGCCAAATACTGGGAGGATAAGGAAATAAAAGAATACCTCAAAGAGGAATGGGCACGGTTAAGGTGTGGCAACGTAGGCAAAGTAGGAAAGAAGGGCTTTTCGAGCTCGACTTGCGTGTTATGCAACAAAGAAAAGGAGAGTTTGGAGCATGTATGTGGGAAAGCTAGAAAAGAAATAAAAAAAGAATGGGTAGAAAAGGTCGATAAATGGAGAGATAACAGGACAGGAGAATGTTTGAAAAGCTGGACCATCAATACCCTAAAGGGTAAAGTGATTAGGGAACTGTGCGAATATACAAGAAAATTTCGGAGACTTCAGCAAGAAAAGGGCGTGAGGGGAATTGGGAACAATTAACGGAGTGGATAGGGAGATGATAGCAGGCGTATAAATATGGGGTAGATTAACTAGCTAACTGAGCACCGAAAAAAGAGCTGTGATAATGGTTTTTGTTTTATTAAAACTACAGCTCTTCGAGGTCAAGATACGAGACATAACTATAACGTATATTATTAAGTCAACGCGTTCGTTTCTTTCGGTCTAATTTCCATGTAGGTTCCCTCCGGATTAGACTTAACTTTTATATTCATCGTTCATAAGTACATATGTTTTTTACTTTCTTCTTTTGTATGTATACAACTACCTAGGATAAGGGATTATGTAAAAGGCCATAGGCTGTACAATGGAATAAACTACTACTATATTAGGGTGGCAAAAAAAAAATCGGTATTTTTTTCGCAATAATAGTTTTTAAGAAGTTGGAGTGTGGTGAAAGAAAAAACCTCGCGAAAAGAGGGTCGTAGAGCTCAAGATTAAGAGGTGGCGCAAGCGACTTTTTTCTTTGCAATTAATCACGAAAAATCATGGTATTCGTAAAAAATGTACGCAACAAATTTAATTCGATTTGTAATAAAAGAACGAATAAGAGTGTCATCATTGCGAATTAGAACAAAAATTATTATTTTTTAAACATTTTTTTTATATTTTTATTTTTTCGCGTATAATATACGATAATGGTCGTATATTTACAACAAAAAAATTGTTTAAACAATAATCATTTTTTTTTCAATTTGCAATGATGACACTTGTTCGTTCTTTTATTACAAATCGAATTAGATTTTTTGCATACATTTTTTATGAATATTATGATATTTCGCCGTTAATTGCAAAAATAAATCAATATATATTAGGTGTAGTAAAAAGAAATCCATTATTCCTGCCTTCAATTTCACGCAAAAATAATGGATTTCTTTTTACTACACCTAATATATATATATTGGGAGTACAAATTAATTCGGTTCGTTTTCAAGAGGCTCTGGCTGTTATGAAAGTTTCATAGCGACAGCTGATTTCAGTGGTTTCAGAGAGGTTGGACATCTGTCAATAACATTCAGTTTATATCGCTTTGAGTTCCATTAAAAACCTTGTTTTTTACTGTGTTGAATGTGTCAAATTTTGTGTTAACTAAGCAGCATTTGCGGGAAGTTTTACTTTTCTGCTTTAATTGGAAAGAAAGTGCAGCTGAAGCGCAGCGAATGCTTGTTGAAGTTTATGGTAATGATGCTCCAACTGATAAATCATGTAGGGAATGGTTTCGACGCTTTAAGAACGGTGATTTCAGCGTTGAAGACAAGCCTCGCCCTGGACAGCCAAATGAGCCAATGAGCTGCTACAACCTGGCGATTCCATTACGGGCGATCGGTATAGACTACAATTGATTCGTTTGAGCCGTGCATTACGAGAAAAACGGCCGGAATACGAGCAAAGGCATGACAAAATTATTCATCTGCATGACAACGCTCGGCCCCATGTCGCAAAAGTCGTAAAAAAATATTTGGAAACGCTCAAATGGGATATTTTACCGCACCCGCCGTATTCTCCCGACATTGCTCCTTCTGATTACTGGATGTTCCGACGGATGCAGCAGGATTTAGCAGGTCACCGGTTCACTTCTTTCGCAGAAATCGAAAATTGGCTCAAAACTTGGATCGCCTCAAAAGACGAGACTTTTTTTCGAGATGGAATTCGAAAATTGCCTGAGAGGTGAAAAAAAGTAGTAGCCAGCGATGGACAATACTTTGATTAATCTATTTATACCTTTTATTTTGAAATTAATGAATTTTTTTACCACAAAAAAACGGACCGAATTAATTTGTACTCCCAATATATATATATATATATATATATATATATATATATATATATATATATATATATATATATATAGGGTGAGGCACATAAAGTGTTACAGAGCAATAGCACTCAAACTATTGATCATATCCAAAAATGTTTCAGACAAAAGTTTCAGTGTTCGAGAAGGCCGTCATACTGGATCACCCTATTTTTTTTATCGGTGGAGGCGCTGAAGCTACGTCAAGCTCAACTCCACTTTTTTAAATGGAACCATGTATTTTTTTTTTCGATGATATTATTACCGATTTTAAGACGAATTCAGCGACCTACAACACAAGGTCATTCTAGTCACGCAGAGTATGAAAATAGTCGAAAAATCGAAAAATATCGGAATAATCACTTTCAAAGGATCCACTAACCTTGGTTTGGGTCTACCTACAGAAGATGCTCGAAGTGATGACCCAGGACTTTGTAAGCACTTGTTAATTCGCTGATGAAAAGACCGTCTAACTTCAGCCAACATTTGTGGTGTAATTTCGCGCGACGGGTAGTGTTAATCCTGCTGAGATCCTACGATCTCCGATCACTCTCATTTTAAGCTAATTTCGAACACCTATTAAAATGAAATACAAATCTAAATATCTTGGATCACTACTAAATATTTGACAGTGATTCGAGATATTTAGATTTGTATCATCGATACTGACCTTGAATGACCTTGAACGACTTTGACCCCCAAATGTTTTTTATGCGGCTTGAGATGCTCCACAAGATGGTTGAAAAAAAAATGTACCATTCCCTTTAAAAAAGTCGAGGTGACCTTCACTGTGCGTCAGCGCCTCCACCGAAATAAAAAAAAAAATGGTCGCATTTGATGGCCCCCTTCACACCGTACAACTTTTGTCGGGAACATTTTTTTGTGACGTCGATAATTACCGAGTTATTTCGGGTGGCAGAGATAAAATGGACACCCTGTATATATACAATTGAACCTCGATATAACGAATCTCTAGGGAAGAGCAAAAGAGTTCGTTGTATTGAGGTTTCGTTACAACGAAGTCATGTTCCAAAAAAATTCGTTATATTGAGGTTTTAATAAAAAGGACAAATAAAAATTGCTCTAATTTAAACCTTTCTTTCGTTAAAAAAAAAAAAAAGTTATTAGTACTAGAAATATAGGGATATTTTTCAAAGAAAGAAAGGTTTAAATTAGAGCAATTAGCAATTAAAGCATAACGTCTATGTATTTAATCCGATGTATCTTTCATTTCTTTGATTTTATCATTATCCAAAGCCTTTTTTTTTGCAAATTGAGATCGTAAATCTCTAATAAGAATACCTAAAAATGTTTGAGTGATTTTCACAGCCTAAATCGACCAAATAAAATATGTGCTATCAGAAAGAAAGAAAGAAATGTCGTTGCGTTCCAACGATGCAAACTTCAACGTCATTTTTCACAGCGTCTAATTTTTTAATTAAACAAACATTTTGTGTCATTTAAAAAATTTGCAAGACTAGACAGGCTCCGTAGAAGCAGAGAGAGAGGGGGGGGCGAAAGGAAGGGAATTCGTTTACCGAACGCTTCGTTATACAGAGGTTTTGGTCACAAAAATTCCTTATACAGAGGCTAAGGGCCCTGAAAATAAATCTGTTATATCTATAGTTTTTCTTCGTTTCTTCGTTGTCTTATCGTAAAAGAGTGGACAAATCTTCGTTATATCGAGATTCGACTGTATATAATAATCTTGGGTTGTGGGTAACGCGTCCGACCTGCTTAAACCGGAAACAAAAGTGTCGCACGTATTTTTTTTTTTTTTTTTTTTTTCGGCAATATTACGATATCCGGGGCCCCTATTTTTGTCACCATGTAACTTTATTATTTGGACGAAAATAAGACTTTTTTAAAGAGTGGTAAAAATTGATATTCGATCCAGGTAAAAAGTTATGGAGTTATAAAGTTTGCAAAAATGCGGTCGAGAATAGCGGACCCGAAGACGGGGGAGGGGTCCAGAGGGGGGTCCAGGGCGGGTGGGCTGCCGGGCACGAGGGGCAGAGCCCCTAGTGGGAGTGAAGGGATGGGGGCGGAACCCCCCACCCCCCCTTACCCAAAAAATCTATTTTTTTTAAGGCCGGATCCTGAATTAGAAGGTCCAAAAAATCGAATTTTTTTAAATTGTTTAAATCTATTCCTGATGTATCTAAGAATGTCTAGACAAAGTTTTATAGCCCAATTCGAAATATTTCCAAAGATACAGCACTGAACGTAGTGGAGTGTCGAGCAGGTATACGGGCGCTCGGGCAGTTAGGGCGCCCGTTTTCTCGAGTTTTCGTTTTTACGATTTTTCTAATTTGGCGTATCTGATTACAAAAAAACTAGAAGTCCAATCGAAACAAACCAAAGCTTGTTCGCTTCAGTATCGTTTTCTTTTCTATTTGAACTAAAAACATTGTCGAAAAAAAAATTCTTAACAATTTTTTTAGCAAGTTGAAATAATTTTTTTTTTCACAAAAAGCACATTTTCTACTTCAAACCCGAAAAAACATTCAAATTTCAAAAAAAAAATCGTTTTTTTTTAGTTCATATAGAAGAAAAATATGTCACAATTAAAATGGTTTTTGGTTTTTTGTTTCAGATGAAAATTACGAGCTCCATTTGTCACGCCGCAAGGAAACAGCAGTGGCACGTTGCAGGCCGCAGTGCATAAAAATCGGTTGCCTGTTGATATTTTTCTTTAAAAAAAATTGTTTTCTTATGTTCAGACATGTAATAAAATAATCTGAAAATTTCGCTAAACTTGCTTTTTTTTTACCCAAAAAAAATTCCTCAAAATATCGACTTTTCGAACCGGCTAATTCAGGATCCCGCCTTAATGCAATATATATTTGTTTTTCTACGAAAAATTAATATGTGACTGTTCAGCATTATTCAGAATGCACCACGTGGCAGAGTTGCGTTGTATTTCATGTGTGTGTGTGTGTGTGGGGTCCACACACACACACACACTCCCTGGACCCCTCTCTGGGCCCATCCACCGTCTTCGGTCCGCTATTCTCTACCGCATTTTTGCAAACTTCAATACTCCATAACTTTTTACCTGAATCGAATATCAATTTTTACCACTCTTGAAAAAAGTCTTATTTTCGTCCAAATAATAAAGTTACACTGTCAAAAATAGGGGCCCCGTATATCGTAATATCCTCTTTTTTTCTTCAAAATATTTTAAAAATGTTGCACGTGTACGTATGAAGCAACGCGGTTAAAACAAAAGCGTAAAATCTCCTATATCGATCATCCAATAAACAAACAAGGTTACGATCAACCGTAACGGCAATAATTTTATCTTAGTCTCAGCCCACGTGAAAAATGTATCTCCTTTATTCGTTGGTTATCGCATAACCGCGTGTTTCCAATACTACGTGCATGAGTGTGTACGGACGAGTGAGAACGAGAAAGAGAGATAGTGAGTGAGAGAGAGAGAGAGAGAGAGAGAGAGAGAGAGAGAGAGAGAGAGAGAGAGAGAGAGAGAGAGAGAGAGAGAAAGAGAGAGAGAGAGAGAGAGAGAGAGAGAGAGAGAGAGAGAGAGAGAGAGACTCGTGTGTGTGTTCAGGCCCGCGTGGTTGAGCTTTAGCAATGGCGTAAAAAAAAAAAAAAGAAAAAAAACAAAGATAACGAGTTTCATCATTTCAGCATCCCGAATTTCGTATTACTCGTCCTCTCAATCCTTTTTAGAATATTTGATGATGTCCTCTTTATGCTCTGCACGTTATATCGTGCTTTCCTTTATTCCTTCTCTTTCTTTCTTCCCGGCCTTTCCATTCCTCTCTCTTTCCCTCTCGCCCTCTTGCGCGCGCTTGCTCGCACACACACACACAGGCATTTCTTTTTCCTATTCCACAGCAGTAACGCGCGAGAGAGAACGTTCTCACTCCGTCGCACTCACAGGCGCGCGCGCGCACAAAGATTCGCGAGTCGTCCTCTCTACCCCTTCCTTCGTCCCATCCGACCTTCTGCGCCGACGACAGCGCCGCGCTCTTTCTTGCCGTCGCATTTGCCGCAACGAGTTCGCAAAAGAGCCGGGATAGAGAGAAGAGCGTGAGGGGATTCGGGGGGGGGGGGGGGGGGGAGCATAATTCGTGAGTGAGAGAAAGAAAGACGGTCGAACCACCTTCGTGATGAGACTCTCTCTCTCTCCCGGCTCGATCGAGTCACGCTTTAGTTTGTTCACCAAGCAAGAGACTTACAAATAATCAACAAAACCTGCGTGAACGAATGGGCAAAACATCGACGCCGTGAATATAAAAATGTTTATTTCTACGTGCGTCTTTTTTTTTTATCCATAGAAAACAACACACGAACCTTCGTATTGTGCGGTATGCGTGTAAACGCGTTATAAATAAATATATATATATATATATATATATATATATATATATATATATATACGACAACCGGTCAAAAGTACACGAGAAACAGACGACGATTTTCTGCCGCTTCGCCTCTACTCGGCGGAGGGAAAAAAAAAAAGAAAAGAGCGCAAGAAATCATGACCCACGCGCGCACGTAATTTTGTTTAATCGCGCGATAAAAAAAAAAAAACACCGCGAGCTTGATTTCTTCGCGGAAAGGTGGAAAAAAAAAGTGTCCACTCACCTATTTTTATCACGAGGGCATTTTTTTATATCCCTCCTTTCCCTGGTCTAGAAAGTTGACAAATCGATGACGCTTCTTTCTCTTCCGGCTTTTCGGAATTTCGGGCGAACGGTGTGAAAATGTTCGTCCTGTGATTACGTATCACACAGGATGTAAAATAGCATATCCGTCACACCCAGATTAAACGAAAAGGAAGAAAAAAAAAAAGAAAAAAAAGAAAAAGAAAGAAAAATAACGCGCTCGTTGAACCGCGCACCGCCGTTACACGACACCAAATCAATCCCACGACCGGTAGAAAGAGGGACAAAAAAATCTCGAACGATTTTTTTTTACTACTGCAAAGTATACTAAAAAAAAAACCCAATTTTTTTTTTCGCAATCACCGACACTTTTATTTTTCGCAATGCTTCTCATTTATCGTACACACAGGAATGAACACGCGCGCGCGCGCGCGCGGGCGCAAGGTACACTAATCACTTTTCGCGTACCTGAACGTACACGTACACACATGTATATACGTATTTTTTTTTTTTTTTTTTCGATTCTTCACTTTCCGATCGCGACGCTCTGCTCGCACACACACAGAGAGAAAAAGCGAGAGCTAAAGAGAGAGAGAGAGAGAGAGGGAGAACGTTACAAACCCAGGCTCTCTTGACGCAGTCCCGTAGTACACTGGCCCGCACCGCCTTCTTCGCGTTGCTCGGATCCCCCCCACTCCCTTGCTACAGCTGCGCGCTCACTTCACGATTTCTTTTCTCTCGCTCTCTCTCTCTCTCTCTCTCACTCGCACTTTCGCCAATAGCTGGCGCTCTCGCTTGCCCGAGGCAGTTATGGGCGGCTCTTCCCCCTCCTCGCTCTTTCTCTCTTCGCGCTATTCCGTCTACGCAGGCTTTTTTTCCCTTCCGTTTGCTCGCGCGCACACACACTTGTGATCCCGAATAGGGCGAAAGAACGTGGGTCACTACGACGACGCTTGCAATCTCGTTTAAGCTTTTTTTTTTTTCTTCTATATATTTATAATACTTGTTAGACACTAATCTTTAGATTTGTTTCACTTGTGAGGGCAAAGAGGGCGGGGGGTGGGGAGGGGTACACACGGCCACTACACTTTTGAGTCTCGCAGTACGTGGATTATATGTTTATCCTCGCAATTTTGTCTTGTAACGTAGATTGGCGAGAGAGAGAGAGAGAGCACAGGAAATGAGAACGGCGGAGTTTTTTTTTCGTAATGTGGGCAAACAACGCTGTGAGCGCACTTGGGAGGATTCTCCGAGGCAATTGGGAAAAAAAAAGATGAAAAACAATACGCGCGACGTCACGCACAAGTTTCACAACAGGGCGTCTCTCACTGACGAGGAAGAAAAGAAAAAAAACACACGCAACGAGAGAAACCACGTTCACGAGTCTCTATTTTATCAATAAATATTTCGACGGTACTATTTTGTCTCTTCCGCGATTAGTTGCGAAAAATTCTTTCGATCAACTTCACCCATTGCACCAGGCACGAGTCTAATCGCGCAACGGGACGAAATGACCAATGAGCTTTCAACTGGGAACAACCGGATGTGGCTTTATTAAAACTAAGGGCCAATGAAATCGAGGAATTCGACTCCGTGATCGTGCTGCCGGGTTTACAATGTTCCGTGGATTTTTTTGTTTCTTCGCGGATTCTCAACGAAATGCGAGTTACCTTACCGAGTTTCGGTATTTCAAGCTGTTGCGAGAAAAATACGCATCGGCAATAACGTCGCTAGCGCATTGCGGCTGACAACCATCGCAGACGTAAAATAATAGAATGCGTGTGACGCTGAAAAAAAAAGTTGTCCAACTTTTAGAAGACACATACGTTGAGCTGTGATCGCGTTTCATGCGTCAGAAGTGCGGCAGAAGAGTTTCGCGACAAGTGACGAAATGTTATCATTCGATTCATATTTATTGAATCACGCTCAATCGATGAAAGCTTCGAAATATTGCGAAATGCTTTTTGACCGCTTATTTTAGTTCTACCTGTGGCGCTGGTAGTTACCTTACAATATTCCTATTGCGCGGGCGCGAGGCTCGCACGACGTACAAAATCACCATTTTGACTTTTGGAGGTTAAGGCGCGGTGCGGAATTGATGAAATTGTTCGTAACCGTGCACTAATGCCGTGTATTGTGCCCGTTTGTACCTCAGGGTACCCGCAATATATTGAAAAGGTGCATTTTTTCAACGTACCAGCCGACACTGGCATTCAAAGACTATGGAAAGAGGCTATAAATAATGACAATATGAAAGCTGGACGAGTATACAAACATAAGGATGTTAGTACACAAGCATGGAGATACGTATGGACAATATAATTATTTATCGCCAAATAATAGGTTCTTGAAAATATTATTAGTGAATAAGTTTTCAAACGTGTTTCAGTTCTCGTTACATGAGCATGTGATGAAAGCTGGAGCTCTATTTTTAAATTGAGTAATGACCTTTTGAGAAATTTATAATTTGGTACCAAATAGTTTCGTTATCATATTTATCTTCATGATTGTTTGTTGTCACGATCATTAGTCAATAGACTGATAGTCAATCGAGAATTAATGAATAATAGATAAATTAATAAAACAATAATGATAGCATAATAAATGGTGTGTGTATATATTTATACCATATAACACCATCAATGTATATGATGGTGTTATATGGGCATTGCTCGATTATATGTGTGCGTGTGTATATATGCATAGCCCTTGCGCGCGCATCAGCTTTGTAAGGGTACAACTAGCGCTGCAAGTGGCAGAGTAGGACATTAAAAAAGCGGTCATTTTGCATATCAAAAATATCAATCCCTGGTAATGATGAAAACGGCGAATATAATGTTTACCTAACCGTCGATTTTGTATCAGACTATCCTTTCCGGATTCCGGCTAGTAATATGCGTAGATACTCTGCGTATACGGATACGCGCACCTACTGTAATCTAGTTCTAGTCTGCTCCAGTCGCTTCGTGGCGCTAGCGTCGCTAAACATTGCTTTATTTAAGGCCTTATATACGAGAAAAATTTCAAAATTTTTCATTTTTTTTATTTTTGATTCCATTAGCCTGAACGGCTAGGAATATTTTAAGCTTTACAGAATTGAAAAATTCCAAAAATTTTATTAAATAAGGTAAGATTGCATTTATAATAGATACCGCGTAGCGCGCCCGACCGCCAACTTCAAAGCCGTTTTTCCACGATTTACTTGTTTGAACCTCGTGAAAGTTCTAACTCTTGAACGAAGGTTCAGATCGCTTTGAAACTTTTACAATATATTCTTAGTATCATCGCCTATCGTGTGAACCACAGAAACAAAAATTTCAATGACACAAAAAAATATAAAAAATAAAATACCGACAGAAAATTGAGTGAAAAAATTTTAAGTTTCGAATTTTTATTATGATCATTTTTTTAAAATAATATTGTTGGTTCACACTGAAGATACATTCATTATGCAATTATAAATATGTTCATTTTTTTTTTTCAGACACCCACATCGATGCCGAGAACTTTCACCATCAACGCGCGGGCAAAAAAATACATTGCTTTATTATATCTCCGCCATTTGTTAATATTTCTGATTTTTTTTTATACATATACTTAACCATGTGCATAAATGATCTGTAAAAAAATGTTGTGAATATATGCGTCATTTTTTTTTAACCGCGTCTAGAAAAGTACCTTCGAAAATCGGCGAAATCGCGTATATAAGGCCTTAAAAGAAACTAAGCAAACCGTGATTATAGTGTTAGGAATATCGTGTTAAATAATCAAGATGTTCCTCTACTTCTCTCATTAATAATATTTGAAAAAAACGATGTGAATTTTGAGCTCGAATGGTTTGTTTTCGGACATTAACGAAACTTGTAGGTTAAACGTGGCAACACCGCATTAACGAGCTCTGTCTAATGAGCCATTCCAGCCAAGCATTAACTGGGGGGACATTCAAAATCGGCGAGTGTTTGAAACGTAAAACCAAATGTTTTTTTTCGTTATGAAAACTGTACCAAATGGATATTATAATTAGATTAATGTTACAGATGGAGTAAATGAATACATCTCTTTATAAAGTTCGAATGCTGTTAAACTATGTACGCTTCAAACACTCGCCGATTTTGAAATACCCGCCATTTAATGCTTGACTGGAATGGCCTCACTAGACAGAGCCTGTTAATGCGGTATTGCCACGTTTAATCTACAAATTTCGTTAATGTCCGAAAACAAACTGTTCGAGCTCAACATTCACATGTTTTTTCAAATATTATTTCGAACGAAGTAGAGAAACCACTTGATTATTTAGCACGTCATTCCTAACACTATAATCACGTTTTGCTTAGTTTTTTTATCAGCTTATCACTATTACTTTTGGTCCTACAGCCCTATAAAGGGTGTTTACGAGATGTCGTATGTATTACCAAAAGAATAAAGATTCAAATTAAACATCAAAAATCTCCGAAGGTAGGTTGTAAAACTGATTGACTTTTGGACAGTCAATGCATCCTAAATTAATCTCTCTTCTTAAGCGAAACTCCTTAAAGTTTCTTAATCGAAACTCCTTAAAGTTTCTTAATCGAAACTCCTTAAAATTTCTTAATCGAAACTCCTTAAGGGAATGTACAAGGTCAACATAACCTCACAAATTTTCCAACCCAGTTTTCTCATAAATGGTTAATGTTTTTTAGGAAAAACAAAGCATCAGGCTCTGAAGAATATCCTGACACAGAGCTTGACGATTTTCTTTTGCCCTAAAAATTATTCATCTTTGAGAAATCGCGGTTCGAAAATTTTAGCTATCTCTCTCGCGCTCATGTGTCTCGAGGTACACGAGCAATGTCTCTCGACGCTAGCGCCACGAAGCGACCGGAGCAGAGACTAGAACTAGATTACAGTAGCGTGTGCATATTCGTATACGCAGAGTATCTACGCTTAGTAGCCGAAATGGATAGCCTGATGCAAAAGTGAGGCTTAGGTAAACATTATATTAGGCGTTTTCATCATTACTTTATAAGTATTTTACATCCCGATAAGATGTACAACCTACATTACAAGGATATTTCGCAATATTTCGAAGCTTTCATCGATTGAGCGGAGAATAAAATTGTCAACGCGACTGTGGCGAGACTACCTTAACCGTGGCTATCGGTAAACACACTTTCGATACTTCGTACTGCTTTATATGGAATGTGCATACGTAACGTTGATTTACATTTCAAAAGTATTAAATGTGAATATAGTGTAAACGAAAATAAAGGCCTTAGGCCACTCTAGAGACCGAAAAACAGGGCATATTTTGTGATTTTTTTTTCAGCGAAACCATAAAATAAATTGGAATTACAAAATAGGGGCTTTATTATACACGTAATTGACTATACAAAATTATTTTTTCACAGCGATACATGTCAAAATGGCGACTGTGCAGCATTTTTCCGATGACGCCTTTATTTCTGGAAGGTCAACGGCCGGACCAACAGCTCCTATAATTTTTTAGTTATGATGAGACACTAAAGTTCTTTCGATTATATATAAGAATAGCTATAGAAGTACGTAGGGTTTTTTTTATATATTGTTTTTTGTCAAAATGGCGCGTTTCTAAAACAAAAAGTAAATGCCATGAGAAAATCGTCAGAAAATTGTTTATAAAAAAGGAACTATGCTATATAATTTTAAAAAATCCTACGTAGTGCCTCAGAAAACGTAATTCTAAATATACAGTTAAAATTTCAAGTGAATCGGTTGAAATTTGTTTGAGTTATGAGTCCGGCCGATTTGAAAAATGTAGTTTTGAGATAAACGCGTTTAAAGTTAGTAGAAAGTCACGCCATGAATGAAGAGCGATTGCGTTAGAATGAAAAAATCGAGTACTTAGAGATTTTTCACACCCATAATCTTTTGGAATATAATTTTATAGGTACTAAAATACATTTTTAACAAAAAAAAATTGTTTTTTGGAAAATCCTAGAGTGGCCTAAGGATTCATTGGTGCGATTCTGTAACTCGGTAACGTTTTTTTTTTTTTCCGTTGTCGATAAATAGTAACAGCCAATCGCATGAACGATTGCAGCAGAAAGGGCTCCTCTCCATTGGCTGTCCCGAGCTAAGAATAACGAAAACTGTCGCTACGTGTTACGGCACTCTGTGTCGATATTTTTTTAAACAAACTACGCGCAACCTCATTCGAATTTGTTCTTTATGTTCCAATAGTGTATGAAGAATAATTAACGTATTTCGTTGATTAGAAAGTTTTCACCTTTTTCGTCTACGAATCAAGACTTTTTTCACCCCCACCCTACTACATTGAACAAGAATGCCATGATCCAAGATTGGCTCTTTCTAGTAGAATTTTCGTTACGTGAGAAAGGTTGGCAACGGCAGTCATACTTTATAGGTCTGTGGTGCTAACGACGCATCCTCGTTTTCCCGCCACTTCTGTTACTTCAAGCTCTTATATTTTTAACGTTAGGTGAGACTCCTCCCACTGTGGCGAAAACGTCGCGACGCCTCTATCGATTGCTCCTATTTTCCAAGCGTCACGCGATATCTAAAGCCCGGCCACTCCCCGTCTACTTTTGCGGCCACGATTGTACCGTTTTACGGAATTATTACGAACTCGAAGGCAACGTTCATGAATTAATTACGTAGCACATGAATTTCAAACGGTCGCAGATCATCGGAGTTTCGTCAAACCTGTGCTACGATGAAAAATGAGCTTTCCGATAAGACATTTTCACGGCACGAGCTCCCTCACTGTCGCGATATTCAATATTTATTGCGGCGTTTGTTTTTCCGTCGAATTATCGGATTTTTTGGCAACTTCGATCAAAGCACAAGGTCACCGTACTTTTGCAATTATATAGTAAAAAATAAAATAATATTACGCGACGTAGTGAAAAATTGTTCCGTCCGTCTCGTCGTCGGTAAACTGACGTTTTTTTTTTTCGAAGAGAAATTTAAATTCGCGCAGATGTCGCTAGCTCACAGGAACATTTTGTAACTAACGCTTGTACGGTGGCGCCCTCGTTTCCGTTACCCCTCCCCTCACCGCTCCTTGGTCTTCGCATCCTTGTCGATAATTCCACGCCACCGTGCGTCCCGTTCGTGTACAGCTGTCACAATTTTGATGTTTACAGCATCGAGAGTATCGTTTATCAACGAAAAATCTCGTGATAAAAATCGATCCTGACGAAAAATGTCAATACCGTACAAGTGTCTGTGAGACGGGATTTTCAATTTAATACGTCGTTCCGATAATGGAGATCGCGAAATCTCTCTTCAATGTACGCGACCACGAAGGTTATGTCGGCAAAGAGGATCACAATGTAAGTTTGTGATTACGTTTGATAATATAATCGAAAGTATGTTTAATCATCGCTTAAAAACAATAATCGCTAGTGTGAGGGAAAGAAAAATTGCCGTTTCTAAATGACTTCGTCGTGGCTGTTTTGCTCACTATTCTGCAAGGATGATGTTTTGTTTTCGTAATGGATGTACCATTGATGCCTCATTGATGGACCTTATTTCTTTCACGAACTCAAATATTTAACGATTAACTGATTTTTGTCTACAATTAAGTAATAATAGATCTCAGTATACTGGTAAAATTTGGAGCCAAGTTACGCAACTTTTAACGAAAAATTAAAACTTTAAAAATCGTTTAATTTATGCAACATTTTATGGAGATGGCACGCTACATTTCTATCCGATAATTTATATACCAAATCGTTCTAGTTGTCTGATATAAATAGCTCTAAGCATGTAAAAGTTCTTAAGATTCCAGAACGACAATGAAAACAGGAGGATACTACGCTATCTGGAACACCAAATTTTGACCATGCGACATAAATATTTCAGCCAAAAGAAATACTTTTTCAAGAGTGATACAAGACGATTTTTGATTAAATAACAGAGCTATAGCGATTGAAAAAAAGATCACTTTTTTGCTTCATTTTAGAGCTATGACGATCTGTTTATGGTTTTAGCAAGTGCGCGTACGCATGTTTGTGTAGGATAAAGTTCCGAAATGGTCGACCGTCTGAACCAGCTGAAATTTTGCACAGACCTATCGAATTTTAGGAATTATTTGAATGCGCTCCTACTATATCTATACCTAATGCGCTCAGTTCTGGATATACCTGTGTATATCCATGCAGAAATTGGTTGGAGAGTCTGCAGATCCTACTACGTCCCTATAGGGATCTGATAGAGACGTCTCGCACAAAGGGAGTCCACATTGGAATCCAAGTGCATTCTGCAATCTTGTCCGATTCACGGCGTTTGAGTATTTTTTTATTTGAAATTCTCAACCGGAATTTGTTGAATCTCCAAAAAAAAAAATAAAAATCTTTTCGCTATCTCAGGCTCTTGCTTTGCATCCAAAACAGTATTTCATCCGAAGTGCCTCGAGCCTATACCAGCACAGTAGAGCATCAATTATCCGAATCAATTAGACCAGGGGTCATTCAGATAATCGCAAATTCGGATAACTGGCCAGCAACATCCCATTGGTGAAAAAAACGTTCACTATTTCAATATGATAAAATATATACTGAAAAATCCAATGAACATTAATATTTAATAATACAAGTATTGGGAGTACAAATCAATTAGGTCCGTTTTTTTTGTGGTAAAAAATCCATTTATTTCAAAATAAAAGATACGAATAGATTATTCAAAGTATTGTCCATCACTGGCTACTACTTTTTCCCACCTCTCAGGCAATTTTCGAATTCCATCTCGAAAAAAAGTCTCGTCTTTTGAGGCGATCCAAGTTTTGAGCCAATTTTCGATTTCTGCGAAAGAAGTGAACCGGTGACCTGCTAAATCCTGCTGCATCCGTCGGAACAACCAGTAATCAGAAGGAGCAATGTCCGGAGAATACGGCGGGTGCGGTAAAATATCCCATTTGAGTGTTTCCAAATATATTATTTTACGACTTTTGCGATATGAGGCTGAGCGTTGTCATGCAGATGAATAATTTTGTCATGACTTTGCTCGTATTCCGGCCGTTTTTCTCGTAATGCACGGCTCAAACGAATTAATTGTAGTCTATACCGACCGCTCGTAATGGAATTGCCACGTTGTAGCAGCTCATTGGCTCATTTGGCTGTCCAGGGCGAGGCTTGTCTTCAACGCTGAAATCACTGTTCTTAAAGCGTCGAAACCATTCCCTACATGATTTATCAGTTGGAGCATCATCACCATAAACTTCAACAAGCATTCGATGCGCTTCAGCTGCACTTTTCTTCCAATTAAAGCAGAAAAGTAAAACTTCCTGCAAATGCTGCTTAGTTGACACAAAATTTGACATATTCAACACAGTAAAAAACAAGGTTTTTAATGGAACTCAAAGCGATATAAACTGAATGTTTTTTGACAGATGTCTAACCTCTCTGAAACCACCGAAATCAGCTGTCACTGTGAAACATTCATAACAGCCAGAGCCATCTCTTGAAAACGGACCGAATTAATTTGTACTCCCAATATATTTTTGATGAATTGCAAATAACCATTGTATTATTTAATGATATAGAACGAAGTTGAATATGTATTTAAAAATAATTAACATTTGTACATCTTTGAGTTCTTATCTATCTATTTTTGAAAAAGTCGACAATTTTCTTCTGCTTCACAACGAAAGCTCGTTTCTTTGCTGGCAAATCTCGCAATCGTTTTAGAAGAAGAAGTTGCATCGAACAACATTCAGGCTGCGTTTTGTACCACCTCATTGCTGTAATAGATAGGGCGTAATTGTTCGAATTACTGAGCATTCGGATGAACAAAATTATTGTTTAGATAATTAATATTTTGGATAACCCAAATCACCATTCCGATATTTGACGTTTCGAATAAACGAAATCGCCTTTCCGATAATTGACGTTTCGGATTACTGACGTTCGGATAATCGATGCTCTACTGTATTCCACGCACCGCACGGTTTTACAGCATTCTTTGGCCCTGCCAAGGGCCATTTCAGTGATTTTTTAAAAGTATTTATGTGTCTGTGAGTGAATGAACCGTGAAAACATTTCCGTAGATCCGAAAAATGTAGCAAAAAATCGACTCTTTTTCCTTCAATCGCTATAGTTCCGTTATTCGATCGGAAACCGACTTTTCCCACTCTTGAAAAAGTGTTTCTATTGGTCGAAATATTAATGTCGCACAGTCAAAATTTGGCGCCCCGGATATCATAGCACTCTCGATTACCGAATGTTTGAAGAAAATATTAATGATAAAACTTAGAAAAATGGGACTAATGAAAGAATTTTTACAACCGCACCTTTTCAGAGAAGATGAAAAAAATGTCTAAATCTACAAAATTATTCAATACGTTTCATTCCAGTTTATCATTGGGTATGAATAATTGATTATAACTTATGTTTACTAAGTGCCACTGTAATCTACCAATGAGTCAAAAAGGCCCTGGCTTATGTGTCCACAAAATGTGTCCCTCTGCGAAAGGAATATCTTCAATGACTGAATGTACTTAGAACAAATGTCTAAACGCGTATGTGTGACGACTTAGTTAAGATCGAAATTATAATTTTCATTCGTTAACGAATTTCAATTCGTATTGGGATAACGTTAATTTTACTAGCCCTGCATGCTTTGTTGACATAGGAGTATCGAATAAAGCTCAAGTCTGAATTGGTCGTTTTCTCATTCTCAGTTGAATCAATAAACTTTTACATGGAATTTATCGCTCACTAAACCTTTCAGAAAAAGTACGACTGTTTTCTTATTAGCAAAAATCAACTAATCTATAAGCACATTGCGATAAAATAGTTTCTCCATTTACATGCTTTTCGTTATCATTTTTATCGCATTGTATATCGAATCTTTTGCAATTTTTTATTGCTATGTAAAGACAGACTCATTTAGCTAATTGAAGATAGAGCTATGACTAATATATACATTTTCATATGCTTTCTCTATATAGAAACAAGTCCCAGTTCAAGTGTGTAGAGTTTTCAATTAATCGGAGTCTCTTTGTACTTTGTAAAAAAAAAAAAAAATATAGAAAAAGCTTCAAGCGTTCGCATCTGAAGATGAATTCGATATTGGCGGATCAAGTTTGTGCGAGGATCAAGTATCGCCAGCACCGGGAGGTCCGTTCTCGGCGCTTACACCTTCGATGTGGCCACAGGACATTCTGGTCAAACTCAATCAGCCGGATGATCCAAATTCGCAACCAGAATACAGGTGAAGTTTGAAGGATGTTTTCGAACTAGGAAAACAATTGATCTACTCTAGAACTGGCGTGCTGGTCTAGTGGTTAGCGTGCTTGCCGCTAAAGCAGAACCTGGTGGTGAGATCGCGGATTCGAATCTCAGCCTCGTAGTCTCGGAAAAAAATAAATATGGGCGTGACATAGCTCCGGTTGACAGACGGGAAAATTGGCTACGCCCGCAAGGGGGGAAAGAGTGTTGGAATGAAGTGGGCACGTAAAGGGGTAGAATCCCTTAAGGTATTACGTGGGTTTCGAAGCCAAAAAAAAGCATATTTTCTGTATTTTTTTTAAATATAATATATAAATTATTTTTATCAAAATGTTAAGCACATAAAAGAGCAACATTTCAAAAATATTTTTAAAAAATGTCAACCAAAAATTTGGGAAATTCAGCTGGTGGGACCTGGTTTCCGGAGACCCCTCAAAAAAAAAGTGTCCTCATGGTGGTCAGGATAACTCATGATAGCTTTATCTGAAATTAAAAAACCAATTTTTTTCTGTTAGTAGATAAGTATAACTTGTGATTGAACGAAGGATTAAAAAAAAAATTGAAATTTGAACTCTTGGCAGAGTTGTATGCAAAATAGTTCAATTTTTTGTACAAATTGCACTACGTATAGCCTTGTAAAATTAGTTGTAATCGAAAAAAAAACCCTTCGTTCAATCACTAGTCAATGCTATTTTGAAGAAGTGTGCAAAACTTCAATAAGATCGGTGCATTAGTTTTTGAGGAATCTGTTCTATCCCAACGGGGAGAATTCCCAAAGGCTCTCTCTTCTAGACTTTTACTCCGATTTACTTAAAACTTTGGGAGAATATTCTAGACATATTGTACTATTAGATAATAAAATTTAAAAAAATGGATTTTTTAAAATTTGCAAACCCACGTAACCCCTTAAGTTATTAATCTCGCCACGGCTTTTTTTCTATAGATTTATTTATTTTGAGGACCCATTCAGGACACTATTAAGTGATTACCTGCAAACTTTCAAAAGCATTCACCGTTGTGCATTCGAGATATTGGCAATCAAAGATTGCACGGTTTTACACGTGTTCTTATGGGGAGCAGTGGAAAATTTCACATTTCACGCAATACCTTCGAAACTTTTCTACAGATTTTTATTTTCAAATTCTTAATTACAGAGAAACATATGACGAAGTTGGTTAAAAAATATCATGAATTTTGACGGTCTAGTTTCAGAGATATAGCGATTTAAATTAAACAATGTCCAACGACGCTAGCGTCAAATATCACGACAAAAATTCGCTAGGCTTGCGACGTTGCCACGATCTCCGCGCTCGCTAGACTACAGTAGTGTGTGCATATCCGTATACGCAGATTATCTACGTATTAGCAGCCGGAATGGATAGTCTAATACAAAAGCGAGGCTTAGGTGATGGAGGGAACGTTGTTATTTTTGGAACTCTAAACGTTGTATTAGGCGTTTTCATAATTACTTTATAAGTTTTTACATCCCGATCAGATGTACAACCTACATTATAAGGATATTTCGCAATATTCTTTTGAAGCTTTCATCGATTGAGCGGAGAATAAACTTTTCAACGTGACTGTGGCGAGACGACTACCTTCATGTAAAAATGCATGAACTTCGGACATTTTTTTTTTTATATAAAATAAATACTTCTCGAAATACAAAGGAGAAAAGACCATGGAAGTACTGGTCGGAAGAGGGAATTAAAGGAAATGACAAAGAAATATGGGCAAGAATGAGATGTGGAAATTTAGGAAGAGCGGGAAAGAGAGGTGAAAAAGATTGGAGGTGCAGGATATGTAAAGAGTAGAGCGAGACGATAGAGCACCTGTTGGTATGTGAAAAGGGATGGGAACGACTATCTGAGAAGGCAAAAAAGAGCGTGGACGAATGGGTACGTGGAGTAGATATGCTGGAGATAAAGGAAGAAATTATAAATATGTTGAGGGGAAAGATCCAAAGAGGAATATGCGGGTATTATCGGGAAATAGAGGAGTGGTGTAAGAAATTGGGTAAGGTGGAAGGGGAAGGAGAGAGTAAAGGAGGGGAATAGGAGAACAAGAAAAAGACGAAAAAGATGGAAAGAGTTAAGAGGAGGAGCAGGCGAAGCGAAAAATAGGTTAAGATAGAGAGTAAGAAAAATATATGTTTGTGAAAGACTTGTATTAAAAGTCATGCAAATAAAACTCGATTATACAGGGTAAGGCACATAAAGTGTTACAGAGCAATAGCACTCAAACTATTGATCATATCCAAAAATGTTTCAGACAAAAGTTTCAGTGTTCGAGAAGGCCGTCATACTGGACCACCCTATTTTTTTATCGGTGGAGGCGCTGAAGCTACGCGAAGGTCAACTCCACTTTTTTAAATGGAACCATGTATTTTTTTTTCGATGACATTATTACCGATTTGAAGACGAATTCAGCGACCTACAACACAAGGTCATTCTAGTCACGCAAAGTATGAAAATAGTCGAAAAATCGAAAAATATCGGAATAATCACTTTCAAATGATCCACTAACCATGGTTTGGGTCTACCTACAGAAGATGCTCGAAGTGATGATCCTCGACTTGTAAACACTTGTTTGATCGCTGTTTTCATTTCTTACGATACCAATGTTTCTTATCGGCAGCAAGTACGCATTTTCTGTTGACATATCAGTTAGTCACGCATTACCTTCTAATGTGAGTACATCGGATCGCGAAAATGAACTTTTTATGGGGTTTTGTCAAAGAACGCGTAATGGCGGTAGCACCTACCACGCCTGACGACATGAAAGAAAGAATACGCCGAGCATGTACCGAAATTACACCACAAATGTTGGCTGAAATTAGACGGTCTTTTCATCAGCGAATTAACAAGTGCTTACAAGTCGAGGGTCATCACTTCGAGCATCTTCTGTAGGTAGACCCAAACCAAGGTCAGTGGATCCTTTGAAAGTGATTATTCCGATATTTTTCGATTTTTCGACTATTTTCATACTTTGCGTGGCTAGAATGACCTTGTGTTGTAGGTCGCTGAATTCGTCTTAAAATCGGTAATAATGTCATCGAAAAAAAAATACATGGTTCCATTTAAAAAAGTGGAGTTGACCTTGACGTAGCTTCAGCGCCTCCACCGATAAAAAAAATAGGGTGGTCCAGTATAACGGCCTTCTCGAACACTGAAACTTTTGTCTGAAACATATTTGGATATGATCAATAGTTTGAGTGCTACTGCTCTGTAACACTTTATGAGCCTCACCCTGTATATATACTTCTCGAAATGGGTTTCAACGTATTCTATTCTCCTATCAATGGAGTTGATAAGTAAAAGTCCAATTTTATTCATTTAAAAAAATCCAAAATGGTGGGCTCCAGCTCCCGTTAAATAAAGCCATGCATGGCGTATTTTGGTCTGGGCGAGACGCTTCATAACCTTGCCATTTCATCTTAAACAAAAAACTGGTTAAAAATTATTAAAGTTTTTTTAACTCCTGGATAACAAAATGGCTGCCGTTTGAGAAAAAAAGCACTTTTTTGCCCGCTTCTTTTTGCTTTAACGGAGGAAAAAAAGATTGCTCATTTAATTTTCAACAAAAATCGCTTCCTGATGGCCCTGCAAATTGAAATTCCTTTCAATCGCACAGAGGTTCATGTGAATTGGTTCATCCGTTGAAGCTGTAGAGTGCCCGCGTGCTGAAAAATGCTCTTTCCAGAAAAACGCATTTAAAGTCTAAACTTGAGGCTGTAAATTCTAAAATACTTTAAATATGAAAATATCCTTTTACCCACGTGTTCTAAACACTTTAAAGACGCAAATTGTGTGAACAAAAATCGAATTTTTGCCCTGCCCTTAGGGGTGGCCAAACTTTCGAAGTGTATGGTTGACACTACGATTCAAAATATCCCGGTCGGTCTGCCACCGGCAACAATTTTAAACCCAAACAAACCCAAACATATTCATTCAATGAAAAATTTTTAAACTAGTTTTACAAAGCTCTCATAGAAAATTCTTGATCAATAAAATAACTTAAAACTCGTTTATTTTTTACATTTATTTCTAAACATTGTGTTTTTGACTCGATGTGTGGCAATGCAAATTCTTCACAAGTTTTTCATGTTGAACATAAATTAAAAATTTTAATTAAATTATCCCAATAATTATCTTATTAAAAAAATGTAATTAAATAAAAAATTCCAATTAAATAAAAAAATTCAATTAATTTATTCCAATAATTATATTATTATTATTAAATAATTTTATAACATTATGTTATAAAACTAACTGCGATACGCAAACAGGAAGTTTAATGCTCGTCAGTTAACCGAGACCGATGTTTCGCTTTTATCGCATTCATAGTAGAAAACGTTGATTCACAGAAAATAGCATTTTTTCGTAATTTTTGTTGAATTGATTTTAATCTCGCGGGCTACTGAAATCGTCTAGGCGGTAACGTCTTGCCCACATCTGCCTTAAGGTATTCCTTTACGAACCCGAATATTTAACAATTAAGTGATTCTCGTCTGCAATTAAGTAAAAATACATCTCAGTATACTTTTAAAATTACAAGCCAAGTTACCGAACTTACAACAAAAAAAACTACGACGTTAAAAATCGCCTAATTTATGCAGTACTTTATGGAGATGACGTGCTCGCCACATTTTTATTTGATAATTTATGTACTAAATAATCCTAGATTTCTGATATAAACTGCTCTAAGCATGTGAAAATTCTGAAGACTCGGTAACGACAATAAAAACGGCGGATCACCGAAAGTCTAAAGAAAATATTAATGATAAAACTTAGAACAATGTGACTAGCAGAAGCAGAATTTTCGTAATCGCGACTTTTCAGAGAATACGTAAAAATGTCTAAATCTACAAAATTGCTACAACATTTTTCCATTCTAGTTCATTGTTGGGCGTAATAATTGATTGTAACTTATTTTTATTAAGCGTCACTGTAATCGACGAATGATTCAGAAGAGCCCTGGTCTACGCGCCCATAAAATACTCCGCGAAAGGAATACCTTAAAATTGGAATAGATCCATGGTGGATCTATAATTGGCCTACTCATAATTCGACCCTGACGTAGGAACGGCTCAATAGAAGATTCGAGTTTTGGGAATCATTAAATGTTATCGCTTCTTTGAATCGTATCGCACATCGTTAGGATTGGAATCGTTTGATTAAGCATTTATAAATTATCTTTTGTTGCTGCCCAGATTCGACGAGTTTGGTTTTCGAGTCGAGGAGGAAGACGGGCCGGAACAAAGCTCGAAGAAATTGCTCGGCGTACCATTTGTGGAGGATCCACAGCACCGATTGCAGTGGGTAGCTCTCATGGAATTCAGTGACAATAAAGAGGTCGCTGATGTATCGCGACAAACTGCCGATTGCCGTTTACCCAAAACTGAAAAACTACGCGAGATGGTACGTCGTGGCATACCGCATTCCCTCCGACCTCAAATCTGGATGCGCATGTCAGGTAAAAACGTTGTTCCGAAGATATTCAATCAACTTCATGAAGGAGAGCCACCGAGACTAACAATAAGCGATGATTACCCTTTTTCCGCGTCGTATGTGTGCATTGCAAATATTTCCTTGAGGCGGTTCGGGACAGCTTATCTTTAAGGGAAATTAGGGGGGGGGGGGGCGGGGTTCTATTGTTCTTGAGCAGGGTGCTAACTTCTACAGAACAATATTTTGTTCGAAAACGATGCGATTACTGTAATACATTTCGAGTTTTGCAGTTAAGATTATTATTTTTACACGAGCGTATTAAGGAGGTACGATCATCGCGACGAATCCAACTTTCGGGCCTGAAATTTTTATGTGTTATTGACGAATACGTTATGCACCCTTTGGAAAAATTTAAGCTATATTAACGTTTCAGTTTTTTTCGTAATAAAATTGCAAAGTCGAGCACTTTGAGCTAGTGAAGCACTTCGTCTTATGGAGACGGTCGACCGGAAGTGCAGTGATCACGGTTTTGCTGCTCACGTATCCAATTAAGGTCGTTGGAAAACTGAAATTAGATAAATTCGGCATAATAGATATTGTATAAAATCGAAAATTTGAACTTCACCGTGTAGTTCAAGCACCACGTTATAAAATGGTTTCAACTTCCGGTTGAATATTAACACAATGACGAAATAGTACCCATAGACTTGCCAACGTCGGGCGTAACAGCTGATTCGTTTGGCGAGCATAACCTAGCTCTGTAGCGAGATTCTGTAACTCGGTAGCGACAGTTTTCGTTGTCGCTGGCTATCGACAGCCAATCGTATGCACGATCAGAAGAGAGGGAGCCTCTTATTGGCTGTCACTAGCTGACGATAACGAAAACGGTCACTACCGAGTTACAGAATCTCACTACTGCTTGGAAATCGTCGTGAAGACTCTAGAGTCGTTGAGGATCTAATTTTTCAATTTTTATTAGTAAATATGCAAAAAATAAAATATTTACCACGAATTTGGCACTTTGGGTCGACAATACGAATACTCAATATAAGTTAACATAAATCAGTACACCCGTGGGGTAAAATAAGTTTAGTCTCTTTGTTGACCCCGAGGAAGTAGTAATACCTCCTTAATAACGTGTTTTAAATGTTATATTAATGCGTATTTTTCGACTGTTTGATATCTAAAAAATATTGACGAATCTGGCAACAGTGCACTGCTTGTATTGCGAGTTTGTTTTTCCACGGTTGGCGACACTTATTCTGTTACCGCGAGCATGAGGGAGCGCAGCGACTCACACAGTCAATTGAAGAAGAAAAAATTTACATTTCTTCATTAAACCGAATCAATTCGGAACTTATCTTTTAAAAATGCATTTTTTTGAACGCATAGACGTGCCGCGGCGATTAGTGGTTCTGAACACGCGTGCCATTTAGCCCACGTGTGACGTTGCCAAACTTCGCCTTTACCTTTCGTCAGTATCATAATGTACTGAGTGGTTTGACAGTTTATCATAACATTTTTAAGGGAAGGTTATCGCCGAGAGGCATATAACATGCATGAACTTCGGGATTTTTTTTTTTATATAAAATAAATATTTTTGGGAATGGGTTTCAACGTATTTTATTCTTTTATCAATGAAGAGTAAATTCCAAGTTTATTTATTATAAATATCCACGGCCTTGGCAGTTCATCTTAGATAAACAAAAACAGGTTAAAAATGATGAAATTCGACTAAATTTGGGGGGCCTTGTCGTTTTTTGTTTTCTGAAAAACCCCTGGATAACAAAATGGCAGCCGCTTGAAAAAAAAAACCTTATTTTTTGCCCGGTTTTTTGCTTCAACGGACGAAAAAAATATTTCTAAATCAATTTTTGACGAAAATCGCTTCCTGATGGCCCCGCAATCGAATTTTCTTTCAATTGAGCAGAGATTCATGTGAATCGGTTAATCCTTTGAAGCAGTAGAGCACCGCGCGCACTGAAAAATGCTATTTTCGGAGAAACGCATTTAAAGTTTATTAAGGGCTATGTACACCTGAGACGGCTAAAAGTAAGGTTATGTTTAAGAATTTTTTTGTGTATAAAACTGAATTTTATTGAACAACCATGATATACATTTGAAAGTATGACATTTTATCTACATTGTGTGAAAATTTGGTTAAAAAATGTCAAACGGTAAAAAAGTTACAGTCGTTTTCCTTGGACGTATTTTTGTTGACAGCGTTTGCGGTACCAGACGTGCCTCTGCTATTTTTTGTCTAAAAAAACGATATTTGTTTCTTAAAGTAGATAGATAAAACTAGTACTTATCGAGCCGGAATATAAACATTTAATTTTTTCGGGTCATGGCAGTCACTGGAATAAAACAGGCGATTTTTCGCCTGAAAATTGTTCAGTACTTATGATGAAAATAAAAAACTATGCCAGGTATCGAAAACACGGCTCGATAATTACTAGATTATTGTGTGAAGCATAACTGTGCAAAACTTGATCCCAATCGGTCCAGTAGTTGCGGAGATATTTCTGGTACCGATTTTGAAAACACTGTTTCGAGTAAAACGCGTTTAAAGTTTTGAGTACACTGTACAATGAAATAACTGGTTTATTTTAAACTTACATGATATCGTCGATTCCTGGGCCATATGACGGATCTTCCTTAGATGTTGACGCTTCCATTAGATCTTTATTTTGCTGTGTCAACCTCATTCATAGTCAAACTCATAGTCAAACAGATGACAAAGGCCGCGTCTACCTGCGCCCCAACCGTTAGTCGTTGTGCACCCGGTCAGTTGCAAAACGCTATAACTTCGTCATTACTGCGAATTTCCGTATGCAATTTTCAGGGCAGACACTCAAAGGATAGTATTTTCGAATGAGCACCTTTTTGAAAAATCGATCTTTTTGACCTACCCAGGTGTATGTGAGCCCTTAAAGAGGCGCTCCGAGCGCCTCGGGTACTTATTTTCCAGCCGGCGGACGTTTCCGCTCAACAGGCTGTAAATTCTAAAATACTTCAGATATAAAAATATCCTTTTGCCCACGTGTTTTAAACACTTTAAGGATGCAATTATATAAATAATTAACTAATCGAAACCTACCCTTAACATTTCTTCACGCTATTTCGTGCGTAAAACTGCCGATCAGCGATGAGTGTAGGCATCTCCCCATGTTAACAAGTGTTTTTGTTTCAATTGTAAATGTTATGGAAACGTTGTAGACCAGGGATCGGCAAGTATTTTATAGTAGGGTCTGGATACTTTTGAAATTTCTTATTGAACTCTACAGCAAAAAAACTGCAAATATCAATTGCAGCAAGCAGGTTATTGTTTCTCAAACAAATGTGGCTTATAAAAACACATTGGTTTTTATTTTTCTCTCAAAAATAATATATTTTACAGAGGTTCTTAATGTGAGAAATTACACCTCCGATCTTGAGTCAGTCTTTTATAGTTTGGTTCTCGCGAGGAACAACATATGCGAAGGGTGTCTTCAAGATGGACGTCCGATAACCTTGAACGAAATCTATTTTTCAAATAATGCATTTTTGAGAAAGACGCTTCACATATATATGTCGAGCCAAACATAGTTGCCAGGTTGAGAGCCAGTTTTTTTTTTACAATTTCCATACTTTTCTGAAACAAGTTGACCCCACAATTCTTCAGTGGATGCAGATTTGTACATTTGCAAGGAAACATCTTGCAATTCGATTATTTCCTACGAACTGTTGTTTTTTCAACTTTAGCTTGGTTTAAATTTAACTTGACGCCTTTAGATTCGTAGACAGAATGAGTTAATTGAAGTTTTATAAGATTTTTTGGCGGTCCAGTTTTCTACCCTCCGCAGTTCGGATCCAGGCCGCGGTCCGCCTGTTGTCGACCGCTGGTGTAGGCGATCGATTTAAAATTTGAACCAATCGGTAGCATTTCGTTACTTGTCCCGAAACTCCTTAAAAACATGTGGATATCTCTGGCAATGGTCAGCGATCATGAGATTTCAAATGGACAATTTCAATTCGCAACCATTTTCTCCATTATACGAGTATCTTCGTTTTCGAGAAATAAAAAAAAAGTGCCGAAATTATTGATATGCAGACATACCTTTTGACGAAAAACTCGGAATTACAAATTTGTGATGAATCGATAAAGGGATTACCGCTGGGTACGATCAATTTTTTTTTTATCGTTTGCATCTCTTCTCAGGTGCCGAACATAAGAGGCAAGCCTCGGAAATGACGTACAAGGATATCGTGAAGGCCTCGAGCAACGACGCTCTAATGACGAGCAAACAGATTGAGAAGGATCTTTTGAGAACGATGCCAGCAAACGCATGCTTCAGTCATCTTCACAGCACGGGAATTCCGCGCTTGAGACGAGTCATGCGCGGATTAGCTTGGCTATATCCGGACATTGGTTATTGTCAAGGCACGGGTACAATGGCAGCTTCGCTGCTTCTGCTTCTGGAGGAGGAGGAAGCATTTTGGATGATGGCAACGATAGTGGAAGATTTATTGCCGGCTTCCTATTATTCGTCGACTTTGTTAGGTGAGTGATCATTTTTTATTTTTCGTTCTATCTATTGATGTCGGAGTAATCCTGATTGTTGCCAATGAACGATGGAAAATAAGTACCTCGACGCGGCTTTTATTACATCTGCGCCGTGTGCGGTCTGAGCAATATGAAATCGCCGTGGGGCGGGGGGTAAACATCATGCATTGCAATTTCCCAAATAAAAGGCTGTTTGATATGCAAATTTTCTCATTAGATTCATCCTATTATGCGTAAATTATTAGTCTGGAAAATTCCATTTGATTATTTAAGGGATAACACCACTCTAGCGGCAGAAAATAAGGCCTAATTTTGACAATTTATTTTGGGAGTATGAAAAAAGGAATAGGATTTCTTTTGAGAGGGTTTATTTAACACATAAAGTATTTTAAAAAAATTATTATAATTTTCATACAAAACGGTGGCGACAGAGCCCATATTGAAAAACGTGTTTTTTATAAATAGCTTCACGGGAGGACGGCTTTCTCGTAAAGTATAAGACCTGAACAAAAATAAAAAAAACAATTATAATCTATATATTATTAGCTATGGGACTACGTAGAGATTTTGTTTTATCAAATTGTGAAAAAATGGCCCACTTTGAAAGAAATAAATCGATTTTCTGCCCAAAAAATAAGCAGTAAATTGGTTGTAAAAAAAAGTTTACATTTAATCAAAAAACGGCTACGTACTCCCACAGAGAGTGTAATTGTGAAGCTACTATCAAAATTTCAAATCGATCCATGCAAAGGTGCTCGAGTAATCCGTCCGCCCAGTTTGAAAAAAAAATGGTTTCGAGAAAAACGCGTTTAAAGTTGTTAAAGTCGTACGATGTATTGTACGAGTTTAAAGTTGAAAATCGATAATTGAACCTTAAAAAAAAAAATTCGCTACAGGACCAATTGCATATTGTTTTTATGACCCCAAAGTATTTTTGAAGCCAAAAAAAAAACGATTTTTCCAAAATCCTAGAGTGGTGTTATCCCTTAAGGAATTTCGGAACAAGTGACGAAATGCTACCTTGGGAAGTATTTACTACTTCTCAAAACTTATGACGATTTAAAGGCGAAATGTCGGGTAATTAAAAAAAAACGAATAATAAAATCATATCGTCGTAATTTTTTTGTTTGTAATTGTAAGAGCACGAAATAATTTTTGTTGCATGCATACGGAGTAAAGTAGGCCAACTTGAGTAAAATTTATAACTCAAGTTTAATTTTAAAAAAACATCGGAAACATATAACGTCTTTTCTTAACCCTGACCCTGGCAAACTAGTATCTCTTTTTTGACCACATAATGAATGATTTCTATGACATATAGCATACCCTTGGAAAGGATATAAACTAGAGAACTTTTTAAAACAAAGCTAAGTTCAAAATAGCTTTTATTTTTTTTTTATCATGAATATAGAAGTTGACATTTTTCATACATTTACACATTTTTTAAGACATTGGAAGCTCATGAGTCATTTTCTTGAAACCAATTGTATCAAATAATGATCAATTTATAATAAACATACATTGGAGAATACAACAAAAATTATTTCGTGCTATTACAGCCACAAAAACAAAGTTATGTGGATTTAAAGGCGAAATTTCGTGTAATTAAAATTTTTTTTTTTTTTTAAACATACCTTAATTACCGTGACACTTAGGACATAGCGTCTAAGGATGAAAAAGTCAGCAAATAACCTCCCCCCAATCCCCCAAAAAAAATTGTCGGTCCATGTGCCAAACAACACCCTGTATAATTTGGTGTTGTTCTATCCACTCCTAATGCCATCTTACAGTATCTACTCTGTATTCTTTCAAACACGCTTATTTCTCATATCCTCATATCTCTGCTCCATACATTGCTCCTGCTTTTGATATCGAATCTAGCAGAGTAAAAAAAAATACTAGTCTTTCTCGTACGAAGGTATAGAATGAATACGTCACAATAAAGTTTAATATCACAGAATGGATTCTTCACGAGACAAAAATGACTCGGCATTCTGCATTTCAGGTATTCAAGCCGATCAGCGAGTGCTGAGGACGTTAATAGCAAATTATCTGCCCGACATTGACCACGTACTCGTGCAACACGATATAGAGCTCAGCCTCATATCCCTGCACTGGTTTCTCACTCTATTCGCCTCGGTCGTACATATGAAGATACTCCTGAGAATTTGGGATCTCTTCTTGTTCGACGGTTCGATCGTACTCTTTCAAGTCACCCTCGGAATGCTCAAAATACGAGGTAAATATCGTTAATGGAAATGCGCGACGACAATGAAAATGAGTTAAAAAAAAGAAGAAAACGTGACAATTTGCAGAATCGGAGGTAAAATTGTTGGAAAATTCGGCTCAGATATTTAACGCTCTGTCGGATATTCCCGGTGACATTGACGACGTTGACCAATTGTTCGAGGTATCGTTGGAGCTCGGTGGCTCGCTGAGTGACGTACTCATTGAGACACATCGACGTCGTCATCTCGCTTATCTAATGGCCGATCAGGGTGGTCTCGTCGGGAATCCCGACGCTTCGCCCAATCTCCCGAAGCAACATCTCAACAGACGACAGATGAAACGTAACAAATCCGTCCTACAAACTTTTTTGTTCGGCAGCGACGAGAGCGAGGAGGATGCGAAATCCAAGAATATTCGTCAAACGGGTTAGCGATTGAAACCTAAAAGTTTCTTTATATCTCAATTATTGCTTCCTGTACAATAGTTCTGTTTTTTTTTAAATTTCTCGAATTGTTCTGCCTTTTTGTTCGGCCTCGATGCAGAAATTCTCGTGGACCTTCGTGAAACGGTTCTTCAAGTGGCCCGGCACTTTATAAACGTCGATCCAAATTTGAGCAACGTGAGCACGATCGCGGATTACACGATGGAGAGTCACTCCAAGGATCACGACAATTACGTGAATGTGTCGAGGACGCGAAAGAGGCGAGCCAAAGCTTTGCTCGATTTCGAGAGACACGACGACGACGAACTCGGTTTTCGTAAGAACGACATAATCACGATAATAAGCCAGAAGGACGAGCACTGCTGGGTCGGCGAACTCAACGGATTGCGAGGTAACGTCCAAAGTAAAAAAGACACGGCGACGTATGCTTTGGAATTTCCTTTTTAATTAACTGGCGACCGGGCGTTATTGACTCTCGGTACAGTAAATCACAAATCAGTTGTGCTTTGTACGTGGGTTTCGAAGCCAAAAAAAGCATATTTTCTCTATTTTTTTTAAATATACTATATAAATTATTTTATTCAACATGTTAAGCACATAAAAGAGGAACAATTCAACAATATTTTTAAAAAAATTCATCCAAAAATTTGGGAAATTCAGTCGGTGGGACCTGGTTTCCGGAGACCCCTAAAAAAAAGTGTCCTCGGGGTGATCAGGATAACTCATGATAGCTTTATCTGAAATTAAAAAACCAAATCTTTTCTGTTAGTAGATAAGTATAGCTCGTGATTTTAAGGATTTTAAACAAAATTGAAATTTAAATTTTTGGCAGAGTTGTATGCAAAATAGTTCAATTTTTGATACAATTTACACTACGTATAGCCTTGTAAAATTAGTTGTAATCGAAAAAAAAACCGTTGTTCAATCACTAGTAAATGCTATTTTGAAGAAGTGTGCAAAATTTCAATAAGATCGGTACTTTAGGTTTGAGAAATCGTGTCCATCGACTTCAAAAATAGTGTTTTGAGAAAAATGCGTATACCTGCGTCGCCCCCGGCCGGTCTTTCCCAACGGGGGGAATTCCCAAAGGCTCTCTCTCCTAGACTTTTACTCCGATTGGAAACTTTGGGACAATATTCTAGACATATTGTAAATACTATTAGATAATAAAATAAAAAAATGGATTTTTTAAATTTTCAAATCCACGTAACCCTTTAACGTGGAAGCTTTCATATTCGCAAAAGCAAGTTTTTTTGCATTATGGAAAAATATGGACTTTCATCGTCTATATTATTCCATCATTCGTGATTTTCATCACAGTCTTCAGTTGACAATGTTGATTTATAGCTTAGGAGCGCACTTTAAAAGTCGACCGGGGTGGATTTCTACCCCGTACGTGAGTCCTAGGATTAAGGCGGGATCCTGAATTAGCCGGTTCGAAAAATCGATATTTTGAGGAATTTTTTTCGGGTAAAAAAAAAGCAAGTTTAGCGAAATTTTCAGATTATTTTATTACAAGTCTGAACATAAGAAAACAATTTTTTTTAAAGAAAAATATCAACAGGCAACCGATTTTTATGCACATTCGTGCCACTGCTGTTTCCATGCGGCGTGACAACTGGAGCTCGTAATTTTCATCTGAAACAAAAAAACCATAAACCATTTTAATTGTGACATATTTTTCTTCTATATGAACTAAAAAAAACGAAAATTTTTTTGAAATTTGAATGTTTTTTCGGGTTTGAAGTAGAAAATGTGCTTTTTGTGAAAAAAAAAATTATTTCAACTTGGTAAAAAAATTGTTAAGAATTTTTTTTTCGACAATGTTTTTAGTTCAAATAGAAAAGAAAACGATACTGAAGCGAACAAGCTTTGGTTTGTTTCGATTGGACTTCTAGTTTTTTTGTAATCAGATACGCCAAATTAGAAAAATCGTAAAAACGAAAACTCGAGAAAACGGGCGCCCTAACTGCCCGAGCGCCCGTATACCTGCTCGACACTCCACTACGTTCAGTGCTGTATCTTTGGAAATATTTCGAATTGGGCTATAAAACTTTGTCTAGACATTCTTAGATACATCAGGAATAGATTTGAACAACTAAAAAAAAATCGATTTTTTGGACCTTCTAATTCAGGATCCGGCCTTAAAGAAATATTTCCAACCCTTAAAATATTCGTTCTACCAATCCCACATTAGAAACATTTCCATAACCGAAATTTCTCCATAACCGAATTCACAAGGAAATAAACCCAAAGAAATCCGAGATCTTTCGACTTCTCGTTAGTCTTGACTCGACCGTTAACTGTTAAAATGTTGCTTCAATTTTCCTCTCTGCAAAGGCTGGTTTCCCGCAAAATTCGTCGAGCTCTTGGACGAAAGAAGCAAAGAGTACACTTGCGCCGGTGACGACGCCGTGAGCGAGGCAGTGACCGACCTCGTCCGAGGAAGCTTATGTCCAGCTGTGAAAGCCGTTCTCGAGCATGGTATGCGACGACCATCCTTTCTCGGCGGTCCCTGTCATCCTTGGCTATTTATAGAGGAAGCGTCGACTCGTGAGGTCGAGAAGGACTTTAATTCTGTCTACAGTCGTCTCGTACTCTGCAAAACTTACAGGCTTGACGAAGACGGCAAAGTTCTCACACCCGAAGAGGTAAACATTTCGTAGAATTGGCTCATGGTTTTTTTTTTTACTTTTGAATTAAAAAGAAAAAGAGGTCAAACGTTTTATGCAATTTAACGATAAGAAAGGATAGATGTGCAATAAACGGTTTATCATTAAAGCATCAGTCTCCATCTATTGCACATATTTTCAACAATTTTTTTTCATAATAAAATTTATCTCCATATTTTAATCTTTTTATACATAGAAATAGAAGTTTTAAAGTACAAGAATGTGGATTTTTTAAAATGTATCTTGGTGATCTGGTTGCCTGGTTACTCCTGCTTTCACTTTGTCGACACGAATCCTTAACTTTGGAGCATCCGAAAACAAAAAGTCGAGTATTTTATTATAAAGTGGAGTTGTAGTTATGACCCCTACTAAAAACTTTCACCCCCGATAAAAAGAAAACAAAATGGCGCACTTTTGTATTTACCGACTGTTATTTACAACTTAAATTGTTTGAAAATAGGATTAAATATTAATGAATGTTTATACATTTAGTAGGGGTCGAAGAGATACATGCATATAATAATCCCTGTAAATTTGAGCCTAATCGGTGCAATACTTTCCAAAATCATGTCGACAAGGTCGAAAAACGACCATGAATTAAGTAATCCTTAGAACTTTGGCACTTTGAAAATATTCCAGCTGCTCTACCGCTGTGTACAGGCTGTTAATTTGACCCACGACAACGCTCACGCACAAATGGACGTGAAGCTCCGCTCGCTCGTTTGTCTCGGACTTAACGAGCAAGTTCTACACCTCTGGCTCGAAGTATTGTGCTCGTGCGTCGAAGTTGTCCAGAAATGGTACAGTTCATCCGAATATTTCATAAATAATTCTTTAGGAACTAGCCCCAGTCGATTAAGGGATTACTGGATGGATATTAAAAAATCGCCAAAATTCTTTAAAATTTGAGGAATTATAGTTCTTGATAGAATAATAATAGGGGAAGGTAGAGCACAATGTGTCATGGGGCACTGTGAGCCACATGCGGTTACTCGGAGGTTTGTAGCTCGTAAATTCCGAAATTTTATGTGTTGGACCGCGATTTATATTTGGTTTCGTCAGGCTTGAAAGAAAGTCGATAGAAGCTCATAAAGAATTATTAAAAATTAAAAATTGTTTTAAGGCTTGGAAAAAAAATATTTTGCTTGGCGGGAAAACGTAAAATATAACGACACTTTTTGTAGCGGCTCGGGTTTTCGTTCCTAATCGATGGTTTTATTATTTATGATGCACTCAGTGACTTGTTTTTTCCATTCGTAGTTTAATTAATAGTTATTTTCATTAATCATGAAATATTTGACTAGTGGGATACAATATATCACCGAATTGTGGGGCACAATGAGTCGACTCCCAATGAGGAAACAAAAAAGTGACGACGCTCCGAAGAAGCGCAATGTGTCACGCGCGACTGTCAACCACATGCGAATTTTCGTAAAAACCAAAGTTTTGTAGCTCGTAAAAACCAAAAATTTTTGTGTTGAACCGGGATTTATATTAAGTTTCGACTGGCGTAAAAGAAAGTAAATAGAAGCTCACAAAGAATGATTAAAATTACAAAAATAATGTGAGCCTTGAAAAAAAAAATTCGCGTGCCGGGAAAACGTCAAATATTGTGGCGCAATTGTGTGCGGCACAATGTGTCAACGAGTTGTTGAGCACAACAAGTCGATCCCATTATTTTAGGACTTTAAATATTTTTGCAAAAAATATGGTAGCTTTATTGTACGCCCAAAGATCTATAAAATCGGTTATGACCTTTTTTTTTGTAATAAAACTACTTTGTTAAGAGTAAAAATTCGTTAGAAAAAAGTAACACACTGTGCTCCACCTTCCCTTACATGAATTATTCTATAATTTGTCACTAAATAATTTACTAGTTATAGACATATGAATTTAACACGGTCGCTTATGGGAAAACAGCTTTTGCAGATGTTAATGGTTGCAAAACGAATGGAACTAAATCGCTGTAAATTCTGAAAATATTATACTATCAAGATTTAGGATCAATGATTGATCATGGTAAGTATCAAATAAATCGACTGAATAATTGTCTACCAATTAATTAAAGTAATGAGGAGTATCGCCCTTTTTTAACGATGAATTAATAGCAATCATTGGAAAACTTAATATATATTGAGTTTTTGGGTAATTATTGATAATAATAAGATGATCCGAACGTATTAATTAAATAAAAAAATTGAGAAACTTTTTTTTGTTGAACAGTTGAAACAGATGTACAGTCACTGACAAAACCTCAGTCATGCACACGCCAATATCGTCGAATTTGACTTCAATTATTATTAAAAATGGAGAATTAACATTTCTAAGTATTAATTTATTATTAAATTAGCTATTTGTAAGAATAAACATGTACGAGACATGATCTAGACTTGTAAATCTACGATTCGCCTATTTTTGACTAACTTTTTTCCTCACGGTCCATCCAGTGATACCTTAAGTAAAGCTTTGCAAATGTTTAAGTATGAAAATATCTTTTAAGGAGTTTTTGGACAGCTTATCTTTGGGGGAATCGGGGGGGGGGGTCTATTGTTTTTGAGCGGGATGCCAACTTCGAAGGACCAATATTTTGTTTGAAAACGACGCGATTACTGTAATACATTTCGAGTCTTGCAGTTAATAAACATGCTCCTGCACGAGACTGATGGGTTATTATGAAAAGTAATTGGTTGCAGTCGTATCCGGCCCGCTACTAGCTTCGTATGTTGTATATGAAAGTTATCGGCCAATAAAGAAAAACTTGTCCGTCTTCGTTAAAGTGCACTAATACGTAAAATCGGCAAAAGTTTAATTTTCCTTCCTTTGTTTGCAGGTACCAACCATGGAGCTTTATAAACAGTCCCGGGTGGGTTCAGATCAAGTGCGAACTCAGGATATTGAGCCAGTTCGCTTTCAATCTAAATCCTGATTGGGAGCTGCCGCCCAAGAGGGAACATTCGCAGCCCCTTAAGGACGGGGTTCGCGATATGCTCGTGAAGCATCATCTTTTCAGTTGGGATTTGTAAAAAAAAAAAATAAGAAAGGGCGGAACAGGTAGATCGAGTGGGAGAAAGAGAGACACACATAGATAAATCGGCGGTAAGCGAAGTCATTCGAAAAAAAGAAAACAAATTTATTCGAAGCGAGGTGAGACATGTGTATACGTAAACTCTGATGAATCCGTTCACGAAAGATACGAAAGAAGGATAAAAAAAAAGACAAAGGATTTGCGTAATATAGGCTGAACAATAATTTGTAAATATTGAAATATGTTTGACCCGATGAATATCGTCAGTACCTGCAAGGAATAATGGCTTCCCCTCATCCGTCGACAAAAACGTTCTTCGATTTTGATGTTTCTTCGTGGAAAAAAAAAGGTAAAGGAGCAACGGCTCCTAAACCATCTTTTCCAAGGGAATTTTTTTTTTTCTAAAGCGAAGTGCTCAATATTATACAATGGAATAAATATTTTCCTAGGTGCCGAGCGTCCGTCCTTTTAGTTTGATGTTTCGCACTTGAAGAAGAATATTGATTAACAATCGTGTACGATAATTATCGAAGCGATAAAATTAAATCTCATACGTCTTGTGCATTTTTTTTTCAACTGTTACACGATTTTACGATCCTTCTTTTGTAATCACATAGACATTTATCCGAGCACACATACACATTTCTTCGTATTTGTGACGAGTAATTAAAATTTGTACGGTATGGCGAAGAGCTGGCATTTTTACAAAAAATTCTATATGAAAGACGGCAACTTTTCATTTTGTTTTTTTTTTCAGGAACTCTCCGTATCCTCGTGACATTGGAATTTACATCGTTGGAATGCAACGATTTTTTTTTTGTTCATTTTTTATTTCTTTCGGATCAGTATTCAAAACCTTTTTTTGCGCATTGAGATCATAAATCTCTAATAAGAATACGTGAAAACGTTTGAGTGATTATCACAGCCTTGATCGTTCAAAAAAATTGAGCAATTAAAAAGAATTGAAATCTTCGTTGCATTCCAACGATGCAAACGTCAACAACGTGTAGTCTCTTGTACAGTTGAGTTTTTAATAACGAATTTAGCAACGTGTTGTTTTTTTTTTTCAGTTCGCGCAGAGGTAAAAAGTGTCGAACTCTTCGCAATTTATTTCAATCGTATCTGTACTTATAAATTTTCGTGTGAACAATGAATGCGTAGAGAAAATAATATATACATATGTACACACACAATTTTGAAAATCAACGATACCGCATTGTTTGTATTAAATCCAAATTTATCGACAAGTTTTAATGATTAGAAAATGAACCGTTACTTTGAGCACGCAGAATCATTATTAATTGGATTATTAATACGCAGAATCCATTATTAATTGGAAGCGAATACTTGATTCGTTTCAATAATTGCACCAGTCGACAATTCGTTCATTGATCCAGACAGTCGGAAAGATTCATTTTCGAGTGTGAATTGAAGGTACTAATTGAATTTTTTCAAACAACAGTGTTCGGATAGGCTCGTATCGAAAACCTTCAAATTCAGCAATTTACTTTCCTTCTCATACATTTTCTCGTCCATTCTCATACGTCTCTCCTCAATATCCTCGTGCAAATCGTGCTCATCCAATGGATCAGGACAGCGTTCTTTTCTGTCGAAATCCAAATTACAGCCGCACTCGCGTTTTCTGACGAGTAAAAAGTGCAAATCCATCACGTTCGTACCCGTTATACCGGTTTTCAATAAATCCTTTCCTTTTCGGAATCTCGAATAAAAATTGTAGCTGTCGTTGTTCGTTAAAGCGTTACTTGGCACAATTTTTTCAGCCACGAACAATTTCGACTCTATATTCGAATTTTCACAATTTTTCGAGTTCTTTTCGGAGAGTACCCTTTCATTGGACATTTTTCTCAATCTCTCGAGCAAAACGTTGACCATTGGTTCGATAGCCGGATAACCGAAAGCCCCTGTCGCGTCGGTTGGGCCGTCCTGACCATCGGTTCCCGCGCTCAGAAGGAGTACTTCGTAATTCGTCAATTGCGGATAATTATTTACCTCGGAGAGAAAATCCATGGAAAAACTGAGAGCCAGTTCCTGATTTCTTCCTCCACGTCCGTTCCCAGTGACTGCCACTTCCGGCTCACCAGCTCCGATAAGTACGATACCGGCAGCACTCGAAACCTCGAGAGACTGAAAAATCTCTTGAATCTTATCTTCCGACAGTGAAAAAACTTTGTCACCGTTTATCGAATCGTGAAAATATTTTCTCCCAATTTCTTTGCTCCAGGCGCGACAAACGAGACTCGCGAGATTCGCGTAAGAGACACTCACGTCCCGCACGTTGCCGACAATGTCGTTAAACAATATCACAGGAGTCAGACCCTTTCTGCGAGCTTCGCGACTCGCAGCACTCATAGCCAGGCTATTGTTGCCAATAACGTAATTTTCAACGTGCTTGAACTCTTTCTTCGCGTTTAATAATGTTTTCTCGTCGATTTTCGACTCCTTCAGCGTCAAGAGATTTTTCAAGTCACCTTTGATCTCGTCACGAAGATTGTACTTTTGTAGGATGGACGACACTTTGTCCGGCGACTTTGCGCTGTAAACTGTCGGTCCGCTGGCTATGAGATCCACCGGATCGCCGACTACATCCGATAGGATGAGAGTCACAACCTTCGCCGGATACGCCATAAGGGCCAGACCTCCTCCCTTCACCAAGGACAATTTTTTTCTCACAACGTTCAGTTCGTTTATACTGGCGCCGCAATTTTGTAATTTTTTGCAAAATCTTATTTTTGTCTCGGAATCTATGGCTGGTCTGGGCATGTAAAAAAGAGCCGATCCACCGCCGGATATCAGGACGATAAGGGTGTCTTTCGCGCCGAGACTCTCGGCAAGGTCTGCAATATTGTGGCTGCTTATCAATGAATCGCGATCCGGCTGATTGTCCGTGGCACCTTCGCGATAGTCGATCGGCCCGTGGAAATTTGGAAAACAATATTCACCTGCGCTCTTCTCCACTTGGCGATAGTAATTGTCCTTGGCGTCGCGTGGAACACTGACGATTCCTCGCTTCAAGCGATTTCCCAATTTTTTCTCCATCGTCGCGGCCATGCCAATTACAGCCTTTCCAAAACCGACGAGATAAACGTTCTCGTCTATCTTGTGAGTCGTGTCGAAAATACGCATCTCGTTACCAACAACGCTCACGCAGTTGTCAACGATGGAGGCTGGCTGCGCAGCTCGAACAGCCGCGCTGAAAATTTCAACGAGCTGAACTTTCGATTTCTCCAAACAATCCTGGGAGCTCATTTCGCTTGATTCGCTGGAGGACAATGTCGGGATGAAGGGAAAATTCGTGGACTTTGAAATTCTGCGAGACCCGAAAAAACGTGTGCTGAAAGAAAAACGAGGATAAATTATGAAGTTTTTCTTTTTTTGAGGTTACGGTTGCGCTTGTCAACACGCTTCTAGTTAATACTTGCCGCAAAAGTTTATCTAGTATCCTTGACATCGATATACTTGTGATTGTCAATTCGATAATCCCTGACGTTCGAGCATTAAAACGATTAATCACCGGTGAGCGGAATAAGGCATTTTTTTGTTGTTTAATTGACGACAGAGTTAGGTTAGGTTGCGTATATTGTCCCGCGATAAGATTTATACTGGAGTAGTTTTTTATCTGCTATTGCATAATTGACAAATACTGTGATCCTTGATTCATGTGGCATATTTCTTTCGTCCATTTTCAAATGGAAAAATTATTTAAATTCGGCATAAATTTTTCTTTTATCCGTAAATCTCAACAAGTCCTTTTTTCCTGAAACTACTCTGGGACAGTGAACTCTTTGGTACATCAGACATTCTCCCTCCTAGACTTGACAGCTGTGGTACGAGGTAGGGCAGCGGTCGACAATAGGTGGGCTACGGTCTGGATCCGTACCATGGATGGTAGAAAACTGGACCACCAAAAAATCTTTTAAAACTTTAATTAACTCATTCCTGTGTGCAATTCTAAAGGCGTCGAGTTAAATTTAAACCGAGCTAAAGTTAAACAAAATAACAGTTCGGAAGAAATAATCGATTTGCAAGATGTTTCCTTGCAAATGTACAAATCTGCACCAACTGAAGAATCTTGGGGTAAAAATGTTTCAGACAAGTATGCAAATTGCAAAAAACTGGCTCTCAACCTGGCAACTATGTTTGGCTAGACATATATATGTGAAGCATCTTTCTCAAAAATGAATTTTTTGAAAAATAAATATCGTTCAATATCAACGGACACCCGTCTTGAAGACACTCTTCGCATATGTTGTCCCTCGCGAGAACCAAACTATAAAAAACTGGCTCAAGAGCGGAGGTGTAATTTCTCACATTAAGAACCTATGTAAAGTATTTTATTTTTTAAATAAAAATAAAAATCGATATGTGTTTTTATAAGCGACATCCTTTTTGAGAAGCAATGCAAACACCTGCTTACTGTATTAATATTTGCAGTTTTTCTTTCTCTGGACCCCAATAAAAAATTTCAAAAGTATCCGGATCTTACAATAAAATACTTGCCGACCTCTGTGCTAGGGTAAACCGACTAGTGAATGGACGAATAAAGACACTATAGGATTCTGCTGGACTGTAAAATGAAAATATTATCGAAATAAACTTTTTAATTGCTATAGAAAACAAAAGATGTTATTTTGATAGTAGGAAAAAAATAATCAAAGTAATTGCAATCAATAATATAGGAGGAATTTATGAATAACTAGCGAAATGGCTAGATTGACAGTCAATGGACACTCAATCATCAGTAAATGGATGAATAGTGTAGTTGAGCGCTGTAAAGGATGACAATTCATTATTCATTTTTATTAAATGCTAGATTTTGAGATCACTGTGTTGCACACAAATGATCATATTCTTATACATATGATTATTTTCGTTTGTCCGAAATGAGATCCGTCTAGGACCGTTCCTGTACATTTTATGAAAGAATAATAAACTGTGTTAAATAAGGTAAGATTGCATTTATAATAGATACCGCGCGTCGCGCCCGACCGCCAACTTCAAAGCCTTTTTTCCACTATTCACTTTTTTGAATCTTGTGAAAGTTCTAACTCTTGAACGAAGATTCAGATCGCTTTGAAATTTTTACAACATATTCTTAGTATCATCACCTATCGTGTGAACCACAGAAACAAAAATTTCAATGACACAAAAAAATATAAAAAATAAAATACCGACAGAAAATTGAGTAAAAAAATTTTAAGTTTCGAATTTTTATTATAATAATTTTGTTTTATAATATTGTTGGTTCACACTGAAGATACATTCATTATGCAATTATAAATATGTTCATTTTTTTTTTCAGACACCCACATCGATGCCGAGAACTTTCACCATAAACGCGCGCGCACAAAAAATACATTGCTTTATTATGTTATATCTCCGCCATTTGTTAATATTTCTCATTTTTTTTTACATATACTTAACCATGTGCATAAATGATCTCTAAAAAAAATGTTGTCAATATATACGTCATTTTTTTTAACCGCGTCCAGAAAAGTACCTTCGAAAATCGACGAAATCGCGTATATAAGGCCTTAATCTTGAAATAAACTTTAATTCCAACTTTCAACATATTCTTCAAACATAATAGTGGCATAGAATGAGTGCGGGCACTATCTTAATACGATAAGAACATAATTACTATAAAATTACATATCGCTTTCATCAATGTGGCCAGGGTCGGTTCTACCATAGGGCGAACGGAGCAGCCGCTCCAGGCGCCGAATCCCGGGGGGCGCCTCGGTGGTAAAGAAATAAAAGGAAAGAAATTTTCTGAAATTTTTTCTTCGCTTTTCGATATTTTGCTCGTGAGTCTGTGGAGATAAGGTTCCGATACCTCTCCTCCGCCCCCGCCTCTCCGATCGAGCTGAAATTTTGTACAGACCTTCCTACTATTCTAAGACAAACCCAAAAAGGATTTTTGGCGAACTGCAATAGTTTTCAAGATATTGAATTTCAAAGTTATTTATTTTACGACGCGCCGACCATCAGGAACAATGGTGCGGGCGCCGGGGGCACATCAGGAATCGTGGAGTACACAATTTCGTACGATTTAATACAAATTGTACCACAATTTAATGTAAATAAAAATTGCGCGTGAAATAAGTCCGGAGTTTGAAATAGTCCGCACAAGGCAAAAGAAGAGTATGTGCTCATATGAAAATGAAGACGACGCGCCAACGGGTCCAGAAACGTTATTCAGAATCTATGTTTTCTATCCGATGATAGACACTGCCATAAACTCAATAGAGACGTGCTTTACATAACTTTTTACAATTAATGAGACCTGGTCATTCCTCTATGATATGAATAAGACCGGTGAAAATTTGAAGGAAGCGGGTCTGAAGTTGGAGAGTAAACTAACACATGATCATAATTGCGATATTTCGGGATTTGAACTTTTACGCCCTGCTGCAAATTCCCGTACGGGTTTTAGTGTGGGAATGTGTGGGAACGCATGGGACAGCCAAGGACAGTGTGGGATCCCGTACGGTTTCCTGTACAGGATGAACATTCCTGTACAGGAACCTGCATGGGAACCTGTGTGGGGCAACGTGGGAAGCTGAATCCTGTACGGGATCCTGTACGGGAGAACGCAGGAAATAAATTCCTGTACGGGAACCTGCATGGGAACCTGTGTGGGGCAACGTGGGAAGCTGAATCCTGTACAGGATCCTGTACGGGAGAACGCAGGAAATAAATTCCTGTACAAGAACCTGCATGGGAACCGGTGTGGGGCAACATGGGAAGCTGAATCCTGTACGGGATCCTGTACGGGAGAATGCAGGAAATAAATTCCTGTACGGGAACCTGCATGGGAACCTGTGTGGGGCAACGTGGGAAGCTGAATCCTGTACGGGATCCTGTACGGGAGAACGCAGGAAATAAATTCCTGTACGGGAACCTGCATGGGAACCTGTGTGGGGCAACGTGGGAAGCTGAATCCTGTACAGGATCCTGTACGGGAGAACGCAGGAAATAAATTCCTGTACAAGAACCTGCATGGGAACCGGTGTGGGGCAACGTGGGAAGCTGAATCCTGTACGGGATCCTGTACGGGAGAACGCAGGAAATAAATTCCTGTACGGGAACCTGCATGGGAACCTGTGTGGGGCAACGTGGGAAGCTGAATCCTGTACGGGATCCTGTACGGGAGAACGCAGGAAATAAATTCCTGTACGGGAACCTGCATGGGAACCTGTGTGGGGCAACGTGGGAAGCTGAATCCTGTACGGGATCCTGTACGGGAGAACGCAGGAAATAAATTCCTGTACGGGAACCTGCATGGGAACCTGTGTGGGGCAACGTGGGAAGCTGAATCCTGTACGGGATCTTGTACGGGAGAACGCAGGAAATAAATTCCTGTACGGGAACCTGTGTGGGGCAACGTGGGAAGCTGAATCCTGTACGGGATCCTGTACGGGAGAACGCAGGAAATAAATTCCTGTACGGGAACCTGTGTGGGGCAACGTGGGAAGCTGAATCCTGTACGGGATCCTGTACGGGAGAACGCAGGAAATAAATTCCTGTACAAGAACCTGCATGGGAACCGGTGTGGGGCAACGTGGGAAGCTGAATCCTGTACGGGATCCTGTACGGGAGAATGCAGAAAATAAATTCCTTTACCGGAACCTACATGGGAACCTGTGTGGGGCAATGTGGGTAGCTTAATTTTTGAAACAGCGCTTAATAAGCTAATCACGATTGAATCAAAACAAATGTGAAACTTCTAATTTTTTTCATTTGTATCTACACTTTCGTGAGAAAATAAATCATTAATCACTATTGTCAACGTTTTTTTGAAAATGTACGGGTTCCTATATGGGAACCCGTACGGGTTCCTTGTACGAAAACACGACGTGGGATCCCGTATGGGAACCCGTACGGGACACCACGTGGGATCCCGTACGGGATCCCATACAGGAACCCGTATGGGTTACCACGTGGGATCCCGTATGGGTTCCCATACAGGAACCCGTACCGGTTACCACGTGGGATCCCATACTCGTACGGGTCACCATATGGGAACCCGTACGGGTTCCCTGTACGAAAATACCACGTGGGATCCCGTGTGGGATCCCGTACGGGATCCCATACAGGTTCCTGTGTGGGAATTTGCAGAAGGGCGAGAAATCATGGGTTTGAAGAAGTTCTTAGATAATGATAAGGGTCGCCCAAAAGCACTCCTTCAGAACTTAACATTAAATAGTTGGCAAGATACGTTCCCTGATATTTGGAGAGCTCACCGTATTTTTATAACCATTCCGATTACGGTATCCAAAAGTGAACGGAGTTTTCGTAAGCTTAAGCTAATTCAAACGTATCTTAGGGCGACCTGGCAGAAGGTAAGCTTTCTCATCTAGCCCTGGCGTCTATTGAAAATGATATAGCTCAGACATTGTTATATAAGGAGATCGTAAACAAATTTGCAAATGCAAAAGTGTAAAAGTGCAACAGCGTTCCATGACCGTGGACGTGAGAAATGTGCGCGCGCATATTTTTAGGGCCTAGACCTTAAGAGACCTACTTTAGGTCGTGTTTACACGCACTAAAAAGCGTGGAAAACATGGTGTAGTATATAATATATAAAGGGCAAGCAAGGGGGGGGGGGGGGGGGGGGGGGACGTCATATTTAGATCTCGCTCCATCCTAAAACTAGTCTCGGGCCGGCACTGAATCTGACTTTTGAGCTTGCATCTGCTTCACAATTTGGTGTAATTCTGCGGCTATAACAGGGTGTCTCAAAATGACCTGACATTTTGATTTATTAATTGAACGTATTATTTATTTGAAATGTACGAATATTTTTATTTTAAAGTAAGGTACAAACATGGAAGTTATGTGTGGAATACAATATCCGATAAATGGTCCGCCTCGTCTCTGTTTGCAAACGTTCACTCGTTTCACGAAATTTTCAATAACATTTTGGCATAATTTGTTGCGTCCAATTGCTTCCTCGAGCTCTGGGATGCTTTGTGGATTTTCTTCTTCTTCTTCTTCTTCTGCAATTCGACTGCAGCGCTACCCCATACGACTAGAGGGCGCTACTGTCTGGCCACTGAGGATAACCCGTGTCGGCCAACGCGCGATAAGCAATTCAAGGTAACAGGGGCCTCGTAAAAGCGACCCTGAGTACGAGCACCATAAATTAATAATTTTAAATTTGATGATTTAACTGATGCTTTGTGGATCATTGGCATACACTCTTCCTTTCAGAAAACCCCAAAGAAGTTTTGTAAGAGTGGGGGGTAACGCGTGTGACTACTAGCGCCTCTCGTGGAGCGGGTCAATAATGGGGACACGATATCCGAGGAGTGTCACTCCCCCATGAACGCATCCATAAAGTCACCGGGAGCTGATGTCGAATTTTCTTTCAGGTCGACCAACTCACAAGCGATTGAGATCTCTTTATTCCTAGCGTTGGTTATTTCTGGCAGCACGGGAGATCGAGGCGCGGCGCCACGGCTGCGGTACGTAAGCTCGGTCGAGCTCGCCACATGTATTTTCGAGCAGAGACAAAAGTCCCAAAAGTAACAAGCCGACGCGCTCTCTCTCTGTATTATCTTCTCTCTGACAAAGTACCGGAACTCCTTTTTTTTTTCTTCTGCTTCTACGAGATCGGTTTCATACATTTGATGTACGAAATCGAACGAGAACTAGTTTAAATGGTATCTTATGGTTTCTATCAACCTAAAATCTTTGTGCATCGTTATTTCCGTGTACTTGCAATAATTTTCTCGTCATTTAGAGGGGGTGGGATTTGCATATAGAAGATTGAAGATTGCGAAGTAAAAGTTACGAGAGTGTGCGGTGTAGAGTAAATCCGGTTCGAACAGTGTGTTGCAAAAATGTCAGATCGCTGGCGCGGCTTAGGTTGACAATAATCGTGAAGACGCTGCGCGCTCGAGCGATTCCCAACTATTTTTCCGTTGACAACGGCTTCGATGATAAATTATAATTTATCTGTTAGAAGGTGGTGAGAATTATCACGACATGGCATCCCGTAGGTAAGTCACGTTTTTTTTTTCGCTGCCCCGTGATGTCTGGATGAACGAAAAAAAAAAAACATCCCCTCTCTTTCCTGCCTCCGCGACTCCCCACCCGTCTATGCAATTATCATAACTCGGAGACTCCGCGCTTAGTAGATATGTCTCGCCGAACGGCCATGTCCGTGGTACCTCTCGCGCGTTTCAATTCGGCCGCAATTCGCACGGGTAAAAAAAAACAATCAAAATTGCCGATACACAATAGTACTAATGTTCTCCTCTTACAATACGAATATATTTTACAAACGATCGTCGAGTATTTAAGTGATATTTTATAGTATTTAAGTGAATAGTTGGGGACAAAAAAACTATACTCCAAAATAAGTCATAAAGCCCAATGTCATCATTCCTTAACAAAACAATGATTTTGCAGCAACGTACTCGGGGGGGGGGGGGGGTGTGTGGCCAAACAAACTCCGTTTCTCCGGATTCAAAGTGCTCGTTAGATAAACGCACATTGCAGTAATTTTTCACGATCATGAAAAATAGATGTACAACGATTTTTGTCGTAATATGCAACATTCGTCCAGTCCTATTTTTGCCTGTATTCTAAGCGGAATTCTTACAAAAAATTTTTTTTTTTTTAATGTAGTTATGTAAATAAATATTTCTATCACAGATGGTTTCATCCCAACATATCAGGTATAGAGGCTGAACGACTATTGATGGAACGCGGATACGACAGTTCTTTCTTAGCGCGTCCGAGTTCCTCCAATCCTGGCGACTTTACGCTGTCCGTTAGGTGAGAAGGACGATAGCTACGAGTAATGCCCCTAAGTTTAATTCCTTTCTCTATGAGATACCACATAAAGAGGAAATAACGCCGTCCGCGTTCTTCACAGGCGTAACAGCGAAGTGACACACATAAAGATTCAGAATACAGGCGACTTTTACGATCTTTATGGAGGTGAAAAATTCGCCACGCTATCGGAGCTCGTGCAATTTTACATGGAGAATGGTGGTCAGTTGAGAGAAAAAAATGGCGAAGTTATAGAACTCAAGTATCCGCTGAACTGCGCTGATCCAACGACCGAGAGGTGGTTTCACGGACACTTGTCGGCTAAGGAAGCCGAAAGTTTGATGCTCGAGCGTGGCAAAAACGGCTCGTTTCTCGTTCGCGAATCGCAAAGCAAACCAGGAGATTTTGTACTCTCAGTAAGGACGGACGATCGCGTAACTCACGTCATGATACGATCTCAGGTTGGCAATTAACGTATACAGGCAGTCCTCGTACTTACGGCGTGTTAGGCTCTCGTGATATGAGATGTAAATCGAAACAATTTTTTTCACTAATTAGGAGTTATAAAGAATTTAACATGATCGCTTATGGGAAAACGGCTTCTGCAAACGTTAAGGGTTGCAAAACGAATGGACCTAAGTCGCCGTAAATTCTAAAAATATTACATCATCAAGATTTAGGATCAAGCGTTTGCGTATGCTAAGTTTCAAATAAATCGACTGAGTAATTGTCGAGAAATTAATTAAAGTAGTGAGGAGTATCACCTTTTTTAACGATGAATTTATAGCAATCATTGAAAAACTCAATCTACAGTCTTGCTCAAAGTATTAGGGACCCTATAAGTTTTCTATCCGGACAAAAAATTGAATATCTCGGCGAAAAAAAATCGTAAGCCAATTTATCAAACGGGGTTTTAAAACGGACAAAGCCAGCTTTATTTTGCTTTTTTTTCGATTTTTTTTTGTACCCGGTACGTCATTTTGAATATGCCAGTTTTTCACGATTTTCGTACTTTGCAAAATCGCGTGGTGGACTTTGAAAAAAATAATCTCACTATTTAGTGATAAGATCTGTGAAAAGAATACAGTTAGCTTTAGTTTCGTATTTAAAAAAAGTTTTTTCCGATTTTTTTCTTAAAGTTATCTAGTTTTAAAAAATTAAAAAAAACGGCAGTTTTCCAAAAAGGTATCGTGCGGCGTAACTTGAAAACTCTGAGGTTTGGAATATTTAGTCTAAGGAGTGAAAAGTTGTATTTTGTCATTTTGGAGTCACAAATTTTTTTTAGATTTTTTCCAAAAATTTTTTATATCCCTATTTTTGGTTGATAGTCGACGATTTTGTCTCATTAATTTATTGCCGTTACTTTGAAACAAAGATGTTTTTATGAAAATATCAAGAGAAGAAAAAGTACATAATTGAATTTGTACGTCGTACGAATCAGATGGTAGTCGATACGAATCAAATCGTCGACTATTAACCAAAAATAGCGATATAAAGAAATTTTGGAAAAAAAATAAAATAAAAATTGAGTGACTCCAAAATAACAAAATACAACTTTTACTCCTTAGACTAAATATTCCAATTCCTTTTCGGAAAACTATCGTTTTTCAAGAAAAAAAACTAGATAACTGAGGAAAAAAATCGCAAAGACTTTTTTAAATAACGAAACTAAAGCTAACGGGTCATTTTCAATGATCTTATCACTAAATTGTGAGATTATTTTTCTTCAAAGTCCAGCACGCGATTTCGCAAAGTGCGACAATCGTGAAAAACTGACATGTTTAAAACGCTTATGTTTTTTTTTTCGCCGAGATATTCAATTTTTCGTCCGGACAGAAAACTTACAGGGTGCCTAATACTTTTTAGCAAGGCTGTATGTTGAGTTTTTGGGTAATGATTAATAATAATAAGATGATTCGAAGGTATTAATTAAATTAAAAAAATGAGCATTTTTTTTGTTGTACAGACAAAACAGATGTACAATCACTGACAAAACCTCAGTCATGCTGAAACAGTGCACATGCCAATATCGTCGAATTTTACTTCAATTATTATTGAAAGTGGAATATTAACATTTCTAAGTGTTAATATATTATTAAATTAGCTATTTGTAAAGCTAAACATGTATGATATGATCTAGACTTGTGAATCCACGATTCGCCTATTTTGGACTAACTTTTTGCCAGACGGTTCATCCAGTAATACCTTAAAATGAAGGAGTAAGGTTCTACACCGACTTTTAATGTAATTAATAAAACTGCATTTTATGTCATATCATGTTTTATTATAAAGAATATCTATATACATGTATTTTTATTACAAATTTGACAATTATGTATTTTTTGTATTATGTACTTAAGGGAGGTTTTAACTTTGTTTGACCAACAAATGTTCGATTTTTCACCAATTTTCAATTGTGAAAAATGTTAAATATAGAATGTTGAAATTTGGTATGTTTACTAAGCGATCTTCATTGAACATGATATTTTTGAAAGTTTGACAAAACACTTGGCTTGTCCAAAATCAAACATATTTTCAATTTGTACAATACTTTCTATGAATCGAACTAGAATCGAAAAAAAAAAAATGGAAAATAAAAAAATAGTGAGCAATCGAATGGGAAGTTTAGTTTTTTACCAACTTTTTTTGTAGTTTTTTGTTCATAAAACAAAAATGTTTAAATATTCTTGGATAATTCTAGTTCAACTAATGAAGACCTTCGTTGTACACGTGCTTGCCAAATTTCATAACGATTGCTCATCTAGGGCGTGTAGGAGCAATTCCGCAAACTTGGAAAACGTGGGTTCGAGAAAAACGCGTTTAAAGTTAAGCTGAAGTTTATGTGCTAATACAATGAAAAGTATCATACTTACACCTAATCTGCTATGCCAGGGCCATAGAGTACAGCAGGGGTGGCCAAACTTTTCAAGTGTGCAGTCGACACTATGATTCATAATATCCCTGGCGGTCTACCGCCGGCAACTGTTTTAAATCCAAACAAATCCAAAAATATTTATTCAGTGAAAAATTTCCAAACTAGTTTTACAGAGCTCTCACAGAAAATTCTTGATCAATAAAATAACTTAAAACTCGTTTATTTTTTACATTAATTTCTAAACATTGTGTTTTTGTCTCGATATGTGGCACTGCATATTCTCCACAAGTTTTTCGTGTTGCACATTGTAAGAACAATGCGCAAATAGGAAGTTAAATGTTCGTCTGTTAACCGAGACCGATGTTTCGTTTTTATCGCATTCATAGTAGAAAATGCTGATTCACAGAAAATAGCAATTATTCGTAATTTTTGTTGAATTGATTTTACTCCCACGGGCTACTGAAATGGCCACCCCTGGAGTACAGTTTCCTTAGTCATTGGCTCTTTCTGATACAGCAAAATCAATTTTTTTTGTTTGGCCTAAAAAGTGGAAACCTCTCTTAATTATCTTATACATATAAAACAGGTCCGTGGCTGCCTGTCTGACATATAGACAACGCACAGCCTGCACCACTAGAGATAGAAACACGAAATGTGGAAGATATGTTCCTTAGAAGGTGCACTAAGAAAGGATTTTTCGAAAATCAACTACTATGAGGGTGTAAAAGTTTGTATGAAAAATTGTATCCCTTGCGTGTATCAACTTGCAAATTGGTATGAATATTCTTCAAAACAAATAATAAAACGCATGATTAAAATTTTCTTAAACAGCCACTACTTAGGGGTGCAACGAGGTGTTGAAATTTGTATGGGAAAATCCGATTCTTTGCTTTTATCGCAATAAAATTCGGAAGATATGTTTCTTAAGGAGTTTCGACACCAAAGATGAAATAACTGTAGCCGGTTGAAATTAATATTGCCGAGAGATTTCTTTAGGATGCATTAACTGTCCAACAATCAATCGGTTTCACAACAGTTTTGGAGATTTTTAATGCTCAAGTTGAACCTTTATCCATTTGGTAATGCACATGAAACCTCGTCAACACCAGTTATAGGGCTGTAGGGACAAAAATAATAGCGAAATTAAGATTAAAAAAAACTGAGCGAACCACGACTATAGTGTTAGGAATATCGTGTTTAATAATCAAGTTGTTTCTCTACTTTGTTCATTAATAATACTCTTTTAAAAAAGTGCATTTTGAGCTGGAACGGTTTATTTTCGGACATTAACAAAACTTGTAGTCACAGTCAACCATTAACTGGCGGGTATTTCAAAATCGGCGGGTTTTTAAAATCTACATAGGATTACAGCATTTGAATTTTATAATAAAATGTATTTGTTCGTCCGCTCGACAATTTTAACGTTTTATCGACTCGGCTGAATCAAAAACTCTTTATAAAGTGTTGTACGTTGAAGGTTTTTCACCATGTAAATAACCTGGAGCCGACGATGCTTTAGCGATAGTCAGTCATGCCAATGGTCTCCTATTGGCAGCGGAATGCCGCTGTTGTCAAGTCTATCGGTTATTTTTTCTTGAATAAAATTGCAACATATTTATTAGGGTGGCCCAAAAAAAGATCGGTATTTTTTTTCGCGATAATAGCTGTTAGAAAGTTGGAGTGTGGTGAAAGAAAAAGCCTCGCGAAAGGAGGGGGTCGTAGTTCAAAATTAAGTGGTGGCGCAAACGACGTTTATTTATTTTTTGCAATTAACGACGAAAAATTATGGCATTCATAACAAATTTATGCAACAAATCTAATTCGGTTTGTAATAAAAGAACGAACAAGAGTGTCATCATTACGAATTTAAAAAAAAAATATTTTTTAAACCATTTTTTTTAAATATACGACCATTATCGTATATTATACGCGAAAAAATTTGTTTTTAAATAATAATAATAAAAAAAATTCTTTGTGTAGCTCCGCTCTGGATCAAATACTAAAGTCCACACGGACGAAATTGCAGGCAAAAGCTACTTACATATGTAATTGGCATATTATTCATGATGTTGAAGTTTCCATCGTTGGAATGCAACGGAAATTAATTCTTTTTAATCCCTTAAATGCTTTTTTTGGCCAATTTAGACGAAATTTACGACCTCAATTTGCAAAAAAACGCATTTCGATAATAATTCAAATTAATAAATAAAAAAGAAGATAAGAAATATCGTTGCATTCCAACGATGCAAACTTCAACGACGTTATTATTGAAAATGGAAAAAATCGATAATACCGATAGGTAAGAACAATTCTGTTTTTAACATTGAGACTTCTTTCAAAATTTGGATCAATTTCCTAAAAAAAAATTCATTGCATTCTGGAAACTTGCAAAGGGCGTCTGACCTGGCTGTGACGTAACTCGAAAAAAATTGACGTTTTATTAAGGTAGTAGTCTCGCCACAGTCACGTTGAAACGTTTACTCTCCGTTCAGTCGATGAAAGCTTCGAAAGATTGCGAAATATCCTTATAATGTAGGTTGTACACAGTTCATTAAAAAAGTTCCGAAACTATTTTTTTTTACGAAAGGAAAAAAGTATTTAGAAAAAAGTTTTTATTTAATTTTCTATGTAATCTCCTCGTTCTATACAAATTTTGCTGCGCTCGTACAGCCGCTGGAATGACCTGGAGAATTCCGCTTCTTGGATGGCTTTCAGAACCTTGGTCACGTTCCTTTTAATAGCCTCAACATCTTCAAAACGTTCTCCCTTCATCGCGATTTTCAATTTGGGAAATAGAAAAAAGTCTGGCGGAGCCAGATCTGGCGAGTAGGGTTGGTGGCGAATCGTGGTGACTGACTTTTGGGCCAAAAATTGTGTGACGAGTATCGAGGAATGGGCTGGCGCATTGTCGTGCAAAAGAAACCAGTCACCAGTGCGGTACAGTTCTAGTCTCACCCGTTGAATCCGCTTCAAAAGTCGATCAAGGACATCTTTGTAGAATACCGCGTTCACTGTTTGGCCTGATGGCACAAATTCGTTGTGGATAATCCCGCGAGAAACAAAGAAAGAAACGTGCATCGTTTTGATTTTTGACTTTGTTGCTCGAACTTTTACGGGTCCCCTTCGTCCTTGCTTGCGGTTTTCAACAATTCGAATGTTTCCGAACCACTTTTTTCCAATTTGAAACAAAATTTGATCGCGGCACGTTTCTCCATCGCGCAAATTGTGACGCAGTAACAAAAACACATCTACTTCAAAAGAACACAGTCTGCCACTAAATGAATTTTCAGCGCTGTAATCTTCCTTGTGGGCAACTAAGGAATGATACTACATAGTTCCGCCCTTGGATAACAAAGGGTGCTAGTTGTAGATTTTATACAAAATTAGTCCCAGAACTTTTTAAATGAACTGTGCATATCTTATCGGGATGCGAAAACTTATAAAGTAATGATGAAAACGCCTAATATAATATTTAGAGTTCCAAAAATAACAACGTTTCCGCCATCACCTAAGACCTCCATCACCTTTCTTATCATACTATCCATTTCGGCTACTAATACGTAGATACTCTGCGTATACGGATTTGCACACACTACTGTAGTCTAGCGAGCGCGAAGATCGTGGCAACGTCACAAGCGCAGCGAATTTTTCTCGTGATAATTGATATTGCTTAATTTAAATCGCTATATCTCTGAAACTAGACGGTCAAAATTCATGGTTTTTTTTGTACCTACTTCGTCATGTATTCCTCTGTAATTGAGAATTTTTTTTGTCTGTAGAAAAGTTTTGAAATTATTGCGTGAAATGTGAAATTTTCCACTGCTCTCCATAAGAACACGTGTAAAACCGTGCAATCTTTGATTGCCAATATCTCGAATACACAACGGTGAATCCTTTTGAAATTTTGCAGGTAATCACTTAACAGTGTTCTGAATGGGTCCTCAAAATAACAAAAAATCTAAAGAAAAACGCATTGGCGAGACTATTGCCTTAAGGAATGGTGTCAAAATGTTACTTGACGTAACTCGAAACGGCTTGAGTCGAAACGACGTAACTCGAGAACTGCCTGTATACGAATTTGATTATGACCATTTGACAATGTACTCAAGCGATTATTAAATTCTAGGTGGAAAGATCATTAGGATTTCAGGATCTCAAATACGACGTCGGCGGAGGTGAAAAGTTCGACAGTCTAACCGATCTGATAGAGCACTACAAAAGAAATCCCATGGTGGAGACAAGCGGTAGCGTTGTACACTTAAAGTGAGTTAATCGATCGCCTACCATTTCTGAGCAAAAGCTATTCGCGATACGGTTCTAAATTCTTTTTACTATTATTGGGTAAATCAATATTGGCCCGATACTAGGGTAAACCGACCAGTAGTTAATGGACGAATAACGACACTATGGGATTTAGATGGACCGTAAAATGGAAATATTATCGAAACAACCTTTTTAATTGTTATAGCTAATAAAATATATTATTCTGATAATAGAAACAAATATTTCAAGTAATTGCAATAAATAATATTGGAGAAATGAATAAATGAGTAGTGAAATTACTAAATCATCAGTGAACGGACATAATTACCAGTGAATGGACGTGTAGTGTAGATGAACGCTCCAAAGAATAACGATTTATTATTTATTTTTAGTAAATGCTCGATTTGAAAATCATTGTGTTGCACAAAAATTATCATATTTTTATACATATGAGTATAATATTTGTTATTGCGATTTCGTAGAAAATTTACGGGTCATTCTCGAAAAACTACTCAAGTTTGTTTTGACCGAGAAACAGAAAATTAAATTTTGTAAAAACTAAAGTGTCTTTTCTTTTCACGAACCCAAATATTTAACAATTAAGTAAAAACACATACCAGTATACTGGTAAAATTTCGAGCCAAGCTACCGAACTTTGGATAAAAAATTACGACTTTAAAAATCTTTTAATTTATGCGGCACTTTATGGAGATGACACTTTGACCACATTTTTATCTAGTAATTTATATATTAAATAAAAAATAAAATTCCCAACATTCCACGACGACAATAAAAACAGAGGGTCACCGAATGTTTAAAGAAAGTATAAATGATAAAATTTCGAAAAATATGTTTAGCAGAAGAATTTTTGTAACCGCCACTTTTCAGAGAACATGTAAAAATATCTAAATGTACTAAATTTATGCGAAATTTTTTCATCCAATACATCGTTGGGTATCATGATTGGGGTTTGCATTATCCGTTAATTTTTCGTATCCGGATAATATGAATAGTTGTGAACCTTACTAACCGGATTTTTCGAATAATTCGGATAATTTTGAGAAAAAAGGCAAAGGAAATCTGTTAAAAATTAGTCCTATTCATATTTATTAAAATTAAACCAAATTTTTTCTCTCTTTACTATAGCTAATGGACGATATTAACATTTTTAATATCACAAAATGATCGAGCATAATAGTATGTTACTATTTACCATAAAATATTAAAATAAAAAAATGAATCATTGAAAACAGGTAACTTTTTCCTCTAAAACTTAAACTAATGGCATAAAACTTCTTTCTTCTAAGATTTAAAAATTAACCATTCTCTCTGAGACCAAAACGAAAATCAAACATATACTTAAACGTTATAGTGAGTGAGATCTCAAATTAACTTAAATGCACAATCAAAATAGATATTTCAGACTTAAGATACATTTCAAATCAACAACTAAACTCAACTGGCATACCAACGCTAGTGTCGCGTATCTCGCGCACGCATCTTGCAATTCGGACAACGTAACATAATGAACAGTAAGCAACTTGTCAGTCGCGCGACTCGCGCAGGATTTTCGGAATAAATTACTATTGAATGCGTCACACAAAATATTAAAAACAAAGAAAAAAACATGTTTTAAATTACAATGCCAACACACAATGCCGAAATTATTGTTTTACTATAGTTAGTTCCATGTTCAAACCGTAATTTTTAGATTGATTTTACTATCCGTATTATACGAATTTTCCAACTTCAGTTGCCTGCATTATCCGGATTTAAAAGATTGGCGGATATCCGGATAATTCGGATATCCGGATTGCAAGCCCTAATTATGATTGATTATAACTTATTTTTATTAAGCGTCGTTGTAATCTACTAACGATACTAAAGGGTCCTGGATTATGCGCCCCCAAAATATGGCTCTCCGCGAAAGGAATACCTTAAAAAAAACGAATGAAATTATTTTATCACAACATTTGATGAAATGTATATTGTCAATTCTCAATAGTAATTAATTTTGCAATTTTCAGCAGATGAGCTACATTTTTCACTCTGCGTTGAGAATTTTTCGAACAGCGTCCATATAGTTCATTCATTAGAAAGAGGTTAAAATACAGCACCAGTGACTAAACATGTTTGATCCGGACCTATTATTACGAATTTGTTTAAAAATGTTGCACAAAAAGTAAGATTGATTCTATCTTGAATAATAAATGCACCGCTTACCTTCAAATGTCATAAAAACTTTTGTTTTCGCCTTGAGAACACCTACTGTGCACAGCCGTATCGTAACTAATTGTAAGTTGCGTGATTGTGCAAGTACCGCAAACTAGACAAATTCTGTGTGGCGTCAAAATTCGATATTAAATTAAGAAATTGTTTTTAACGACAGCTGGGATTTTTCTGCTAAATTATATTAATTCGAGTTTCTATCGACAATTCATATCCTTTACTTATTTTAAATATAAATCAGCTTTCGTCCATTTACTGGTCGGTATATACCCTGTTAACGAAGAATGATCGATAATTATTCAACAAGGCTCGGGAAGTTGTTGGCCAAATACAGTAGAGCGTCGATTATCCGAATCAATTGGGACCGGTCGCCTACCGGATAATCGAAAATTCGAATAACCAAACAGCAATATTCCGAGGGCGAAAAAAACATTGATTATTTCAATATGATAAAATATATGAATTTAAAAATACAATTAACATTAATATTTAATAATACAAGTATATTTTTGGTGAATTGCAAATAACCATTGTATCATTCAATGATATAGAACGAAGTTAAATATGTATTTAAAAATAATCAACATTCGTACATCTTTGAGTTCTTATCTATTTATTTTTGAAAAAGTCGACGATTTTCTTCTGCTTTACAACGGAAGCTTGTTTCTTTGTTACCAAATCTCGCAATCGTTGTAGAGGAAGAAGTTGTATTGAACAACATTCAGGCTGCGTTTCGTACCACTCCATTGCCGTAATATATAGGGCGTAATCGTTCAAATAACTGAGCATTCGCATGAGCAAAATTATTGTTTAGATAATTGATATTTTGGATAACCCAAATCGCCATTCGAATCATTGACGTTTCGGATAAACAAAATCGCCATTCGGATTATTGACGTTTCGGATTACTGACGTTCGGATAATCGACGCTCTACTGTAATTGAATCGGCAACAGCGCCGAAGATGACTGGAGAGAATCACAGGTTTCTCGTGATTTTTGATAGATTTTCATAGGTCTTCTATAGAGTCTAAGAATTTTGATGACTAGCATAGAAAAAAATAGAGAGATAACTTGTTAAACGAAACGATAAAAATACGATCAATACATTTCAGACAACCGTTCAACGCGACGCGTATAAACGCGAGCGGTATCGAGAGCCGTGTGAGACAATTGCACAAGGAAAATGGTTGCTCGAACGGTTGGCTCTGTTGGAACGGAGCTGCGACCGACGGCGAATCGGGTGCCGGTCGTGCGAAGGGAAAAGCTGGATTTTGGGAGGAATTCGAATCTCTGCAACAGCTCGAGTGTCGTCATTTGTTCTCGAGAAAAGAGGGTCTCAGAACGGAGAATCGAGCGAAAAATCGTTACAAAAACATTTTGCCGTGTAAGCTTCATCATCTAAATGCACATGAAATATGTCATTTATTCATCCAGCATTCAATATTTACAAGATATGCAATAGCTAATGTATAATTTCTTGATTACAGTCGACCATACGAGAGTACGCCTCAAGGATGTGGATCCGAATGTTCCCGGGGCTGATTACATTAATGCTAATTATATTAAAGTAAGTGGTCTACCGGAGATCAACTGTTATGATATCTGTTCGTTGTTTTCTCCAGCGATCGTAGTAGAACGGAATGTATGAAAAAATCGTGGAAAAAAAAAACATTCAGCGATTATTATTACGTGTTCTCAGAACGAAGAAGGGGAAGGCACATGTACCGGGATTACCGCCACTGGTGACACTTGCATATTCAACAAATGCTACATAGCTACTCAAGGTTGTCTGCCCAACACCATCAAAGACTTTTGGCACATGGTTTACCAGGAAAATACTCAGGTTATCGTAATGACCACCAAAGAGATGGAAAGGGGAAAGGTATGCACGAAAATACAAAAAAAAATAACAGGACTAATTCGTCGCGAAATACTTAAGTGATGTTCTTTTCTCGCAGAACAAATGTGCGCGTTACTGGCCCGAGGAGGGAGAAGTTAGCGAGTACGGCGGTGAGTGGAAAGTGCGCGCGCTCGGCCGTACCTCGACCGCGGATTATACTTTGCGGGAATTTATCCTTCAGGGAAAAAAACCTCAGTTTTCGGAACCACGACGGATCTATCACTACCATTTTCAGGTAACGTGGCTTTTACTTTTCAGGCCTAAACTGGGGGTGTGCGATCTTCTCAAAAAAAAAAAAATCGATTTAGGGATCGATTCTGAATCGGATGTTCTGCGAAACATTGAAACGTAAAAGATCGATCTTCTTTCATTATATGGTATAAAAACAAACAAAGCTCAAACTTACGCGGATAAACTAAACAGCACATTCTGAACAAAGAAAGGCGTAAATCTTCAACCCTTTAGAACTCAACAGCGTAAAAATTAAAAAAACATTTGACTTCATGATTGGTTTTAATTAATAAAAAAAATACGTATTTAATTTTTGGAAAATATAACTATATAAATTTTGAATGACAAATTTAAGCACTTTTACTTATCGTAACCCAAACAAACCGAAACAAACTCATCGTTTTCATTTTTATATATATTTTTTATATATATATTTTTTTATATATATTTTTTATATATTTTTTTATATATATATTTTTTTTCGATTTTTGCATGAATTGCACTACTAAAAACCCATGGAACGATTTGTAGCCGTCCTCTGCCATTCACTTAATAAATGATTAAATGTCAATATAGGATTTTGTGGGGACTTGGATGGTTTATTATAGAACTGTTGAACAGTGATATAAAGAGTTGCCCGCAGTGCCTTCCCTGGTGAAAAAAAATCGATTTCGCGCCTCTTTCCTGGTGCGTCGGAGGAGTAATCATTCGATTATTTTTCATCCAGATGAAGAATCGATTCTGTCCCAGAAAAATTGATTAACAAAAAAAAATCGAACGCCAGAGAATCGATACAAAAAATCGAATTTTCTCGTAGAGAAAATTCAGAATCGAACATCTCTAGCCCAAACGATCGAGATATTAAGGAGGTTTGTGACGAAAAGTGAATATTCCAAACCTCATAGTTTTCAAGTTACGCCGCACGATACCGGTTTTTCGAAAAACTGTCGTTTTTTTTTCAAGAAACCTAGATAACTTTGCAAAAAAAATCGGAAAAACTTTTTAAAAAAACGAAACTAAAGCTAACGGCTTCCTTTTCAAAGATCTTATCACTAAATAGTGAGGTTATTTCTTTTCAAGGTCCAGCACGCGATTTTACAAATTGCGAAAATCGTGAAAAACTAGCATATTCAAAATGTACTGGGTACAAAAAAAATCGCAAAAATGTTAAGAAAAATGAAGCTGGCTTTGTCCGCTTTAAAACCCCGTTTGGTAAATTGGCTTACGATTTTTTTCGCCGAGATATTCAATTTTTCTTCGGATAGAAAATTTATAGGGTGCCTAATACTTTTGGCCAAGGATGTATTTTATTTATGACGCTTGGCATTTGGCGTTGAAAATTGATTCGGTTTAATAAAGAAACGTAAATGTTTTTTTCTCCAATGGACTGCGTGGGTCGCTGCGCTCGCGGTACAAAATTAGTGTCGCCAATCGTGAAAAAAAAACAAACTTGCAATACAAGCAGTGCACAGTCGCAAAAATTTTTTAAATAATAAATAATCGAAAAATACACATTAGTATAATATTAAAAATACGTTATTAATACGTTCGTGTAAAAATAATAATCTTAAATGCAGGATCCGAAATTTATTACAGTACTCGTGTCGTTTTCGAACGAAATATTGGTGTGGAGAAGTTGGCGCCATGCTTGAGAATAATAGGATCCTCTTAAAGATAAGCTGTCCCGAAACTCCTTAACAACGCAAGATCATAAAATATTTCGCGTGTTTCGAAAAATTCATCAATGAAAAGTTTTGAGGGCATAAATATGATAAAAATTAATAGGGTATGACATAAATAGTTTGTTTGAACTGTCGACAGGCTTGGCCTGATCACGGAGTACCATCGGATCCAGGCTGCGTATTGAATTTTCTGCACGACGTGAATGCAAGACAGGAATCGATTGCCGCCGCCGCGAGCCCAGGGGGATCGACGAACCAGTCGCCAACCACGGTTGGACCGATTCTCGTGCACTGTAGCGCCGGTATCGGACGAACTGGCACCTTTATCGTCATCGATATGATACTGGATCAAATAAAACGGCACGGTAATATCACCCCCCCCCTTTTTTTTTGCGAAACTGATTGAAAGAAAAGGCGATGTTTGCTAACATCACTCATTGTCCAGGTCTGGATTGCGAAATTGACATCCAGCGAACGATTCAACGTGTTCGCTCGCAACGTTCTGGTATGGTGCAGACGGAAGCGCAGTACAAGTTTGTGTACCTTGCTGTTTTGCATTACATTGAGACCGTGTCGCAAAGAAGGCTGGCCGAACAGGTTGGTTGTGTTCTTATTTTCATGTGACATAAAAATAATTGCATCATTTAATTTCGGAGGGTATTGAAATTATTCTTTTTTTTTAATTGTTTAATATTCCTTACCATTTATTATTTAATACTTAATATTGTTAAATATTCAATTGTTTAATATTTATTATTAAACAAGCATTGAGGACAAAGGCGCTGACGAAAGTGAATCACGAAATATAACTTACAAGGGGACATCGCTATAGCCGGGAAACGGATTTGGATGGAGCTTTTACCTATTATAGTACACCACTAGCAATGTGTTATAGCAAAGACATACGATGCAACGTTCAGCCGTTTACTAGAAAAATTACAGTAAAAAATTCGAGATAGCTCATGTACCATTTCACTTACTCATTTCATACTAAGCCGGTGCTGGCGAGTGGTTAGCGCTTACGACTGTCGTGCGGACGCTCCGTGTTCAAGACCCGACCCAAATATATATTTTTTCTTTGAATATAAAATTGAAATAGGTTAATTTTGATCGAAAAATCGGAATTTATATTGAAAGAATAAGTTTTTTTTAAATTGGAAATAGAAAAAAAACCAACCATATTCTTCATAAAAATCATATTCTTTATTATTAATGTCATCATTATTAAACGTCACACTATTGGTAATATTAATAGCCGGATTCATCATCAGTATCGTTCTGAGGAGTTTTTTTGACCGATTTGTGGGTGATATTCATCATAAAAGCATTTAAAACATTTGATGCCCCCCCCCCCCCCCCCCCCCATCAGGCACACTTTATTAAGGCAACTTATTTGCACCTACAATTTTGCTGCAAAAGCGACAGAGGGAAACAGATTTCATTGACGTTTACCAAAATCGGTCTGTCTTCAATCCGTTTTGATGCACACTAAGCATAGCGGGACATACGTGTTCCTTTAGATCGCAGTAGGTGTATAAAACAAAGAAACATCTGATGAACGAATGTTTCTTTAGATCGCAGTAGGCATATTTCCCGAAGAGAGTGATATTGTCTTTCTTCAAATCGTAATAGATATATGCCTCAAAGAGAAAGAAAATAATCTGCTGGGCGGCATCAGCAAATACTCATTTTATTTCATTAATAGACATCGCAAAGAGAAAGCGAATCACCGAGCACGGACCCTCTGGCACAGAGAGCCAGAGAGGGTCCTCTGGCTCTTTGTGCCAGAGACGAATGAGATGTTATGTTATGTCAATAAAGCTCGTTTTATTGACATAACATAACATCTCATTCGTCTCTGGCACAGAGAGCCAGAGGACCCTCTCTGGCCCTCTGAAAATGCCTACTGTGACCAGTAGGCATTTTCGAAAAGAAAGAGAGTCACCTGCTGAGCGATATCATCGATTTCTCACTGACAGGGCCAGACACGTTAATGAAATAAATAGGGTATAGCACTTTCACATGTCACAGCAAAGAAAATCATGTTGTACTGGCGTGCGGAGGGAAGACGGTTAATGACGTCGACAAAGAAATATATTAAGCTTCGATGGTTGACCGATTTATTTGTGTACAAATTAAATTGCAATCCGGGCGAAACCGGGACGGGTTACTAGTTGGAGTATATAAGAGTGCGGCAGCGCCCGGCGGGCCAGAATACTTTACTGCCATCATATGGAAGAAGGCGGCATCTACAGATGATGCTGTTTTGAGATAAATAGCAAAACGTAACTTTTTGATACTTCACAGCTCTGGGATGCAAATACCTAGAACTTTTTGTACTGGTAGGATTGGCTCTTGTTTTACTGTAAAAAAATAATGATATTCATTTTATAGGAATTGAAGAAGTTATGATGAAAAAACGTAGTTGCCGCTATTAGAATTTGCATTTTAATAAATCAACGCTATGTCGATACTATCTAAAAGGCGGCATCTACGTAGAAATCCCGAATTTAACTAGTTTATACCATAATTAAGCTAATTACAGCATTAATTTTTAATAAAACAAAGTTAATAATTGAAACAGGTTTATTGAGATCTCAAATCAAGCATAATTTTTCCTTAATGAATATCGCGGCGTCGCTGGCGCGGTTTTTTTTGTTGAGTTAAGCGAAGTTTCTGGCAAATTCTTCCAGAACCTCTTTCGCTTTTCAGAAAGAATTTTTTCGTAGACTGTGGATGTTTTCATTTTTTGCTGTTTGAAAAGCCGACTAGACCATTTTGCGCATCTGGTAATAGTGTACTGTCCTTTCTCATATTGGCAGTTTTCAGGAAGTTTAAATCCTTGTATTTCTCATCGTCGTCATACGTTAACTTATATTTAAGTATGAATTCGCCCCGAATAGCCTTTAAGCACACAATTTTTCCGAGATGCGGATGATTCGGGTGCTTGAGGTTTAGGGAAGACGAATAGAAGTGCGATGAGAAAAAAAAACTGACATGAGAAATGCCGGATCAGCAATTATGGCGGACGCGTTAAAGGGTGAAAAGGTGACAACTACAAATACAGAGAAAAAAGGCGACATCTACGCGTAGATGCCGCATTTTTTCTCTGTATTTGTAGTCGTCGCTTTTTTTCTCTGTATTCTACAGACGCCGCCTTTTTACAATTTTTTTTGTAGATGCCGCCTTCTTCCATATGACGGCAGTTTAGTGCTTGTTGCCAATACGTTTCCATGTTTCTTGATCGTTTCTTGAAATAAGTCGCGGATGTGGAACCGTTACTAATCAAAATAAATTCGATAAATGACAAATGAATACGAAAAGGTTACAAGATGCGAATCATAGTTACACATTCTTTGAACATGATCGTAATCTTTTAATGTTTATTTACGTTGTTGTTCGCTAATTTTGGTAAGATTCATTGTTATTTTCTTTCTATATTTTAATTTTGTTTCTTTGTGGGCAGTTAAAAAATTTTCGACTATATTACGGCGATGGGTTATTCGGTACGTTTTGATATTAATTTTTAATATCTCACTGTTGTTCCATTCTTGGCAATTTACGAAGGTTCGATTATCATATGACAAACGGGTTTACATAGAAACACAACATCCCCGCATTTACGCACTCACAGTTTTCGAATTTGGATTATTGTGACCAACGGGCTATTTCGATTACATTTTCTCACTTTTACAATCTCTTGAGAAATGACATAGTTCGGGAAGATTCACGGTACTCAACTTAATACTTCGCGTTCGGGGTCTCCCTCGTTGGCTCTTTCTATCGGCTCCGGGGTGATGACGCTGAATGTGACGATGTCTCACTTTCTAACGTTTGACGATTCTCCGGATTCTCGGATTAAGCTCAGCCCTTGAGATCAGAGAGAAGAACAGTGACCCAGGTGTCATCTGGCGAGTTGTTGTAGCGATGTCTCTGGAGCGAAAGAGGACGAAGACTCCCATCGATACATTAAATTCCGCGGATCCGCGGATCATGCGCATTGTTTAGAAACGATCATTGGCCCATAGAAGGACGACCAAAATGCCGCAGATTTATGAGACATGCGTCTATTTAGGCGCGAAGATTTAATTCGTACCATCTTCCCTCACAACGTTAATGTTTTTTGTGTTACGTTAATGCTGCTAAATTTTCCCACGCAATCTCGCCTTCATTTTTTTGGTTGTACTAATGGAAAATGGATCTATTTGTCTTCTGAATCTCTTGCAGAAATCTCTTCAATTGGGACGGGAATACACAAACATCCGATACAAGAGTGAGAACGTCGCATTGGGCGGTAGTGGAATCGGGGAAATATCTGGTGTTATGGCAACCCCCACATCACTGATAGCCCCTGTCAACTTTGCGTCAAGCACAGGAATCGGTGGCTTAAGGCCCAAGTAATTATCGACCCAAAAATGGATGTCACATGGAAACGGATTCAGATCCACGGCCTTCTCTCCGTGCACGTGTTCACCCCAGCTTAGAATGCTCGAAATAACCAGACGAGAACACGTGCTCGCGCACCAACGACTATTGCTTATTGAGGGATGAACAAGGCGAAGGTTAAACAAAATAAATAACATAATTCGTCCATGATGCATCATAGCGATGGAAATAAAGGAATTTCGAAATAACGCGGCGACCTCAAAAGTTGCTTATTCGAGACAATTCGGGGGTTTTGCTGCTACGGTAGAGACCGCTATCATTCCTCAAAATTTGTAAATCTGTAAAATTGTTGTAGTATCGCCTAACTATCCTAAAGTTAGGTCTTCTTGAAAAATTAAATGTATATGTTTCTTTTTTCGATCTTCTTGACACCACCCTTCGGCTGGCCTTATGGCTAACATATAATAATCAATGAGTACTCGAAAAGTCGCTTCAATGGATGAAACATTCATTAATGAACGCACGCTTTTTATGTCCCGATAGATTTTTCGATCAACTCCCAATCATTGAATTTACTACACATACATCATATAAGTTTTGTTAGGAGTGAAACTCCGAAGCCATCGCTTTGCCTCATAAATTGTGCGTTATATGAATATATATATATAAAAGATTGTCGATGTACGATCGATTCTTAATTGTGATTACAAAACTGTACAAACACTATTACTGCATTATAAGGAGCTCAACCGCGTTTATAGTATCGCAACTTTTTGCTTGTTTTCTATACTTTTTATAGTAGTTTTTTTTTTTGCTTTTGGGATGAATACAAATTATGTAATAGTGCAGGGGTGGCCATGAAGTCGACCGCCTAGACGATTTCAGTAGCCAGTGAGAGTAAAATCAATTCAACAAAAATTACGAAAAATTGCTATTTTCTGTGAATCAACGTTTTCTACTATGAATGCGATAAAAACGAAACATCGGTCGCGGTTATCAGACGAACATTTAACTTTCTGTTTGCCCATCGAAGTTAGTTCTTACACTGCGCAATATGAAAAACTTGTGCAGAATATGCAGTGCAACACATGGAGCCAAAAACACAATGTTTAGAAATGAATGTCTAAAATAGACGAGTTTTAAGTTATTTTATTGATCAACAATTTTCTGTAAGAGTTTTGTAAAGCTAGTTTAGAAATTTTTCATTGAATAAATATGTTTGGGTTTAAAACTGTTGCCGACGGTAGACCGCCAGGGATATTTTGAATCGTAGTGTCGACCGCATACTTCAAAAGTTTGGTCACCCCTGCAATAGTTGAATGTGTGTGTTGAGTACTTTTAATACAACAGTGGGCGGAAGGGCATACATAAAACCTCGTCGAATTCCATGAGACCGCTGTGTCGGGTATGTTGTACCTTGTATGTATATCAACACCCGATATGTTTAATAATTCTAAACATTGTCGTTGCCTTCATGGTAAGAATTCGTATATCGCAAAAGAGCATTGTATAAATTGACGAGATTATTGTTCGAAGCGATGGCGCCCGTTGAATTTTCTGCATGAATATCACGGAAATTGAAAAACGTGATAGATTTTTCATTCACACACATATATATATATATATACTAGAGAAAAGAAATGTATACATTTCGAACGCGCGATAAATGCAATTGTGATAACCTCTTTTAGAAATTAGTTTTCTTTTTTATTGTAAAGTTTAAGTTAACACTCGCGTGATTTGTAGTGGACAAAATGGATAAGCTTGTTCTCGATTAATTCTTTGCAATACCTTACCCGAACAGTCGTGTTCTACCACTTGCTTTGGTCAAATTTCGTTCTCTTTTTTTTCTTTTTCTTTGAATCTTCATCAATAAGAATAGCCTCTTTATTTTTCATGAGGTGCCTCTCTTGGAAGTGGATAGGATATATGTTATACGTGACATGCGTATTAATCTATATTAGACGGTTCGCAATGAATACCTGATTCAAAATATCACCCATTAATCCCGCGCAAAATAAAGACTAGAGGCACGAAAGAGAGAAAAAAATAAATAAAACAAAGTATATTGATATTAATTCCATTGTTCTAGCAGGCATAATATCGACGAATGTTATCGGTGAAACGATCGGTTGTTAATCATTGGAATTTCGAACACTCGCACAGGATTGATATCGCGAATGTTTTACCTCGGTGAAACACCTGACTTTTGTAGGCGTTGTAGGTTGTCTGCGATACACATGCATCATATATTTATGGAAAAGAAGCCTGATTATATTTGGGGAGAAAAATAAAATGAACTTTTTTTGTGTAAATCGCCAGTGTTTTTTTTTTTATTATTATTATACTTCTATTCCCCGCTTCGTGTACCAGATTGTATACGGAACTATAGTATTAATGTTCCCGTATCTGCTGTTTGTGGATCACAAAAAAATCACGAAATAATTCGTGATGTTTGTATTTGTGAAATGCTCTCTATTGTGATTAGATCCTCGTACACATCGTTGGTTTATTTGAAAACAAAAAAACGAAGCAGAAAATACGGAAAATCACTTAAAGACTATTTTGGTTGTAATTTAGATCACCTTCCCAGTGTATAATATTGAGTATCATTTAACGATCTTAACTCTATTATGGAACGCTTTCTCCAGGGGCTTTACTTCACCGAATCGAGCCTTTCGTTTTTCTATTCTTGCTTCGCTTTCTGCCTTCTCCAAGATACTCGAAGCCGTTACTCCAAACCGCTCGGATCGTTTCTTCAAAACTTCGTATGTCACGTGCTACCGAACAAAATAGAATGAACGATTAGTTTCATTTGCTCCACTTGATATTTTGTACTAGGTGCAAGGGATGAAATCTATATACGCAATTAAACTGTAAAAAAAAACAAAAAAAAACTTCAAATTCCTATTTTTGCAAATATTGATATAACCTGAGTTCAACCTGAAATACAATTTTGGACACCAAGTACAAAAGCCATATCTAGAAAATTCCAGTTCAGAAGACCTTTTAAGTAACTAAAATTTTTATGGTTTTTTTTTAATTTTTAAAAATTAATACATTTTTTTTTTAATCTAATAAATTGTAGTTAATTAAAAATAAAAATGTACATAAATTCATTTTTTAAATATATTGTCCTCCCCCCGATAATTCCCAAGTGGAGCCTCTCCACTCATCAAAGTTCCAACCAAAAATGGGAAAAAGATTGTCCAAAAAATTCTGGTCACTCTAGTGTTAACCCATGCAACTTTTTACCCTCTTGACATTTCCTCTGAAACCCTATAGTTCTTCGATGACGCCTAGTTTTCTGAAATGTCTTTTTTAGCTGAAAATGCAATACAGGGGCGAAAAAAAATCGTACGCGACTTTCTAGAAAATAAAAATGTAGTTTTTGATATCCTTTTTTAAGTTTACCATGAAAAGAAACGAGGAGAAAATTTTCCACAAACTTTGCAGTTAATTTTCAACGGCCAAAAAATAGACGAAATTTTTTTTTATAAAAAAAGCGAAATAAAGTTAAATTTGTCCTCTTTACAACGCCACTTAGGAAATTCAATTATTTTTATTTTTGAGCCCGGTATCTAACTTTTAGTGTGGTAAAAAATGTTGACTAGTGTTCCCATATTTTTGGCCGACAGTGCAAAAGCTACATAGATGCAGCACTGGGCGGTCTACATTTACCGGATGGGCTAGACCAGGCATGTAGTAAATTCAATGTACACTGTAGTAAATTCAAAACGTATTGAGCAATTCCAATGATTTTTAATCACACGTTTCGGGAAATGGTAGCAAAATAAATGATCTTCTACATGTAGAGGCTGTGATATTAGTGAATTGACATATTCAATAAACTCTAAATCTTCTCAACAATTTTACTTGAAACGGCGTCAGGACAACCATTGCGGCGTCCACATCAAAACTGCTATTAATTGCATTAAAAACAAATGTTCCGACCAATGCAGTTCTAAAATGTTTTACTTTAATAGAAAAAAAAACACGAACGTGAGTTATCAACGGTGTAACATATGAATGATGACTCGTATGTCTGTTAGGCTTTTACCTTACACCTCGAACTACTAATCCGATTTACATGATATTTTATATACTGGGTGTGTTAATTAAGTAATGAGACTGGCAACGTAGCGTTCCATCTGGCAACACTTGGGACGCGGAGCTTGGACGGGCGGCAGGTGAAAATGTGATACGCCCTCAGTATGAGTTTCAACTCGCTAGAGTCTATTGCTTATTAAAAAAAACTTTTCACGATAAAAATCGCTATGGACAACCAAATGGTTGTCCATAGCGATTTTTATCGTGAAAAGTTTTTTTTGTGCGTTCTGAAAATGTGTGACATCAATTTCGAGCATTACGTTTGCTATCAGGTTTTGCTTCAGGCTTTGGCACAGCGCAACGGAAACTTTTGTAAAACTTCAGCAGGCCTACGGAGACAGTGTTTTATCAAAGCCCCAGGTATTTCGGTGGTTTAAGGCATTTTCAGAAAGAAGAGAGTCGATTGAAGATGAACTACGCAGCGGAAGGCCTTTATCTTCAAGAATCGATGAACATGTCGACAGAATCCGGGATCTTTTGAGTTCAGATCGTCGGTTGACAGTCAGAATGATCGGGGAAGAGTTGAATTTGACTCACACCACTGTTAATCAGATTTTGATCAATGAATTGGGGATGAGAAAAATTGCTGTTACACAGTAATTTCAATAAACGAGTTTTTGGCCAGTAAAAACTTTCCTGTGGCTCCGCCGTCTCCTTATTCGCCTAACTTGAGTCCTTGAGACTTTTTCTTCTTCCGGAGATTGGAAAATCACCTCAAGGAACGTCATTTTGAGACACTCCAGCACTGCTATGAGGATTGGTAAAACCGTCTCCAGCGCTGTGTGGTTTCCCAAGGAAGTTATTTTGAGGGAGACAATATTGAATCGTAATTCTATACGAATAAAAAAAATTGAAAAAAAAAAATCAGTCTCATTACTTAATTTACACACCTCGTATGTGCGTCAGCTCAGCTTGAAAAATTCATTTTGTTTGGTTTTTCGATTTTCATATGCATTAATCTGATGCCTATGGTAAAGGGTTGAGGACAAAAATGGTAGATCTTGTTTATTATAAATATGATTAATTTAGAATTAGATTGACCATACTGCATGGAATATTTCTGTGGCCCTTATACTGTGTATTAAATATGAACATTGTAAAATATTTACCACCGGTGTTTTCACAGACGCCGAAGAGTTGCTGTTTTGATTGCTCGAGTTGAATCTGGCCGACCTTGCTTCTTTCTTAGCAGCTTCGGACAGCGGCATACCAAATTTCTTGGCTCTCATCTCGAGTCTCTCCTTAACGCCCAATTCAGACAGTTTGATAACTTTTTTTTCAGGTTGAGGATCGGCTGTGGTTTTTGTATTCTTGTCATCCTCTTTTGCTGCATCCAACTTGATTTCCTCGATGATCGGATTGCGATTCAGAACTATTTTCTTGCTACTTCCCGTGTTGCTTTCGCTCGATAATTTTCGTTTTTCACCAATTTCTTGAGAGTCCGGTTTACTCGACAATTCCTCAATTTCTTCATCCTTAGAAGTGATATGTGTGCAATATAAGTATCTTCAGAAGCTCAAGAGAGCGGCCATGTACGAGTTATAGTACTTACTCCGAGGACGGCGTCTTCGTCGAGTATTTCGTCATTAGTTTCATCCAATGACAATGCGGAGTCTTACAAAAAGAAAAGCAAAATTTTCAGAAAACATGGAATGATTTTGCCTTCTCGATATAGTGATTCTTACGAGAAAGGTACTTAAGGCAGTATTCTAGTTTAGAAATTTGAAAATATCGATTTATTTTTGTATCTTCTTGAAGTATAGACTCTTGAGGTAGTATTTTTGTGTTTTCTTGAAGTATAGACTCTTGAGTAGTCTCGCCAAGGCGTTTTTCTATAGATTTTTTTTTTAATTTTTCAGGACTCATTCAGGACACTATTAAATAATTACCTGCAAAATTTCAAAAGGATTCACCGTTCCGTTTTCGAGATATTGGCAATCAAAGATTTCGTGGTTTTACACGTGTTGTTATGGGAAGCAGTGGAAAATTTCACATTTCACGCAATAACTTCAAAACTTTTGTACGCATTAAAAAAAAAAGATTCTCAATTACAGAGGAAAATATGACGAAGTGGGTAAAAAAATCATGAATTTTGAGTGTCTAGTTTCAGAGATATAGCGATTCAAATTCAGCAAAGTTTAGTGACACTAGCGCCACGAAGCCACTGGAGCAGACCAGAACTAGATTACAGTAGTGTGTACATATCCGTATACGCAGAGTATCTATTTATTAGTAGCCGGAATGGATAGTCTGATACAAAAGTGAGGCTTAGGCAAACATTATATTAAGCGTTTTCATCATTACTTTATAAGTTTTTACATCCCGATAAGATGTACAACCTACATTATTAGGATATTTCGAAGCTTTCATCGATTGAGCGGAGAATAAACTTTTCAACGTGACTGTGGCGAGACTGCTACCTTAAAAAACCAAAATTCTCTGCAATTCGTTTGGCTCGGTTTTAATTATGCCCTTACACGTGCGCTTTTTTTCCAACAGATATATTAATGCTTGCTGTAATATTTTATACAGAACCGATGTACGGAACAAGTGGTTAGCGTGTTTGTCTCTAAACCAGAGCATCGGGAGAAGGCTGCGGGTTCGAATCCCAGCCTCACAGTTTTAGAGAAAAATAAACACGGGCACGACATAGCTCCAGTTTTACACAGATGTCGCACGCACGGACCGGTACGTGTATTCACAAACCTGTAGCCCTTCATCATTTCTCGACAAAATGCGACGTACCTTCGAAACTGGGAAGCGAACCTCTGCCCATGGCAGATATTTCATGGTAAATGCGATACAGAGGGGGAATTCCCCCTCTGTATCGCATTCCGCCGCGGCCGCAAGGTGGAGGAAAAATGGAATAAGGTGGGCACGAAAAAGGGTAAGCCCCCCGTACAATGGAACGAATAAACAAAAAATATTTTCGACAGTATTTAGATAGTATTCTGTATTTAGGTTGTAAATAGTATTTCGCTAGTAAACAGTATTTAGATAGTAAATATTTTAGACAGTATTTAGGCTAGTATTCTGGTGTAATTTTTTCGGTTTTTATCAAAACAAACATTCCCCTTTAAAGGCTTTACATAAGTTTAACAGTTGGGAAATTTGCAACAGAGATTCAGTAGAAATATAAAAAATTGCTCAATTCCCGACGATTTTCGTGAAGGGTTAGATTGCCCACTGTGCGACAGCGATCCTCGCTGTGCCGATTTTATTTTACGTTTTTCTCGAAACTACGTTTTATCTCAAAAGCGTTTTGTCCGATTTACTCTAAACTCGGACAGAACTTAGTTTATAGGATTTTTTATAGTATGACCGGACGATTTTTTAATGTTTATCCGTTTGTTATTAACACGTCACTCAAGTCGTTTTTTTTGCTCGAAAATCGAACGTTTGTTTTCTACAGCTTGACGTTTTCGTAATTTTTTAAATTTCAACATGTATTCGTCCATTAGGAAGTTTTATATTTTACTAAAGCTAATACTTTTTAATTTTTCATTTCGGATCACCCTTGTTTCAAAACCACCTGCACCGATGGACTGTGCAGCAACGGCGGCACTTTGTGTAAATAGTAATAACTTCATTGTTCATCTATATCTTTCAGTAAAAAAAACTCAAACTTGTTAAGACTATGTATTATTAGGTGTACAGATAAGTTCTTGGCCTAAAAATAAAAACAGCTGTATTGAATATTTGAACGAAAAAAAATTTCCTCCAAATCTGGTGTCATATAATACGAACCTAGTAGACTATTTGTCCGAACCAACAGCTTAACATAATTTCAAAAATATATATCGTGAGCACAGTGAGCAAAATAAGTTGCAATAACGCGCATATAAGGCACAGCATGCTTTTTGCGTTCGTATTTAAAAAAAAAAATAATTCCGAGGCTCAGAAGATGAATTGTCAGGCATTGGAGGAAGATGCCATGTCCATCGGTACCGTGAAGAAGTGGTTTTGAAGGTTCCGAAGTGGAAATTTCGACCTCGAGGATGGCGAGAGAGGAGGACGAGCAAAAAATTTGAAGACGAGGATTTGAAGCAGTTGCTGGACGAAGATACTTGCCAAACGCAATCAGAGCTCGCTACTACGATAGAAGTTACCCAACAAGACATTTCAAGTCGTTTAAAAAAGCTTAGTAAGATTGAAAAGAAGGGCCGCTGGGTTCCGCGCGTGCTTGCGAAAAGCAACAAAGCAAGACGATGATACATAACTTTGTCTTTGTCGTCTCACTTCAGAAGAAAATACTTTTTGCAATCTCTGAACTACAACGGAACACGGTAAAACCAAGCTCCAGTGGTTTGTTTTCAGATATTAGCGAAACTCGTAAGTCAAATGTGGCGACACCGCGTTAACTGGCTTTGTTGAGCGAGCCACTCACAGTCAAGCATTAAGGGCGGGGTGAAGTATTAAAAAAAAAATTTTTCATTTTTTAAAAATTTTTTAAATGAATGCATAATATCTCAAGAATATTGTGTTAAAATTTCAAGTCGATCGGAGTAAAATTGACGAAGTTATGAGTATTTGAGCGTCTATTGCTCCATGCCGGGTTTTATACCTGGGCGGCAGCTGCGCGGCGCGCTATTGTATTTTTCGACCCCGAATAAATGGGCCCGACAAGTTGACGATTTGCGAATTAGTAGAGCAGAGGAGCAAGCGGCGCACGACAGTAAAGAAGAAAGAGTTTTGCGTAGACAAACGCAAAAAGATGCTCTCGATCATCTTGACGGAAGCCTTTTGCTCTACGGACCTGGCATCGACGACTTTGAGTGAGTATAAGAAAATTATCGAGTTTTATTTTGAATTTCTAAAAATTCAAAGATAATTGAAAAATCTGAAAAAATTCATACGTATTCAGAAAAATGAACGAATCACAAAAAAAAATTGGGTTGCGGGGAAATTTGTTGACTAATTTTTTTTTTTCATCATTTTGTTAATAACATTTTGGAATTATTATTATGCAAAATTAATCTTTTGAGTACCTTTAATATGCATGAATTTTCTCAGATTTTTATGCAATCGAGAAGTGTTCTCAAACTTATGTGCAATGAGCGCTAAGCGACCAAACTCTTCTGCGTTTTTCAAACCGTTTTTCTGAGACTTGTCATATTTGAAGTCCGTGTGCACGATAACTCAAAATCTACTGGACCAATCGCTTTGAAATTTTGCACAGTACTTCTTCACATAATTCACCAGGTATTGTCGAGAGCTTTTTTGTTTTTTTTAATAATTACTAATTTTTCAACAACAAATTAGCCGATTTTTTTTTAGCGAAAATCGGGTTTTTGGCTCCCAAGTGCTACGAAAAATCGAAAAATCGAAAAAAAAAAAAATCCTCCCGTCATTACCTCGAGAAACATCTCCTTTAACAAATGCATTTTGATTTTTTTGTTTCAGATGATTCTGTTGCGAGTTATGGTGCACACCGCAAACCAACTTTTTTTCGAGGCGCCTCCGGGGTTTAATTTTCACTCGCTCAATTTTGAATATTTTGCAATGCAAATTTAGGAGAATGTTGTTCAAATGTTACTTTATTATATGTAAATTTTTCAATAAACGAACACTATCCGTTACGCCAAAAAAAAATCTTAAAAACATGCCTTTTTTTCGCCGAATTAACTTTACCCCGCCCTTAACTGGGAGGTATTTAAAAAGCTGCGAACGTTTAACACATTCTGGCTATAACACGCTGGTCACAGGCAGGGTCGCAATGACCCCAGCCATGTTTAAACGATTGCCGCGTTGAACTTATCATTCCGAATGACTCATAAAAGTTCAGGATATTAGTTTGAACATTCTAGACTGTGTTAATTTCGGCATTATATTTTAATAGAATTTTTTAATGGAAAGGAAAAAAAACTCCACAGTGGGCGTTTCAAAAACGGTATTTATTCTTATATCTGAACATTCCGGAGTGAAATAAAAAACGTTAATCATGAAAAAAAAGCGATTTATTTAAAAAAGAAGCCGTGAACAATTTATCGTAATTTTGGTTTGAAGTTACACTTGGGATGATTTTGTATTACAGCATTTGAACTTTATAATGAAACGTATGTATTCGTCCGCTCGACATTTTTAACGTTTGCTAGACTTTGCCGAATCAAAAACTCTTTATGGAACATTATAGGTTGAAGGTTTTTCACCATGTAAATAACCTGGAGCCGACGATGCTTTAGCGATAGTCAGTCGTGCCAATGGCCGAGAATGCCGCTGTTGCCGAGTCTATCGGTTATTGTTTCTCGAATAAAATTGCAACATGTTCATACTCAATTGCAAAAATGAGAAGTATTCATATAATTTCGCGGCTTGGAAATATTTTTCAACAATATTATGAGTTGGAAATCGCCAAACAATAACTTTTTTTCACATAAAATTTTATTCACCAGGATTGGGCAGCCCGTCGAAAACTCATGGTATTATTATCCCTACTCTTGTAGCCAAAGATTTGACTCTTGATTTTAAGTAAACAAATCATCATTACATCATTTACAACCCAAACAAACCCAAACAAAGTCGACAATTTATTCGTACACTTAAGGGGCCAGTCCTCTTTGAAAATTTCAAAAAATCGTTTTTTTTTACTGTTTTCGAAAGTACATACATTCAGAAATATTGTGTCAAAATGTTATGAAAATCCGAGCTCTCTAAGTATTTTTTTCGGGCGTCAAACTCGGCCCGAACGCCATCGGATTCACCGACAATCGCGATGACGAGCGTGTTCGCTCTGCAAACTGCCGCAGTTCTGAGTGTTCAAAAGAGACCGGAACCAAACGAAAGCAAGCAAGACTTGAAGAAATCGACGATGATGAGCAATCAGAAGGGATTTTGTACGGTGCAGGAATTGCCGATTGAGTTTAGGTAAGAGTTTTTCATAGTATAAACTTCAAACGCGTTTTTCTCGTAACAACGTTTTCAAAATCTAGCTCCATCGTATCTCTAAAACTAATAAACCGATTCTCTTGAAATTTGAACCACATATTGTAAACATGATTCGCAACAAGATGACCCTCGATGGTTTTAAAATTTTGATTTTTACTCTTTTTTTTTGCGAAAAACTGCGAAAAAAACGCGTTTTTTTTACTTCTTTCGTTTTTCATGTGCCATTTTTTTATTTTTTGATAAAACTTTATATCCGAGGGTCATTTTGTAGCTGGTGTCATACTGAATCTAATGGACTTTGATTTTTTTGTTTCAGACAAGCCGTTGCCGAGTTGTGATGGAGCTACCTAGCCCACCTATTTTTGAGGCGTTACGTTAAACTATAGTTTTTGTACTTAAAAATGAATAAAAATTAATTAAATTTTTTTTTTAATGTATTTCAAGACTTTATTTATCAAGCCCAACAACTTTTATATTCATATCTTTTATAAAGTCCTCAAAAAAAAAATCGCGAAAATAGCCTTTTTTTCGTGGCTCCAAAGTGGACTGGCCCCTTAATAATTATGTGTAAAATCCTAACCTCATCAGAAAAGTATATGAAAAATCGCCGTTTTTTGGGCCCAAAGCTTGTGCAGACGCGTTAAGGAGGTACGATTACTCCTTCAGGATCAACACAGAGACTAAATTTATGTTACCCCACGGGTGTGCTGGTTTATATTAACTTATGTTGCATATTCGTATTGTTGATCCCAAAGTGCCAAATTAGTGATAAATATTTTATTTATTGTATATTTACTGATAAAAACTGAAAATTTAGATCCTCAACGACTCTGGAGTCTTCACGACGATTTCCAAGCGGTAGCAAGATTCTGTAACTTGGTGGCAATCGTTTTCGATATTGTTAGCTAGCGATAGCCAATAAGAGGCTCCCTTTGTTCTCGTCGTGCATGCGATTGGCTGCCGCTGTAGCTAGCGACAACGAAAATTGTCGCTACCGAGTTACAGAATCTTGCTACAGAGCTAGGTTATGCTCGTCAAACGAATTAGCTGTTACGCCTGATGTTGGCAAATCTGGGTACTATTTCGTCATTATGATAAATATTCAACCGGAAGTTGAAACCGTTTTATAATGTAGTACTTGAACTTCACACGGTGAAGTTCGAATTTTCGATTTTTTACAATATTTATTATGTCTAACTTATCAAATTTCAGTTTTCTCCACGACCTTAGTTGGATACGTGAGCAGCAAAACCGTGATCACCGCACTTTCGGTCGACCGTCCCCATAAGACGACGTGCTTCACTAGCTCAAAGTGCTCGACTTTGCAATTTTATTGCGAAAAAACTGAACGCTCAATATAGCTCATTTTTTTCCAAAGGGTGCACAACGTAATCGTCAACATCACATAAAAATTTCAGCTCCGAAAGTTGGATTCGTTGTAATGATCGTACCTCCTTAAGTAAACAAAACAAAATTTACATGAAATAAGGCCGACAATTTACGATGTGTCTATCCGCGCAGAAGAGTGACTGTATGACAGTCACGCAAAAGACATGAAACTGGAGTGGCTGAACTTAGGGGGCCTTCGCCATTTGGAGTGTATTTATAGTGTTTCTAAAATCGCCGTGACTTTACGTTCATTTTTAGAATTGGAGTATCGAAACTCTAGACACGTCGATAGTGATGAGATCACTCCATTTTTGCGTAAATATGCTTTAAAGTTTTTTGTGCGTCCTTTGAGTAAATATGTTTAAACGGTTGTTGTGTATATTTTCACGAAGTCCAAAACCCATCGATGCCATGTACAGTCACTTCAGTATTTCGCACTTTCTTAAGGTTATCCACAACTGGTGTGGATAACCTTAAGTATGTGTGTTGTGTGTGTAGTATATCTACACACTTTTTTTGCAGCGGACACTGAGTAATCAATTGTCGGTACAATCACACGAAAATCAATTTGATTTAAGGTAGTAGTCTCGCCGCAGTCACGTTGAAAAGTTTATTCTGTCCTCCAATCGCTGAAAGCTTCGAAATATTCCGAAATATTCTTATAATGTAGGTTGCACATCTTATCGGGATGTAAAAACTTATAAAGTAATGATGAAGACGTTTAATATAATGTTTACCTAAGCCTCACTTTTGTATCAGACCGGCTACTCATGTACGTAGATACTCTGCGTATACGGATATGCACACACCACTGTAATCTAGTTCTAGTCTGCTCCAGCCGCTCCGTGGTGCTAGCATCGCTAGACATTGCTTAATTTAAATCGCAATATCGCTGAAACTATACGGTCAAAATTCATCATTTTGTTTTACCTCCTTCGTCATAGGTTTCTCTGTAAATGAGATTAAAAAAAAATCTGTGGAAAAGTTTTGAAGTTATTGCGTGAAATGTGAAATTTTTCACACCCTGGCTAGACTACTACCTTAAGGCCTTATATACGCGAAAAATTTCAAAATTTTTCATTTAAAAAAATTTTTAATTCCATTAGCCTGAACGGTTAGGAATATTTTAAGCTTTACAGAATTGAAAAATTCCAAAAATTGTCAAAGTTACAGCATTTAGAGCATTTATAATAGATACCGCGCGGCGCGCCCGACCGCTAACTTCAAAGCCGTTTTTCCACAATTCACTTTTTTGAACCTTGTGAAAGTTCTAACTCTTGAACGAAGGTTCAGATCGCTTTGAAATTTTTACAACATATTCTTAGTATCATCACATATCGTGTGAACCACAGAAACAAAAATTTCAATGACACAAAAAAATATAAAAAATAAAATACCGACAGACAATTTTTTTACTCAATTTTCTGTCGGTATTTCATTTTTTATATTTTTTCGTGTCATTGAAATTTTTGTTTCTGTGGTTCACACGATAGGTGATGATACTAAGAATATGTTGTAAACATTTCAAAGCGATCTGAACCTTCGTTCAAGAGTTAGAACTTTCACAAGGTTCAAAAAAGTGAATCGTGGAAAAACGGCTTTGAAGTTGACGGTCGGGCGCGCCGCGCGGTATCTATTATAAATGCAATCTTACCTTATTTTTGGAATTTGTGGAATTTTTCAATTCTGTAAAGCTTAAAATATTCCTAACCGTTCAGGCTAATGGAATAAAAAATATTTAAAAAATGAAAAATTTTAAAAAATTTCGCGTATACAAGGCCTTAAGACTTTAAAGTCGCTACTCCATTTTCACCTCTAATCAATCACATTGCTCCAGATCTGCAAATAAATAACCTTTATCATGTCTCTCGTTACAAACATCAAGCAATTTACAATACAGCAGACAAACCCAAATTATTCGAAATAATGCATGCACCGTTTGGAGTTTCTTTTTCCTGTCCCAAACACATCTAAGCAAAGAGAGCCTCCAAGTTTCGGTGCGTCTTTGGAGTGTCTTCTTGCGTGTATGTATCTGAGACACACAGAAAGACACTCCAAAAACGCACCGAAAATCTTTGGCGTGTCTTGAATACATTCGCGCAAGGAGACCCTCCAGATTGGAGTATCTCGCATATATTCACAGGGAGACACTACAGATTGGAGTATCTCGCATACATTCACGCAAGGAGTCACTCCAAAGATGCACCAAAACCTGAAGTGTCTCTTTGCGTAGATGTGTTTGGGACACGCAAAAGAAACTCCAAACGGTGCATGCATTATTTTGAATAATTTGGGTTTGTCTGCTGCGTGCAAATCGCCTGATGTTTGTAACGAAAGGCGTGACAAAAGTTATTTATTTGCAGATTAAGAGCAATGTGATTTATTAGAGGTGAAAATGGTGTAGCGACTTTAACGTATTAAATCAAATTGTTTTTCGAGCGATTGTACCGACAATTGATTACTCAGTGTACGCTGAAAAAAAAATGTGTAGATATATTACACATACAACACTCATACCCCGCTTGTAAAGGTCAAGCCCTATATACCGGCATGCGGTTTTCGAATAACCTTAAGGCAATGTGTCACACGTCCAGTCGGTAAAAATCCTACTGCCAAGTTTTCTCCTAGACGGATCATATTTCGGGCAAAAGAAGAGAAAGCGGTTGTTCGTCGTTCAACAGAGCGGAACGTGTTTCTTTTCTTTTTTCCCAAAAATCAACCGTTTCAGAAATCATTGGGAATCTGCAAATCAGCTATCTCTCTCGCACTCATGGCCGCTCGGTCGGTGTGACACTTGGCCTTAAGAGGGAACGGTAACCAAAGCAAAACTTCGACGCAGCCCCGGCTCGAGTCGGTAGGGCAGAACTCGTGCGAGCTTCTGTCACCTACCGGGAGATTGTAAACGCCTTCGTGCGTCTCGGAACGCGAAAAGGCACTGTATCGCAACGCATGTGTGCATGTATCGGTGTGCATTCACTACGTCGGCCGCACGCGGTTGAAGATTGTTATCTTCCTGCGGGCTGACCTTTCGTAGCGCGTACGATTTTCGTGGGAGATTTTCTCCAAATCGCAAACAATTGCCTAGTAATTATAGATTCCCACGGATTTCCTGAAATATGTGATGGAATCGAATGATTCAGGTGCCAAAATGTGTGTTTTGAATATGGCTACGCGGCTCTTCTCCCCTCCAAGTCGTGACATTAGCCAAACTTTTTATTTTAAATCATTTCCATCACGGCTTCAGCATGGTTATACAATCTACTTTTTTTTTTTATTCAAGAAATTTGATGAGAAGACAGCCGTTCGTCTACAAATTTGACATTGTCTGGTTAAATTTCGTGAAATTCTGAAGAGCCGTTTAGGAAATCCGTGGGTATCTACTATCCCGATCTGACATACCGGCGGAGCCGGGGTACCGTTCCGTCTTAAGGCCATGTGTCACACGTCCAGTCGGTAAAAATCCTACTGCCAAGTTTTCTCCTAGACGGATCATATTTCGGGAAGAAGAAGAGAAAGCGGTTGTTTGTCGTTCAACAGAGCGGAACGTCTTTCCTTTCTTTTTACCCAAAAATCAACCGTTTCAGAAATCATTGGGAATCTGCAAATCAGCTATCTCTCTCGCACTCATGGCCGCTCGGTCGGTGTGACACTTGACCTTAAGGGGCTATGCCAGTGTGACACTTAAAAAAAATCGACTTTTTTTTTGCCTTTTTCGACAGTTTATACTTTCAAGAATATCCTGTAAAAATCGTTTTATCTTGCAAAAATCGATAATTAAATCTTTAAACGCGTTTTTCTCAAAATGAGATTTTTCAAATTTGCTGACATTGTAACTCAAAGAGTAATTATCCGATTGACTTGAAATTTGAACTGAGTACTCTTGAATATATTTACTCTACAATGACGTAGGATATTATTGATTGGATGAAAATTGACGATTTGGCATTGAAAAAAACGACCATTTTATAGGCAATAAAATAGACTTTTTTTTCATAACTACGCCATTTTGTTAGATTTTGATATTTTTCGAAAATCCTACGTCATTGTACAGGAAATACCTTCCAGTTTAACGACATTTTTTCCTTTTTCGGTTTCAGCTGCTCAATCGGCCGCAATCATGTCAGCAGGGGAGGAACTTTTTTTTTTGGCGCCTCCGAAGGCAGCGCATAAGTCGCTTGGATCTCAATATTTTTCTATGAAAAAATTATGTAATATAGGTCAAATATAGCCAAATATATTCTTAATTTTCCGAAACATTTAATTGTGTACTTTTCTTCCAAAAAATTCCCGAAAATCACCCAAATTTTCAGCGTTCACACTGGTATAGCCCCTTGAGAGTGCAAAATACTGGAGTGACCGTACATGGCATTGGTGGGTTTTGGACTTCGTGAAAATATACAGAAAAAACTTTTAAACAAATTTACGCAACAGACGCACAAAAGACATTAAAGCATATTTATGCAAAAATGGAGTAACCTCATCGCTATCGGAGTGTCTAGAGCTCCGACACTCCAATTCTAGGAACGAGCGTAAAGTCACAGCGATTTTAGAAACACTCTATATACTCCAAACGGCGAAGACTCCCATAAGTTCAGTCACTCCAGTTTCATGTCTTTTGCATAAGTTTCGTGTCTTTTGCCTGACTGCTATACAGTCGCTATTGCGAGCGGATAGACACATCGGACAATTTATTAGTACACCTAATACGTGTAAAATCCTAACCTCATACTCCAAAAACCCTCATCAGAAAAACATATGAAAAATCGCCCTGTTTTTGGGCCCGGGGCTTGTGCAGATGCGTTAAATATGGAAAAATTGTACCTCCGTGTATAGCCAATTGAAGCCGCTCGACTAGTTCATTTTTATTCCCAGTGATGGGTAAGCCTCGCTGTTTCAATTCAATCCTCAAATCGGCCACCTGTCAACAATTTTTATTAATACATGCATCAATTAAAATAATAATAATAATGAAATAGTGGAGAAAAATCGAGTCGCAACAAATAGGTTATGACGATACTGGAGTCGGAGGTAAGTACAAGTTGAAAAACGGTTTCACAGAATTGCGTTTAAAGTTTCTGAATACGACGCACACTTACTTTCATTTTCGAGAGCTCGCTAAGCCCTTTCTCGTACGAGGAATCTGCCATTACACAGACGTTCGTAATAATTCGTTGAATATACCTCAACCTTGTTTCTTAATTACAAAGAACTAACATCAACGTACGGTCTTTACAATAATTTTGGAATGCTAACGATGCTAACAATCGACGATGTTGCGGAATTGCGGAGTATAGTCATAAAAAAAAAAAACAAAAGCCAACGAGGTAAGGAGCGGTTATCGTAACCGGCTTCCAAGAGCGATGGAACGACCGTAGCGATCGATTGGTCGACCTCCGAACTAATCGGCGGAATGCACGTTTGGTCAAACAGACCTAAGAGCATATTAACGGTAAAGTAACGTGATGGAAAAATAATAACGAATGATCGAGATATTGTCCGTTACGAAGTAATGAATATTGGAAAGACAAGATCGACAAATTCGATGTGAAGAAATAAATGTACCGCTTAAGGTAGTAGTCTCGCCACAGTCACGTTGAAAAGTTTATTCTCCGCTCAATCGATGAAAGCGTCGAAATATTGTGAAATATCCTTATAATGTAGGTTGTACATCTTATCGGGATGTAAAAACTTATGAAGTAATGATGAAAACGCCTAATATAATGTTTAACTAAGCCTCACTTTTGTATCAGACTATTCATTCCGGCTACTTAAGGCCATGTGTCACACGTTCAGTCGGTAAAAATCCTACTGCCAAGTTTTCTCCTTGACGGATCATATTTCGGGCAAAAGAAGAGAAAGCGGTTGTTCGTCGTTCAACAGAGCGGAACGTGTTTCTTTTCTTTTTTCCCAAAAAATAACCGTTTCCGAAATCATTGGGAATTTGCAAATCAGCTATCTCTCTCGTACTCGTGGCCGCTTGGTCGGTGTGACACTTGGCCTTAACCCTTAGTGTGTATCCGGGGTCAGCCTGACCCCAAATTTTTTTTCTTACCTGCAGCGCTTTTTTTGCGTACCATCAACTTTGAGCACGTTTTTGAACAATTATAAAAGCTTTTTTTGGAAATCTAACTTCGCGGCCTTAAAGTTTGATCGATTCACTGCAAAAAGTGACTCAACCTTTTTTTCCGAAAACGCATAGTTACCAAGATATTCGAGGTCAAAAATGGCCTGGGGTCAAATTGACCCCATGTGCACGAAATGATTCGCTGTGAAGGTGTGCACACTAAAGCCCGTTCTACAATAAGTCGGTTGTCGGCGTTGGATGTCGCGCGCATGCGCTTCTGCGATGTCGGTTGGCGTAAAGTTCTGTCGCCGTCGTAAGAAGCGCATGCGCGCGACATCCGACGCCGACAACCGACTTATTGTAGAACGGGCTTTATGCTGGTTCTACAATAAGTCGCTTGTCGGTGTCGGATGTCGGGCGCATGCGCTTCTGCGATGTCGGTTGGTGTAAAGTTGGCGTAAACATCGCAGAAGCGCATGCGTGCGACATCCGACGCCGACAACCGACTTATTGTAGAACAAGCCTTAGGGTTAAGCGTAGATACCATGGAGCCTAGAGGGAAGGAGACCGAACGGGCATAGGAGAATCATGATAAATTTGGACCCTGAAGCGACGAAAAAGTTATATGTTGGTTGTAGTTGGAAATTCAGCCACGAGCGCGCTTGTGTTGTCAGTATAGGATATGAAGTATGGCATTGGTGATGCCATGAAGTGAGGAGTATTCGTTATCGAGCCCCGGTCATTGCTGAAATAAGAATATATCGTCTTTTAGTGTTTACACGGCAACACATTATTTTCATTTTCTTACGTGCGAAAAAATGTAGTGAGCTGATTGTTCCACATTTTATAACGAACAGGTAAGAAAACGGTATTTTTGTTAATAATACATAGAATTTTCAGTGTAATTAATAATATTTTAAACGTATTGCGATTGTAATTCGCGGATTGTGTAAAGTGAGGTTAGCGTTCATACTGTCACATGCTATCACAAAAATTACAATAAGTTAATTTTTTTTTACAGAGTGCTTCATCAGTATGGGGAAATACTGTTCGTACAGAGGGTGTCGAACTGGGTGCGACGCCGACAGGGCGAAATGTAAACGTTTGGGTTTACGGCAGTTGTCGGTCTTCAAAGTTCCAAAGGTGTAAATCTTCCACTACAATTTTTTTTCTTCGGTCAGCTAAACTAACAAGCATGATTTTTTCTGTAAATATTTTCAATCATGCACACTTATGTATATTTTCTGTTGAGTATATAATTTTTCTTTTGTTCACAGAATATGCTGCAACGATCGAAACGAGAACGTCGACGATTAACCACCGCAGTGTTTCACTCATCAACTTGTATTTTATTATGCTAAAAGGGTTCATTATTTCTTGGATTGAAATCCCGGACGTTCGTGCCTGTCAAAATTTTGGCTAGATGATTTTTTTGCAGCTTCGTTTCTGCCGTCTTTCGAGAGAATACTTGCCGATAAGATGCAAGCTCTTCTTTAAAGACTTGAAACAAACAAAAATACCAAAATACATTGCTTTTTCGCTGCTTTTGGCTCGCATAAATAATTTCTCACTGTTTATCGTTTAAAGATGTTTTCCGCCCGCGTCGTAAAAACACCCCGAAATGTGCACCCTTTTGATGAACTTCGATGTACATAACCGTTGATTTATTTTCATGATTTCATAATGTCTCTCTTTTTATCATCAATATCATTATCCTTAGACTCCCGCAATTATTATTTTTTGGGACGTAGGCCCCACAGTGAGTTAACTGATTACCCCAATCTTCTTTTGAACATGAAATCTTCCTCGCATGCGATAATGGAGTTTAATTTACACAATATCCTCTGTTTTTCCATACCGAAGCGAATGATACGTGATAAAATAGCTTTCGGTGAAGATTTAATAGAAGAAACTCTAAAAAACGAGAAGAAGTTATAAAAAATTATAAAAATTATGTGCTTTCTACTAAAAAAAATGTGGTAATTAATTACCCCAGGAAGGGTCTCGCGTACAAAAATTGTATGTATCAAATTTCTAATATTTATTATTATTTATTTAATTCATATACATTTATATGAATAAATACATGGAACAAATAAAATGAGATCATGTATTACAATTATATTACAATTAAAAACAAAACAAAATTGAATTTGCACGAAATAATATATTTCTATTGTGTACTAACAATAATTTTATTGCACATATTTATTGTTGTGTTTTGATTCGTTTCAAGTTTCTTAATCAGTGGGATCCTTACACTACATCAGGATTGAACCCAGACAAGATCATATGTAAGTAAAAAATAAAGAAATCCATAGTACATAGGGATAACGATTGTATAAGCAGAGATATCTAACAAATACAATTTTTATGAGGGGGATAAAAACACAATGAGGATTCAAAGTCGGTACCTCGAACGTACTACTTTGATTGGTTTGAGGCATAATTTAATTTTTATTGAGTTTGAAAATCAAATATAAAATTTGCACATTTATATCTCGTATCCCACCCGCACTATCTGCAATACGCTCCTCTCTCTCTTTTCTCAGTCCTTCTCTGTCATCCTATACTAACGACAGCAGCGCCACCACATAGACCTATATATCTTTTTCGTCGCTTTCAGGGTCCACATCCATAGTACAGCGTCCGGTCTCCATCAGCCCCCTGGCACTGCTGGGTCTACCGTGTCCCCGTTATTGTCGCCACGTAAACTAACCCACCATGCGGCGCTAGTAGTCGCCCGCACGACTCCCACTCCAGTCGCGCAGCGTCTGCATAATTTGCATTCGACGCGTTTGGATAATTCATTATTGAGATTAGAATTTAAAAGTATATATGTATATGGGGAGGGATGCAATATTTACACTTGTTGAAATATGATGTATTATAAAAATATACGAAATAAACAGATAACATTATTTTTTTTTTTTAATAATGGACTAGTCACGTTGTACAATCTTTTGCAATTTTTTTCTTGTCGAGATTGCTTTTTTTTTGTTCTGCGTTGAGACGTGAAGAATATTGCTGCATCCGCTTCTGGATCTTTTGGTACATTGAAAAAATGCGATTTTTCCTTGTTTGATTGATAACCTGACGCGCAGCCAAGGACCACGCACGCAGGCATTCTTAAATATAAGCACAAAAACCACAAAAATTGTTTTTTATTTTATCGCTACACTAAAATTGTTTATTATTTTATCACTTTGTAACACTATACTACGATTTTTTTATTCGAGAACAACGACAGATCGAGAAAACGAAAAAAAAAAATCCACTTGGTCCACGCGACGAAAAAGATGACGAAATAATACGGAGTGGCGCTTTGCGGAGTGGGGGTCATGCGGACGACTACTAGCGCCGCATGGTGGGTTAGTTTACGTGGCGACAATAACGGGGACACGTTACGTTAAGAGAATTTATCCCAGTGTCAGCCCCCTGGTCTCCATCTCTGTAGGCTCCATGCATACAGGTCTGAAAACTCGATGAAATTTCGGTGGTGGGGTGACTTGACTATTGAAGCCGAAATCGTGGTGTCGCTAGTATCGATGCGTGTTGTTTTGATAGTGAACACATAACCTGTGTATTGTATATTTCACGTACATGGTTACCGAGTGCGGTCAGTCGTGTCCTGTCAAAAATATAATCAAAATATAATCAATCATTTTCGTGCGCGTAGATTAAGTTAACGCTCGGAGACGTGTTAACAGGTTATACGTTTACTTTTCCATGCGAAGAACATGCCTCGGCTATTTTATCATACGCAATCGTTTACTATATTAGGTTGCGCATGAGGCAAAACGCCCTTCAAGAAAACAGGAAATTGAAAACATTTGTTGTTAAAAAAAATTGTCTAAATTGACAAACGAATAAAGTTTTGGTTCTCCCGCTATTTTGTACATTCTTTTAGATTTTTGTATCAGCACAACAGCAATTAATCGGTTGAATTTTAAGGGATAAATAATTGTTATTTTAAGATTGGTTCGCTCGAAATTATGTTTGCGTCCGAAATATAAGGTGCTATCTCCATATTTATTGTCAACAAAAATAACAGTCGATGGACACGTATACATAGAAATACTTGCAAGCAGTAACTCCAATAATTCGTGCAATTTACAATGTATTAAAATGCGCGTCCCTTTTCTGCGCTCATTTATACATTGAAGAATGTTTTTTATACATAAGAGAATTAAATTGATTTATCCTCAAGAGACTCGTTTGGATTTCAATGGTAGGATCGATGGAAAATTTCCAATTGATTACTGGATAGGTTTTTTAGATTTATACTCATCACGTTATGAGTTTGTTTTTCTATCTGCATCGAAATATCGTCAGTTTTCCAATAGCTTGTAGAAAAATGCGATTCTTAGATTAGGCTCTAACGCGAATGCGTGAGTATTGTTGTCTCTGTCGCACACTTTTAGCGTCGACTCCTCGATTGTAACACCTCTAGCGTCGAGCTTCGGCAAAGGAATCATGTGAACTAATGGAGTTTCCAGCTTGTATGTAAGACCGGGTGTAAAACCGTGGATTAGTGCGGCGTATGACCCCCCTGCCTGAAACTCTGTTTGTTGACATTTCAATCCGTCGTTGGAAGGTGGAAAAGAAAACAGTCAATAATATTATATTTACACGATGACAGCGTTTGTGACACGGCGAATAATATCGCATTTGGTCGGAAAAAACAGTGGCAATTTGATAAATCGTGCTATAGTCGTACGACTCAATAGTACAATGCCGAAAGAACAATTGTCCACCGAGGAGACCGGAAAAAGTGTTGTCCCGTCGCCGGAACTGGGAAAAATGCAGGCTGCAGTTTTGAGGGAGTTTAAAGGACCCCTGAAGATCGAATCTGTTGAATCTCCAAAATTACAAAATTCGAATGAGGTTCGATTTAAAAAAAAAAAAACTTCGCTTCGATCGAACAAGATTTCACTTAACCTCGAATGATATATAGCTACAAGCTGCTAGTTTCTTTATAACCTCGAAATTTTTCCGAAAAATCGTTCACTTTTGTGCTGTTTACAAACAGCTCATTTGTGTGACTTCAGAGTTTCAAAGATTTCAAATATTGAAAATAAAAGTTGTGCTAATGTTGACGTGTGATCTCAAACGTTGTAAAAGTGCATGTACAGTAGGTTTACACAGAACCTCAATTAGAGCTCTCTTGGGATGACGTTGAAGTTTGCATCGTTGGAACGCAACGAAATAGTAATTTATGCTACAAGTGCGGAAAACAACGAATTCCATCGCGCGTGAAGTTGCCGCATGAGCCGAAGGCTTATGGTGCATTTCACACGTGTACGACTGTGATTTGCAGCACGAGCCGAAGGCGAGTGCTGTAACCACACGAGTACAAGTGAGAAATGCACCATAAGTCGAGGCGAATTCGGCAACTTACGCGCGACGTAATTCGTTTTTTTTCGCACATGTCCCATACATTATTTTTTGCAATGACTGTCTTGAAAGTGGGATTTGAGATTCAACAAAACCAATAACAATTATATTCAAATATATCAGATCAGTTCAGATAATTTCCTTGTTAGAAAATACGACTTTGATGAGTTGACGTTTTATATCACATGAATTTCGCTACATTCAAGTTTCTTCAATCGGTCCAAAATCGTCGAACAAAAAACTATCAACCGTGAAAAAAACCGTTTTTTCGCGAATCAATGTGGTAAAGTGAGCTATAAATAGATTTTTTTCCGCACTAGTGCGGGAAAGTCTCACATTCCCGCACTAGTGCGGGAAAGTAAGCATCGTTGAGAAATAAGCCACTTTCCGCACGCTAAACACCAATCGAAAATCGCACTTTCGGGGCAGGCATTGCGAAAATTTATTTTTCTTTAATCGCACATATTTTATTTGGGCGATTTAGGCTGTGAAAATCACTCATACATTTTTACGTATTTTTATTAGAGATTTACGATCTCAATTTGCAAAAACAGGCTTTGGATAATGATAAAATCAAAGAAATGAAAAATAAACAAAAAAAAAATCGTTGCATTCCAACGATGCAAACTTCAACGTCGTCTCTTGGGGGATATTACGATGTCCGGGGCGCCAAATTTTGATCATGCAACATTCATATTTCGGACAAAAGAAACACATTTTTTAAGAGTGATCAAAGTCGATTTTCGATTAAATAACGGAGTTACAGCTATTTAAAAAAAAATGTCAATATTTTGCTACATTTTGGAGCTACAGCGATCTTATGGTTTTCGCGTGTGCAAGTGTTTGTATGGGATAAAATTCCGAAAAGGTCGATTCTCTGATCCAGCTGAAATGTTTCACAGTGCTATCAAATTTGAAGTTATTTATTTGAATGCGCTCCTACTATATCTATACCTAATGCGCTCCGCTCTGACTATACAGTAAAGATGATATTGAAGTTTGCATCGTTCGAACGCAACGAAAATTAATTCTTATTGTTCAAATTTCTTTGTGGCTGTGAAAAATACTCAACCGTTTTTGAATATTGTCATTAGAAATTTAGGACCTCGATTTGCAAATATGCAGTCTTTGGATAGGCATCGAAATGAGGAAATAAAAAATGTACAAAAAGTCTTTGCACTCCAACGATGCAAACTTCAACGTCAGCAGTAAAGCATCGATTATCGGAACGCCAGTTATACGAAACATCAATTATCCGACAGGCGATTTGGTTTATCTGAAAAGTGAAGTATCGGAATGGCGATTTGGATTATCCAAAATATCAATTATCTAAACAATAATTTTGTTCATTCGAATGCTCGGTTATTCGAACGATTACGCCTTATATATTACGTCAATGGAGTGGTACAAAACGCAGCCCGAATGTTGTTCGATGCAACTTCTTCTAAAACGATTGCAAGATTTGGCAGCAAAGAAACGAGCTTTCGTTGTGAAGCAGAAGAAAATCGTCGAATTTATCAAAAATAAATAGATAAGAATTCGAAGATGTACGAATGTTGATTATTTAAAAATACATATTTAACTTTGTTTTGTATCATTAAATGATACAATGGTTATTTGCAATTCACCAAAAATGTACTTGTATTATTAAAATATTAATGTTTATTGTATTTTTACCCGACTGCATCAGATGGAGGGTAATGTTTTTCGAGCTTATGTACGTATGTATGTATGTCCATTTCTTTGGCACGCCCTACAGCCCAAACGGCTGGACGGTTTTTGACATATCGACGGCAGTATGGAAAAACGTGCTATCTCAAATTGTGATAGAAGAACGTGCTATCCCAAATTGTGATAGAAGAACGTGCTATCTCAAATTGTGATAGAAGAACGTGCTATCTCAAACTGTGATAGAAGAACGTGCTATCTCAAATTATGAGAGAAGAACGTGCTATCTCAAATTGTGATAGAAGAACGTGCTATCTCAAATTGTGATAGAAGAACGTGCTATCTCGTATTATGAGAGAAGAACGTGCTATGCCAAATTGTGATAGAAGAACGTGCTATCTCAAATTGTGATAGAAGAACGTGCTATCTCGAATTGTGATAGAAGAACGTGCTATCTCGATCAGTCAACATATTTTCATTGATACAGCACTGGTATTTGGGGAACCTTAGTATACAGAGCACTTTTTTTGTTAAGTTATTTAATTTTCTAATATGATTTAGCTCGATAACAGAAAAAAATTAAGATATGTTTGAATAAACAACTTTTTTTTTAATCATCAATGTATTTATTTATATGGAATTTACCAGTTACCTACAGTAACTGTAGGTTCTAAAAATTCCATATAAATAAATATATTGATGATTAAAAAAAAGTTGTTTATTCAAACATATCTTAATTTTTATTATCGAGCTAAATCATATTAGAAACTTTTTTTTAATCATCAATATATTTATTTATATGGAATTTTTAGAACCTACAGTAACTGTAGGTTCTAAACATTGCGTATAAATAAATATATTGATGATTAAAAAAAAGTTGTTTATTCAAACATATCTTAATTTTTTCCTATTATCGAGCTAAATAATATTAGAAAATTAAATAACCTTACAGAAAAAGTGCTCTGTATACTGAGGTGCCCCAAATACCAGTGCTGCATCAATGAAAATATGTTGACTGATCGAAATAGCACGTTCTTCTATCACAGTTTGAGATAGCACGTTCTTCTATCACAATTTGAGATAGCACGTTCTTGTATCACAATGTGAGATAGCACGTTCTTCTCTCATAATATGAGATAGCACGTTTTTCTATCACAATTTGAGATAGCACGTTCTTCTATCACAATTTGACATAGCACGTTCTTCTCTCATAATTTGAGATAGCACGTTCTTCTATCACAATTTGAGATAGTACGTTCTTCCATACTGCCGTCGATATGAGGTGTCGTTGAATTCGTCAGAATTGTGGTAGTGACATAGGCTATATAAATTTTGAAAATGGCGCCCGCAAATGAAAAAAGGGGGGGGGGGGGTATGTTTTTTTTCTTACCATAGCAATATGGGTATCAAATGAAAGCTAGTGAAAAGACCATTTCAATAACAAAACTATAAAGTCTGAAATAAAATTATTATTATAAAAACAATAAACCCGACTGCTTAAAAATAATGAACTGAAAAGGGAAAAACAAGTATCACAATACCTATATAAAATTCGACTGAGTAATGTATAATTCACCATGCATTGTTTTGTAAGATACTTAATCAAATAATGAAATAACTACATATGTATATTCAAATTAGTTAAACTAAATACTTTAAGGTGCCGCATTCGGCGACAAACGTAGTTCTGGTAGATCTTTCTGTGCCAGTAGGTAACAAAGTATTGTTTGTCCCCGTCTGCAGCACACCTTAAAGTATTTAGTTTAACTAATTTGAATATACATATGTAGTTATTTCATTATTTGATTAAGTAAGTATCTTACAAAACAATGCATGGTAAATTATACATTACTCAGTCGAATTTTATATAGGTATTGTGATACCTGTTTTTCCCTTTTCGGTTCATTATTTTCAAGCAGTCAGGTTTTTTGTTTTTATAATAATTGAATATATATATTTTATGATATTGAAAGAATCAACGTTTTTTATCGCCCATGGAATATTGCAGTTCGGTTATCCGAATTTTCAATTATCCGGCCCTTTAAATTATTATTTCAACGCCCCCGGTCCCAATTGATTCGGATAATCGACGCTCTACTGTACCTGTATACCTGTGTACAAATTTATGGAGGTGTCCCCAGATTCTACCATGTCCCTATAGGGATTTGATAGGGACGTCGCACGTAGCGCATATTTATTTAACAATTCATAATAGTGTAAAGGCATGAAAAAAAGTAATTTGCTGGCGTTGACGATTTGAGCTCTCCAGGTAATCTGAAACAACATTTTTTAAAGATTCTTAATTTGCATGATGGTCGCTATCGCCCGAACTAGAATGATTATATTCTATTGAAAAATAACAAAATAGCGTCGTTTGTTGCAAAAGTGTTCGGAAAACACGTTTTTTTTTCGTCATAATTCGAGCGTAAGTATAAGTAAAAATGAATATTTTTCAATAATTCTAGTTCGGGCGACAGCGACACTCATACAGATTAAGGCAGTAGTCTGGTCTAGAGCGAGATTTTTGACGTTATTTTTGGGTTGGAATAACTTTTAAACCGTTGAAGTTGTCTTGATGAAATTTTACATATGTATTTATTGTTCCTTTGAGAATGTATCTACATAAAAAAAAATTATTTTTAATATTTTCATGTAGTTTTTTTATTTGTTTACAACATGGTCCGCCGAAAACCGCCTCAATCGGCGCTCACTCTGGGTGTTGTTGTATGCATCTGAAAAAAAAAATATATATTCTCAATCTGTATGAGTATTCTGAGCACTGGTAGCAGAATTAGTACTTAAAAAAATTTTGTTACAAAATGGCGGCCTGTTAAACTTTGATTAACGATATTTCATACATTTTCGGGTATTCGACGAGTTATAAAATGTGGGCAAAATTATTGTTCGTCTCAATTCTGCTACCAGTCCTCAAAAAGAGGCTACCGAAGGTATGTGCAAAATTTCAGCTCGATCGGTCAATTAGTTATCGAGATATCGTGGGCGCCGATTTGAAAAACATAGTTCTGAGATAAACGCGTTCAATGTTGCTTCTCGACCGCGCTACCTGAGCGAGCGGCTTGCTTATAATTTCTATTACTCTGCTAATTCTTGAAATATCACTAAACGGTTTTCACGAGCGTATTAAGAAAGGTCTAAGGAATAATAAAATGAAAAAAAAAATCGATTTTGTCAAATTTCTAGACCAGACTACTGCCTTAAGAATCTTTTTGAAGTTTTTGTTTCAGATTACTCGGAGAGCGCAAATCATCAACACCAGCGACATACTTTTTTTCTTTCATGCCTTTACACGGTTATAAATTGTTGAATAAATGTACATTTATACGCAAGAAAACAAATGTTTTCTATTCTATAAGAGTGTACCTTTAAGTGCAAACAAATTTTTGTACCGATACATGCAACAGTTAAAAAAAAAAGTTCTTGAAAAAAAAGCTTATTTTTTTGAGCCATCACAGTAGAACAGCCCCGAAAATGACTATCGTGCCTCCTGACACAATAATTAATCCATAGTTGACGATCCGTCAATTTTGTAGGTTCTCATTGATGTCAATTACTGTGCCTTAAATGGTTCGGATATTCTTCTGGCTGAAAATTCTTATATCCACACGCCTGTCTTACCAACTATCGTGGGATACGAAGTTGTTGGAAAGCTCCTGCAAGTTGGTGACGACGCGCAGAAGGAGGGCTACAAAGTTGGCGACCACGTAGTAGCGCTCAACAGAGAACGCTGGGGCGGTCTTGCTGAACGATGTTCGGCGGAAGTCGGAGTGAGCTTGTGTCCCAAATTTATTGTTATTGAAGATTATAATATCTTGCATGATGCTTGAAACATTTTCGTAAGCAGAGCCCTCTGCTAAAACTGACGTGAGCATTGAAATGAAAAGATTCCTTTCGTATACCGTGGATTGGGGTTACATTGATCAATTTTGAAATGAAAATCAATATATCTTTTTAAATAATATCATGAAAAAACATTGTTTAAAATGGAAACATCAACTTCTATTAGTCTTTTTATCTTTCAAATTACAATTCAAAATATTTAAAAATAAATGAGAAAAAAAATAATTAGTTATACTGAGAGTGGGGTTACTTTGATACCCGCCTTTTTCTTAATGAGAATCGAAAGTAAAATAAAGTACATAAAGTAAATTGAATAAAGTATGACAAAAGAAGAAGGATCATTTTTCCTAAAGAATAAAATAAAACGGTCAACGGGACCGAAAGTTACAACCATTTTTATTGTTTTGGGGTTACTTTGATCGCACAAGTATTACACCTTTACTTTTCAAAATCAACTTTATTCATAAACAACTGATATTTTATAATTATATATGCGGTAACACATCCATAAACTTCGAAATATTAAATAACTATAAAAAAAACAAGTTGTAAGTTAGGTAACAAACTTTTGTCTACCTAGGTAATCTACATCACAAAAAGAGATTAAATTGTTCATTAGAAACATTTCTTAACCTATAATTTTGCAACATTAATATCAAATGGGAATTCAACATAATCATTTTCATCGATAGGTTTCGGCAAGAATGATACTATATCAATGTTATCGATTTCAGATATATCTTCCTTAATTCTCTTGAATCTTGTTTTATTTTCAGCCGATTTGAAACCTTCCACTAGTAAAGAGTCTAATTCCATTACTTGGTAAACGTACTTGTACGTTTTCTTGCCGCGACTGAGAATACTGAGAATACTCCGAGACGAGCAATAAAGATAATTCGTGGGGTGATATTGATCAATGATCAATGTTACCCCGTCGAAGCGATCAAAGACACCCCAATGAAACAACTGCCGCCCATATAATTTGTTTTTGATGATATGCCACACAACAAAGCATAACGATGTACTTTGATAAACATCTGACAAGGTGATTTTTACCAAAAACATGTCATTGCAACACTCAACTTATTTGTTAAGTTATTCGAGCATAAAGAATAGTTTGAATACATTACTTACGTTTTTTAAAATATTTTCACGGTCACTTCAACCCGTTCGTACGTGCTGCGTCTGAGCAATGACACAAAGAGACGTTGAGGCTTGCCAACCGTAAAAAAAAAAAACTTTCAGTCGCCTTTAGGAACTTCGTAATTTGAATTTAAAAACAAAACGAAGTTTTTATCAAAGTAACCCCACGAATCAAGATAACCCCAATCCACGGTACTTTTTATTAGATGTAGTGACAAAAACGACGTATTGTCTTTCAAACTAGATTTATTTCAATTGTAATCTAGCGTTATTCGAGAGTGCTTTTATTTATGATGGCGAAAAATAAGTTGTCATGCCTATAAAAAAATTCCAAAAGCATTTCATTATCATCCGTTTCAACCTGTGAGAGGTATTAAGAAAATGAAGTTAAATATTTACGTAAACAGGACCTTTGGAAGATACCGAGTTCGTTGAAACTGATCGACGTTGTTTGCCTGATGAATAGCTACATGAAAGCCTTGATCGGATTCCAACAACAGGCTAATCTTGAAGAAGATGAAATTGTTCTAGTGAACGTAGGATTGGGAGGTGTGGGCCTTGCCGCGGTGGACATTGCGACCAATGTATTTCGCTCCAAGGTTTGAAAGAAAAACAATGAATAGAAATTTCCTAGGTAAGTGATGTTCGATTCAGGAGAAAAATGTCCAATAGGTAATCGCTGTCTCAGTGTCGGAGGAAAGATCTAACTTCGTTCGGGAGAAGGGAGCTTTTGCATCTCTTAAATTCGATGAACGCAAATTGATGAAGCAAATCGTCAATATAGCAGCTGAACGAGATATCGCTGGAGTATTCGAAGGCGTCGACGGAGAAAATTTCAAAAAGCTTTTGGATCGGTGAGATTTGCGATTTATATTACGTATGCAGCAAATAAATATTTTCTTACGTAAAGTAAGTTTTTCCACGGGTTCACTCGCGTGTAGGGTAGGGAGGGGCACGTTGAGCAAGTTTGGAATTATCGTCCTGCAACAGTTTGCCGTATAAACATGCAACCTACTTTGGTCAATAAGTAGTTTATATGGAAAAAAAAGTCTGTAGACGAAATTCCTGCTATGCTTATTGTTTCACAGATAATCACTCTCAAATGACTAAGGCCATATTTGCTCAACTTGCCTCGATAGTGGGGGTAAGCTGAGCATGAGTATGAGGTAAGTTGGGCAAAGTAAGAATTGCATTAAAAAATCAGACGTATGCAACATTATTTGGTACAATGCAGTAATAAACCAACAGTTGCTTGTTAATTACTTAGGTTTTCAAACATTAACATTAATTGCAATGAACTTTGAAATATTTCTTTCTCATACAATGGTAGAAGAAAATCTTTCAATCACGTTTTTTTTTTACTTTTGGGTGCAAAAATAATGAAAAGTCCCGTGTTACCGTCTCGTGCGCCGCATGGCAACGGGCCATGGCGTGATGTGTTATCCTCCCCCATACCTCTCTTTTCGCCATTTGATGCACCCGCGTGCGGTGCTTAGTTTTCCAGATATTTCGATTGCCCAACTTACCCGACTGCTCAACATGCCCCTCCCTATTCTACTTCGGGAATGTATTTTAGGGTTATATCGTATTAAAGTTTATATACCAAGGTTATTATGAAAAATACGCTTTGATATATATTTTTTTAAATCTGTTTTCTGTAGAGTTGGATACATAGGTACTCATAATTACATCACTAGGTAAAATAACATTACAAATTTATTCTGTTAACGATCAAAGCTAATGAAACTGTTTTGCATTGGGTATTTTTCGAAGAGCTTCCTCATAAATGCTGGAGGGCACTACGTGCCGGCGATCTCTTAAGGGGGGAAATACCTCTAAACAGCTGATAAGTCAATTTGATGAATAAAGAAAATGAACGGTTTGTTTAATAATTTTGAAACTTGGGGTGTTACTTAATATCGATCAAATGAGTTTTATTTGCACAACATTTCTCAAAAGTTTTTTTTTTTTTACAAAATCGTAGCTTTCCGCCACGGTCCTATATACACGTCTTGAAACGAAGGCGAATTTTAGTGGTGGGGGTAGGCACGCTTGGTGTCCAAGGCGCTGCTGTCACCGGGTGTCCTTTCCCTGGCCCCTTAAATTGCCGCGTCCATGGTTAGGGTCTACGGCGCATGTTCGTGAAAAGAGACGAAATCGACGAAATTTTTATACTCCTTCTCTGTCGCATATGACACCCCGACATTATGAGCGAACCTTGCAGCGTAAATCGGAATTTACGAACCTTGGACACTAAGCGACTTGGACACTAAGAACCTGGGATTCAAAACCTGTATGTAAGACCGTGTTGCCACATATATTAGATGAAGTAAAAAGTTCTGAGCGCTTTTTTGCTTTATTTCGACGATGAAATTAACATAGTTAGGATTATTCGATTTAGATCAAATATGTGCCGTGTTGTTCGCCCCTCCCCTCAACTCCTGCGACACACCTTCCATGTGCGATACAGCTTATGTATGCAACAGAGCTTCTGCACATCCTTGCCACAATATGTATTTAACAATCCAAAGGCTGAGAAAATATGGTTTTGTTATATTAGATGAAGTAAAAAGTTCTGAGCATTTTTTCGCTTTATTTCGACGATGAAATTAACATAGGATTATCCGATTTAGATCAAATATGCGCCGTTTTGTTCGATAACTTTTGTCCATTTTGAAGGCAATTTCATAATTCCGCGATTGAAGAAGTCCTTGTCCCTATTGGTAAAAAACTTGTCCACCTCATTTTCACAAACTTCTCTTGAGGCCAGTTTTGTACCATCAAGAAGATTTTGCAAATGCTTAAAAAGGTGATAATCGCTTGGTGCCAGGCCTGGACTATACGGCGGGTGCGATAGAACCTCCCATCCAAGCTCTCGAAGCTTTTGGCGCGTCGTTAAAGATGTGTGCGGCCCGGCGTTGTCTTGATGGAACACAACACCCTTCCTATTGGCCAATTCTGGCCGCTTCTGGTCGATCGCCTGCTTCAATCTGGTCAGTTGTTGACAGTAGAGGTCCGAATTGAGTGTTTGGCCCGATGGGAGCAGCTCATAGTGGATGATTCCCTTCCAATCCCACCAAACACACAGCAAAACCTTGGCCGTTAATCCGGGCTTGGCGATCGTTTGGGCTGGCTCACTGCGATTGGACCACGATCTTTTTCGGCTGTTGTTCTCGTACGTGACCCATTTTTCATCGCCAGTCACCATCCGCTTCAAAAATGGGTCGATTTCGTTACGTTTCAGCAAAGAATCGCAGGCATCAATTCGGTCCAAAAGGTTCTTTTCCGTCAATTCGTGTGGCACCCATACATCGAGCTTCTTCTTGAGACCAGCCTTATGCAAATGCACCCAAACGATTTTCTGGCTAATCTTCAGTTCCTGGGCAATGGAAAAAGTGCTCACATGCCGGTCCGACTCGACGATTTCCATGATTTTATCGACATTTTCGACGATTGGCCTACCAGAGCGTGCCTCATCTTCGACCCCCATATTACCAAAACGGAATCGTTGGAATCACCGCTTTGCTGTTGCATTCGATACTGTATTGGGTCAATAAACAGCACAAATTTTTTTGGCCGCCTGCTCCGCATTTTCACCTTGGTCGTAGTGGTACTGAAGAATGTATCGTATTTTCTCTTTCTTACCTCCATTTTGGAACGCTGTAACACACAACTGGCTTCACCAAACACAAAACTGTCAAAGAACTTTTTTTGAAGCGTAATGTCACCTTTAAATCGCCGTATCGTATGACCCGATGCGATGTATACATCGTGAGACATGGCTCGCTAAAGACATCTAGCGGAAAACGCTCAGAACTTTTTACTTCACCCAATATGTTGCCACATCTTAACCACGCGCACATTTCCTTGTCCCTTCCCTTTAGTCCCTCCTCTGACCAGTATTTCCATGGAATATTATCATTCTCTTTAATGTATTTGAACTTCTTATTATACGTTGATTTTCTTATTTTTCCTTTTTCCATCCTTAAAATGTTCTCTTTTAAGTTTTCTAGCCTCTTTTTTGTCCTTTTGTCTATTCCTTTTACTTCTCTCCGTTCCCTTATCATTGTTATTATGTCCCTTATTTCCATATCTCTTAATACTTTTACTAAATTTTTTCCCTCATTTTGTCGGGTTTCCGTTTGTTATTGCTCTTATTTCTTCCATTAAGCAATTTCTTGGCCATCTTGTCTCCTTCATTCTTATTACCTCTTTAATATCTTTCAAAGCTCTTTTTCTTATTAAATATTCCATAGTACGCACTCCCTGTTCTCTTCTCCATATATAATTTGGTGTTGGTCTATCGACTCCTAATGTCATCTTACGGTATCTACTTTTAATCCTTTCAAACACGCTTATTTCTCCCAATCTCCATATCTCTACTCCATACATTGTCTCTGCTTTTACTATCGAGGTGTTATTTAAGTTTACTTTGGATTATTACAATCTATCGTTATGTTACAAAATAATTAAAAATGACAGATTTATGGCACTATCTTCCGGGAAGGCTGTGGTGTGCCTTCTAAAATGGCGTAAGCCTACCTTCTGTCGTATTGATTTGAAACAAAACGGTAACATTTTTTGTTATCAATATTCATACGGTATGTGTGAACTTAAAAAAGAGAAAAATGGCATGCTTTAAAAAGATAGTACGAATTTTACATGAATTTTTTTTTAGTTATTCGGAAATGAAACAAAATACGTTTTTAAAACGATTTTTCACAACCTATAAGTTAAAGTACACAGTAATGATGTTATGAAAATGTATGTAAGATTTGAACGCGATCGATTAATTATTGCCTACATTAATTTCAAAAATACAGTTTTGAGAAAAAACGCATTTAAAGTTTTGATAAATCGAACTTCAATTATTTCAGTAACGTACCGACTAGTCGGCGATTCAAGGGCCATAAAATTTCAATCCAAATAATCTATACAACAATAATCTACACAATTTCGTTTCAAAACTTTCCTACCATATTGTTAAGATGTTATAGTAGTATTTTATGAAGAAAAAAAACATTATTTTAAATTTTTGAAGTTTTTAAAAGTATTTCCGCCCTTAAAAGTTAAATCGTATTCGCTTAGGTTTTACTTTACGGATCCAGATGAAACAAAGTGTAGAGAAATTCTAGAAGTATTTATTGTCTCATAGCAGAGGTTCGAAAGAAACCTTCAGCCGTTTTACGTCAACGTCGATCGGAAAGACATATAAACAAAATTCTTAAAAATAATCGATATCGTTTTAGCATTGTATTCGAACCGTACCAGCTAAACTTCAGTGTAAAAAAATGAATCACAGAAAGATATTATAATTTGATTAGATTAGTAAGAAAATAAGGACCGCATCGATTTTTTTCAGTTTCACCGATATTTACAAACCAGAATACCAGAGGGATATGCTCAGAGATGACAATTTTGCCGTTTTGGTACAACATTTGTCACGCGAAGGTATGCAATAAGCCACGCAATGTATGCATTTATTCGTGGATCTAAATAAAGCATAATTTACGTTTGCCCGTAAAAGGTCGCGTTATTATCGCCGGTATAACACCGGTCAAGACTGATGACGAGACGAAGAACAATACTTTCACTCCAAGTTGCATCGACATCCGGGAATATAGGAAACAAAATCATAAATCCTATCAGTAAGTGACAATAGAGGAAATGTTTATACCTCGTATCGACTTATTGAATCCTTCCATTATTCCTCCTTACAGCGAGGCAGGTGAAGAAGTTTTGGAGTACTTCGAAGAGGGCCTCATCAGTCCGTCTCTTTCGCTTACTGTTGGGCTTAACCGAGTTAACGAAGCTATTAAGTTCATGAGTGATTTGAACATTTTTGGAAAGGTATATTTCTGTAAATATTACTATCTGATATGATCGGCTGAATAAGCTAGCGATTTCTTTTTACAAATTACCATGTTTTCCATGTTTACCGTCAATTTTACAGGTCGTCATTGATCTGAAGAATCGAGATGTCGGATCTGAAATAAAAAAATGAGCTTAACCGATAAACGGATCATTCTTTGAAAGACGTTTGCCGTGATCATCAGATTACAATAATGGAAAAGTGATGTACGTGAAAAATGCGAAATAATTTTGGGTCCGTCATTTTAAAAAATTGCAATTGACGTACCGTGGAGCCTTGTCGTATTTCCGATAACTTGAAGGTGAAAATTGATCTACGGTCAATTTATGGTACGGACTATTGAACTCTGCGCGATATGGATTTTTTCAAGTTTCTCCGTTTCGATAAAAGTGCACGACTCAATTGACAAAAGAATTCGTTTTTGCCTGATCGACATGGGCCTAAAACTATCGATGGAGTTAGACGATTAAACTACAAAGAACTTCTATCAAATAAAAAAAGTCATGTAAACAAAAAAAAATAGGCACGCGGATAATTAAAATTATATTGTTCTGCCAAAAGAACCCTATCCGATTTATAAAATATATGTATTATTGCTGCTGAATTGAATTTCTACGTTGATCTTCGGCTTTTCTAAATAGTTCGGTGGCGAAAAGTAACAGTATACGATAATGATGCGCATAAACTACTTTTTTTTAAATACTTCGGTTAGCGACATCAAAATAAAACACGTAAGATTTAAGGATTTGGTTGTTCGGGAAGAAATTTCGTTTTTTGTCAACGACCAGTCGTGGAAAAACCGCAATTACTTCCCGACCAACTCAATAATCATGGTGGCTCGTTGATTATTGATTATATACTCCTATATACAGGGTGACAATTATTAAGGTGGCCATGCACTTATTAAAGGTCTTGTGCGTGTATTTTGTAACCGAAAAAAATACGACTTTCGATAGTTTTTCAAGGCCACTTCGAATAAAATACAGCGTCTTTTTGTGACGAGTAGGGCTTGCATTATCCGTTAATTTTTTCATATTCGGATAATGTGGATAGTGGTGAACCTTACTATCCGGATATCCGGATTTTTCGCTTAATTCGGATACTTTCGAAAAAAAAAATCAAAGGAAATCCGTTAAAGAGTAGTTTGATTCATATTTATTAAAATTAAACCAATTTTTTTCTCTTTTTACTGTACCTAATGGACGACATTAACATTCGTAATATCACAAAATGATCGAGCATAACAGTATGCTGCTATTTGCAATAAATGTTAAAATCGAATATGATTTATTGAAAACCGTAAGGTGACTCTTTCCTCTAAAACGTAAACTAATTATCATGGTAATAATGAGATCATAAAATATCAAACAAAATAAAAAAAACAATCATTAACAAATAAAAAGCATAAAACTCCGTTCGTCTAGGATTTAAAAATTGACCGTTCTCTCCTCTGAGACAAAAACTAAAAACAATCATATACTTAAACGTTATAGTGAGTGAGATCTCAAATCAACTCAAATGCACAATTCAAATAGGTATTTCAGAGTTAAGGGGCGAGGGCTACTTGTAACGCCGAAAAAAACGCGTTTTTCGGGATTTTTTTTTACAGGTTTTATTATTCAGTGAAAAATATTTTACCATATGAACAATCAATATTTCTAGTAATTACAGTAAAATTTTCATTGAAAAATAATTATAAATAAGCGAGATGCAGTCAGTCTGCGAAGGGTCCAGAAAAAAAGGTGTTCCGCGGTGATCACTGCTGCTCATCACTGGATCATCTGAAACCAAAAAAATTAACGGGGATCATTAGTAAATCATATTGGGCCCGGGATGGACGCAGGGTTAATGAAAATTTCGAATTTTTACAAAATGGTGGATGTTCGAGGTAACAACTTGTTTTTCGACCAAAATTTCACTCTGATTTTCAGTTATAAAAAAAAAACTATTCACTGTGCTCAAAGTTGTATATCCTCATGAATAATGCTCCGATTTGTCTAAAATTTTCAGAGAATACTTTTGAAATGCTGTACTTTGAGAAAATGCAAAAAAAAAAAACGATTTTTTGAAAATGCTGTCTAGCCCTTACCCCTTAACGCACATAGACTCATACATTTCAAATGAACAAATAAACTCAACTGGAAGACCAATGCTAGTGTCGCGTAACTCGCGCATGCATCTTGCAATTTGGACGACATAACATAATAAACAGTAAGCAACGGTGTCAGTCGCGCGACTCGCCCGGGATTTTCGGACTGAATTACTGTTGAATGCGTCACACAAAATATTAAAAACAAAGAAAAAACATGTTTCACATTAAGATTACTTGTTAGCTACGTGTACTGATTGCACACAATGTCGAAATTATTGTTTCACTACAGTTCCATGTTTAAATCGTAATTTTTTGATGAATTTTACTATCCGTATTATCCACATTCAGTTGTCTTGATTATGCGGATTTAAAAAATTGGCGGATAATCGGATAATCGGATATTCGGATTGCAAGCCCTAGTGACGAGTAGTACGCGCCAGAAAAAATTGAGTGTTGTGGAAAAAATTGAAATACCATTTCCAGTACAGTAGAACGAAGATAATTAAATTCCGAATACGAAACACTCCTGAAAATTTTTCATCGTGTATCCCCTCATCGAGGAAAAAATTATCAAAGATGCATTTTAAAGTGGATAAGTGGAATTTAATTCCATCTTAAAAAAGTTTTTCATACGAGTCTTTCGTATTCGGGATTAAAATATCATCATTTTGCTGAGCTGAAAATGGAATTCTTATTTTTTCCAGAATGCTCTATTTTATGTGGCAAGTACTACTCGTCACAAAAATACGACGCATTTTTTTTTCGAAGAGTACTTGAGAAACCATTAAATATCAAAATTTCCGCGCCAGGCCCTTAAGGGGGGAAACCCCTTGACAATGTTAAAAAAATCGATTCTTTTTTCTTCACATATTTCGAAAGTATAATATATTGAAAGTATATTGGAAAATCGAAAAATTGAAATATGAAATATTTACGACGTTATAGCATATAGTTGAGAGCGCGCCGGAACCTTATGCTGTGAACTAGTGAAACTTTAAACGCGATTATCTCGAAACGGCATTTTCAAAAACTGCTCATATTAAAGCTCAAAAAACTTATTGATCGATCTGGCTGAAATTTTGGGAGGTTTCTCACTATAACTTTATCGGAAGGATATACTTAAAGTTTTGAGGTTACCGCGTAAATAAATTACTCTTTTTTGGGGTAAAAATTGTCGAGAAAATCGGCAAAAATATAAAAATTTGTTTAAAAAGCCTACTTAATTTTAAATTTTATACTTTTTAAATATTTTTATAGGCATATATCTTTCTCATACACATGTCAATAATCGAAAAATATTTTCGATTTCTGTTTCAGATCAATAGAAAAAAATCAGACAAATAGAGCACTTATCGATATCACGCAAAAGACGCCTAAAGGAATACTTTATAACGCCGCCATTTTGTTTTGTTAAAAACAAAATTAACCCTTGAAAGTTGTAATAAGATAATGAGAAATTTAAAAAATGAAGCGATTATTTTATCACCTTAAAAAAATAATGAAAATTGACTCATTTTTGGGCGTCTAAAGGAATTTCCCTCCTTAAAAACACATGGCCACCTTATAATTATCACCCTGAATAAGCAAACACTTTCAACGTGTGTATTTCTGGGTTTGAAGAATCACAAGATCACGTAATTACATATAAAAATAATTTAACGTTTGCCAACTCTGCACATCGCATGAAAATTTGGGAACTCTTGTATATCGGTGTGTGAAAGCATGAAAAGAAGTGAAATAGGATTGCCGTGTACCGGTAAGTGGAACGGCGCGTTGTACGGCTACACATTGGCCGCGCTGCTACGGTCATTATCGATTGCTCAATAACGTTTTATCGAAACTGAGCGGCGTTTCGCTGCATGCAGCGGTCTCGTTACGGGTACTGCAATTGAACCGTCACGTCGATCTTGCGACGCAATGGGTGTACATGTTCTCGCTACCTCCTACGAGAAAACTATTAACCCTCTCGCTCCATCATTCCAGTCTGTATATTTATATTTGCTTTCAGGTACCAGATAGTAGAGGTATAACCGATGATTACGTTGCTTCGAGAACCAATGATAACAAAGAATCCGGGGAAAGGAATCTGCGCGCCGACCAAGTTTGCGTTGCCTTGCGTTGCTGTTGGGCAAAAGAAGAAAAAAAAACGTTATAGTGCAACCATTTGAATGTTAAGCATATGTTAAATTGCGAATTTCTCTTTTTTTCGTCCGTGTTCAGGCTCTCATCGGCTAATCCGCGAAGTAGACAGATAAGATCCAAGAGATTTTTTTTTGTGACAAACCATTAATTTAATCGAGGAATGTATGTTACTTGGGCGCTACAGGTGTAAAATTTATGCTCAGTAGATCTGCTTAAATATCAATTTTTTCTATTGAGAAAATATTTACAGTGGAGCCTCGATTATCCGAACTAATTGGCACCGGACATCGTTCGGATAATCGAAAATTGGTCTCAGATTTCCGGGAAAATCAACGCATATAATATAAATAGTATCGAAAATTCTCTTTATTAATCAAACGATCCGAAATTCTTTAAGGGGCCAGTCCACTTTGAAAATTTCAAAAAATCGATTTTTTCTTACTGTTTTCGAAAGTACATACATTCAGAAATATTGTGTCAAAATTTTATGAAAATCCGAGCTCTCTAAGTCTTTTTTTTTTTTATCTGAACGTCAGGACCTCATTTCGTCTACCTGAGCGTATAGCGCGCTCGACCGACCCATCGGCCGAGCGCGATGGGTCGGCCGATCAGAAAAGAGACCAGAACCAAACGAAAGCAAGCAAGACTTGAAGAAATCGATGATGATGAGCAATCAGAAGGGATTTTGTACGGTGCAGGAATTGCCGATTGAGTTTAGGTAAGAGTTTTTCATAGTATAAACTTCAAACGCGTTTTTCTCGAAACGTTTTCAAAATCTAGCTCCATCGTATCTCTAAAACTAATAAACCGATTCTCTTGAAATTTGAACCACATATTGTAAACATGATTCGCAACAAGATGACCCTCGATGGTTTTAAAATTTTGATTTTTACTCTTTTTTTGTGCAAAAAACTGCGAAAAAAACGCGTTTTTTTTACTTTTTTCGTTTTTCATCTGCCATTTTTTTATTTTTTGATAAAACTTTATATCCGAGGGTCATTTTGTAGCTGGTGTCATACTGAATCTAATGGACTTTGATTTTTTTGTTTTAGACAAGCCGTTGCCGAGTTGTGATGGAGCTACCTAGCCCACCTATTTTTGAGGCGTTACGTTAAACTATAGTTTTTGTACTTAAAAATGAATAAAAATGAATTAACATTTTTTTTTAAATGTATTTCAAGACTTTATTTATCAAGCCCAACAACTTTTATATTCATATGTTTTATAAAATCCTCAAAAAAAAAATCGCCAAAATAGCCTTTTTTTCGTGTCTCCAAAGTGGACTGGCCCCTTAATTTGATAGGAATTAATAATGAATACAGTTTCAATTTTTATACCACCACTACTTAGGCAGTTGGATCACAATTGCGGCTTGAAATAATGATCAATTTGTGGCTGTCTTATAGTAATTGCGCGTTTCTTGGCCGCTCAGTCTCGAATTCGTTTCAAGAACAGCAGCGGTGTGAGACTATTTTCTGGTTGGGTTTCAAACCATTCCAGGGCGGTTTCTTAAGCGCGGAATGCTTCGCTGTGAGACGGTTTATTATGCGCTTCTAAGTCAGATAAATCGCCATCATCATCATCATTGTTATTGTCATCCTCTTGAACCTCTTGCAGTAAAGATACAATTTCATGGACATCCAAAATACGAAAGCCAGGATCAAACTGCTGGAAGACGCTGCTGGAATACGCTCGTACATATAATGTGTCTCGTATATATATATATATATATATATATATATATATATATATATATATATATATATATATATATATATATATGTATATATATACACAATGTATATACGATTTGATGTATGAAGTTATATATCGACAATAATGTATTTTGAAAACATCTCGAAGTGTTAGGAAATAGCTTTGTTAGAGAAAAAAGGCGGATACCTTAGGCCGATACCTTAAGGCGGGCAATCACGTTAGGAGACCGAAAATTAGATTATTTTTTGGATTCTTTTTATTGTGAAAAAAAAACGGAAATTTCCGCAACTTTGACAATAATTTATTCATATTTTCATACAACTCTGGTAATTTTTTCAAGTTATTTCATGCATTAATTAAGGTGTAATCCGCTGTGTTCCTTGGCGTGTCCTCATCGTCGTTGTCGATTTGCGGGAATTGTGCAGCTCGCAATTCGCATCTAAAACTCCAACAAATTTTTATACATACTCGAGCTGTTTTTTAAGAACATGAACCTAAATTTTGAAAAAAAAATCGAGAATTGAATGTTGGAACGTGTTTGAAAAAAAAATGATCGATTTTTAGCATTTTGCTGATAATAAATATGTTTTTAACAATCTAATCTTTCCAACTTTAGGTTCGACTTTAAATAAATTATATTATGTAAACGTGTTCCAAATTTGAAGATGATCCATCAATTAGTTTTTGAGTTATGATTTCCGCAAATTGAAAACATGTCATTTCAAGAAAAACACGTTTAAAGTTTCACAAACGAACAACTCAAAGTCAAATGTATTTAATCAAATGATAAAGTGTCTTACCGATTAATCAGCGATTCCAGCACCATACAGCAGTCCTTCCTCTTCCTCATGCAACTCATTTGAAGCTTGCATTTCCTCTTTGCGAGCTTTTCAAGCTTCTTTTGCCTCTAATAAACTATTTCTATTTTGCCGAGCCACGCCGCATCTGATCCATTTGCTCGGCATATCCGTAGCTCTGCCTGGCAACTACGATTTGTAGTTCATTCATAACCATGAGTAGGGCTGAATTTCCTTCATTGAATAAAATAGCAGCAAGAAATGCCGCTACCTCGATTATTTTGTACCCAGAATGGTGATGTTTTGGAGCTAATCGCCAAACGGTCGAGTTTGGGTTTGTTTGGGTTATGAAAACTCAAACAAACTACCTAACTGAGCGCTCGTGGATACCTGAGCGCGCACGGGAGTCGAGCGGAGAGTCTTTATCATTTATATACATACCGTTAGAAGGAATCCGAATATCGTTTTGAAATTTTCAGGGAGTATTCTCAAGATATTTTGCTAACGATTTATGAAATTGAAATAAAATGGTTTTTTGAAGCATCTAAAGTGGTTGCCTGCCTTAACTGATTGTGAGGAAAAAAAGATTATCATTGAGTTCGTATGATCGAACGTTCGGATAATCGAGGTTGTAAACTTTATCTTTCAATGTTCCCCATAGAAAGAAGTCTAAAGAATACTTGACGACATGCAACAAAGAATTATTACAGCCTGTGCATCAATAAGGTCTGACGCTGTAAAACTTGCAAGTCAATCAATCGAAAAAAGAATCCAATGTTGCATTGATACTGATGGTCGTCATTTTGAACACTTACTATAAACGTAGTAATTTTATTTACTACCGAAACTGTAAGTATTATCGCCTTTCTGTACTTTCTATGGCCTTCAATGACCTTATGTTATAGGTCGTTGAACTCGTTTTAAGCTCCTCTTTCATGACACAGAAAAAAAACATACCGATCCATTTAAAAAAATGGAGTTGACCTTCAAATGTCCGAAGTACCTCCACCTGCAAAAAAACTATTATCGCTATCGGATGGCCCCTTTCGTACTGTGCAATTTAATTTCGGCAAATATTTCTGTGAACCTTATAGTTTCGAAGATATCCAAGGTGGTAATAGTTATTGATCCACCCTGTATATTGTAGGTACACACTAAGTGAACAAGTATTGCCATACGAGTGTGTGTTGATATACGATCTGTTTAATATTTAACACATAGATGAGATTTTTGTAAAAGTTCTGTTATCGTAAAAGCAGTGTCAAATAAAAATTATTTATAATTAATATAAATATTAAGGGGGGGGGGGGGGGGGGGGTTATGTTGCGCCTCACTCTAAAGTTTGATGTTTCGAAAACGAGGCATATGGATGAAAAGTGGCAAATGGAACCACAATTTCATTTTGTAAGACCTGCCCAACGGCATCGTAGTTTCTAAGGAGCGCGAAAAAGGCCCCATTTCACAAATAGTGAGGTATTCAACATTTTTTGTTTTCAAGATTTTGCTACATATTAATTAAGAGCCCCATCTGAGGAAGAAAATTATTGCAAATTCAGTTGTATCATACAAAACAATCATTTGAAAAATGATTTTCACAAAGCTTACCATTAATAATAATTGTTGAGAAAAAAAAATCATCAATAATAACGTCCTGAATGAGCCTTGAAAATTCGAAGTTCAAAGGCCCCGAAGAAACCCGTCGCTATTGGTGTGACGGCACGATGTGCGTCCTTTTACGCGCGCTCGCTATTCGACTGTACCTAGCGATGTCTAACAGTGCCTAACAGTATTCGATTGTCTTTCAAAATGAACGAAACGAGATTGAAATGGCAAATAAATTACAGGAAAATTTTGTTTGGGTTCATCGTTTTGGTTCATCGAAGCAAAAGATTTTCAAACAGAGATAGAAGACAGTTCATCATCTGCCTGTGCATCAAATAAAAATCTTGGCAAATTGTTCTTACAAGGAAACGTCTTGAGGTGTTCCACTCAGGTTTCGATGAAATTTGGCATATTTGTAGAGCGGGTCAAAATAGTCGACACGTATTTTGTCATATCTGTGGAACCTAATTTTTACTGGGTGAAACGCACCCGTCGAAATGGGGCTGTTTTTTGTTTTTTGGCGATACCTAAAAAACGCAATGAGATACGAAGAAATTTAAAATTACAATGACATTTCATTTTTTGAGTAATATACATTGGCGATAAGAATGGAGCAGATGACAACAAATATTATATTCTTTATTGCAAGTGTGCAATTCTTTCAATGCGTATCTTTAAAAGTTTTTATCTGATTGAGATGTTAATTTGCACATATGTAAAGGATAGAAAAGTAGCGAATACGTTTTTTTTTTGTTTGCCCGATATCTCCCAATCAAGGGGTTGCAACCGCAGTTTGATTTTTTTTGCCAATATCGATGTATAATCGGCTAACCCTTTGCTATACCCCCTTAAATTCGTGTCACTAAAAGCTCCTTTCATGACTATAAAATATTTATGTAAAATATAGAAGTTCCACCCCTGCTTCTTCTGACAAGGAAACCGCCCAAGGGTCTCGTCGTCCTGTATAAAAAAAAACATTGCGGTAATTGACGTGAGTCAAAATAAAAGTAGAGTGAATCGAAATGATAGTAAAATGAGTAAAAATATTCAATACGTATTTTTTTTTTGTTTCGGCGCAACGTCATTTTTAAGGGGCTGTACCAATGTGAACGCTGAAAATTTGGGTGATTTTCGGGAATTTTTTGGAAGAAAAGTACTCAATTAAATGTTTCGGAAAATTAAGAATATATTTGGCTATATTTGACCTATATTACATAATTTTTTCATAGAAAAATATTGAGATCCAAGCGACTTATGCGCTGCCTTCGCGGAGGCGCCAAAAAAAAGTTCCTCCACTGCTGACATGATTTCGGCCGATTGAGTAGCTGAAACCGAAAAAGGAAAAAATGTCGTTAAACTGGAAGGTATTTCCTGTACAATGACGTAGGATTTTCGAATAATATCAAAATCTAACAAAATGGCGTAGTTATGAAAAAAAGTTTGTTTTCTTGCCTATAAAATGGTCGTTTTTTTCAGTGCCAAATCGTCAATTTTCCATCCAATCAATAATATCCTACGTCATTGTAGAGTAAATATATTCAAGAGTATTCAGTTCAAATTTCAAGTCAATCGGATAATTGCTCTTTGAGTTACAATGTCAGCAAATTTGAAAAATCTCATTTCGAGAAAAACGCGTTTAAAGATTAAACTATCGATTTTTGCAAGATAAAATGATATTTGCAAGATAAAATGATTTTTACAGGATATTCTTGAAAGTATAAACTGTCGAGAAAGGCAACAAAAAAATTGATTTTTTCAAAGTGTCACACTGGTATAGCCCCTTAAGGCGTTGAACGCACGCTTTAAAATTTGTGGTTTTTTTTCGGTTTTTAACCATAACTTGTGACCGGGGGACATTGAAATAAAGTTGACATGAAAAAAAATATAGTACTCTTCGATTCTTATACATTTTTGATGATAACGATAGATATAACAACAAATTGCGAATTGTTTATTGACATAATTCGTTTTTTGCACACGTACCTACGTAGATTTTCGTTCCTTCGGAATGTAACTTTCTACATGAGCAGCGGGCGGAATATAGCCGACAGATGTTTTTTAAATTTTATTTAATCGACATATGAAGCATTCTTCATCAACTGGGCTACTTTTTTTTTCAACCTCTCAAATTTATTTCAAAATCTGCCAGTTTGAAATATTAGTCAAAAGGAACGTCTGTGATTTTTTTTTAGATTTTTTTTAGGCGTCCGTTCAGGATTTTCAATTTTTCATTACGAACACTGTATCCGAAAAAATATTCATCAAACAAAAAAAAAAAACAAGAATAAAAACTTTTTTATTTTTTCCGTTTTATCGAAAAAAATCAAAATCATAATTTTTCTGCATTGAGAACATTGAAATTTGGCAAAAAAATGAGAATAACATCTTTTTAAACCTAATAACACACTTTCGATTTTGGTACAAATTTTACAGGATGTCTGTCGTTGGGTAAAGAGTCTGCGAGAAAATTTTCAGAATGGTACCTGCAATGGTTAGGATGAAAAAAAATAAAAACCCTGCGAAATCTCATAACCGCGTATATGCGGTTATGAGATTTCGCAGGGTTTTAATTTTTTTTTCATCCTAATCCTTTTTCATCCTAATGGTTAGGATGAAAAAAAAATAAAAACCCTGCGAAATCTCATAACCGCATATATGCGGTTATGAGATTTGCAGGTACCATTCTGAAGAATTGCAGGTACCATTCTGAAATTTTTTTCGCAGACTCTTTACCCAATGACAGACATCCTGTAAAATTTGTACCGAAATCGAAAGTGTGTTATTAGGTTTAAAAAAATGTTATTCTCATTTTTTTGCCAAATTTCAATGATCTCAATGCAGAAAAATTATGATTTTGATTTTTTTCGATAAAGCGGAAAAAATAAAAAAGTTTTTATTCTTGTTTTTTTTTTTGTTTGATGAATATTTTTTCGGATACAGTGTTCGTAATGAAAAATTGAAAATCCTGAACGGACGCCTAAAAATATCTAAAAAAAATCACAGACGTTCCTTTTGACTAATATTTCAAACTGGCAGATTTTGAAAAAAATTGGAGAGGTTGAAAAAAAAAGTGGCCCAGTTGATGAAGAATGCCTCATATAACACTTGTAAAAATGTTATAGCCGATAAACGAAAAAAGCCGCCATTTTTAAGGGTGCGTTTCACCTCGCATAAATGAGGTTCCGCAAATATAAAAACATACGTGTCGAATATTTTGACCCGCCCTACAAATATGCCAAATTTAATCGAAACCGGAGGGGAACACCTCAAGACGTTTATAAACACCGACTTTACAAACATGCCAAATTTCAACAAATTCGGAGGGGGTCACCTCCAGACGTTTATTTGTTAATGGATCTTCTAAAAAAAAAACCTGAGCAAATAGGATTAGACAGTCAACTGACAAGACATCATTTCAACCGACAAGAAATGATGTTCTGTAGCTGAGCGCTTGACCAGCACACGGACTAAACCCTTGCTGTGGCATGAGTTGCGCTATGCAATAAACACAGCTTCTAAAATGTTAGGTGCTAAAAAGTTTTTACTTCGCCGCAAGTGCGGCGAAGTAAAAACTTTTTCAATCAAAGACTGGTCAAAGACTGGTGAAAACAGGTCGCGGTTTTTCCAAGACAAAACTAGCTGTCGCTGCGAAGAAGTTGGATGGGAGATGGCGAAGCAGTGGTTTTGTCTTGATACCATCTTTTCCGATCTTGGGTGCTTCATCAGATGCCACCAGAGAAGGTTTTGTCATAGAAGTCAAATGCCCGGCGAAGGTCACAACAGTTCCAATTTGCACATAGAATGATAACATCCAAGAAAAATGTAAAGCTTTGAGACAACTACAAATGATGGCAACTGGATGCAAAAAAGGTTACTTCTGTCTAGCCGGTCCCAATGTTGAGGAATCGTATGAGGCAACCATAGTTTGTGAGTCTTACGCTAAAATAAGGAAAGTAGAAAGTTTTAAAAAAGATAATGTATTTCAATGTTATCTCAAAAACTTTTTTGTTATAAAAAACATGTTACACTCATGTAGTTGGTATTCTATTATTTCAAAGTTTTTATTACAGGTGATTGTAAGTTCACAAGTGCATCCGCTTCAATTCGTATAATGTCAACGTGTGAAATTAAACTATGATGGATGCGAGAATGTGGAGTTAACATTTTTTATTCTCTCAATCTTCTAATGATTCGTTCAATATGAATTTCGCAAGCTTCCAATCCGTTTCGTTTCTGAGATTTCTTCACTCGTCGATTTGACATTACCTACTACGCTTGATTAATCCCCGGCCAGGCATTACAGAACAGTTTTCTGGCAGCTTGTCCAGCCACGCAGCCACTTTGCCCAACTATTAGCGTATCAGAAATCCTGCCCCCGTAACCACAAGATATAAAATTAACAGTTCCATCCGAAGTTGCTGATTACAAATATTTTATGGTATTGCATTTGTTTATACTCGGACTTTGTAAGAGCTTGTTTCACAGTATCCGATGGCTTTTCTATTTGAATTCCAAAGCAATCGATGATTGCTTGAACTTCACTGTAGTTGGCCCGGAATGGAGTAGGCAAGAGCTTCCTGACACTCTTTGTCGAAGGAAAGTAAATCAAGGGTTGAAGAACCGCTTTCATCCGCAGTGATTTGAAAAAAAAATCCTAGCCTGCGCAGCAGAAAAACCAAATTGAACTCTTAATCTCTCAAAAGTATTATGGAGACAAATTTTTATAAGAGTCAACTTGATGCTGCCTGCAGGGATTTTATTATGGATATGAATGAAATGAAGAACCCAGTAGCAATTACTGCAAATGCCGGTATAGTCTTAAGGGGCTTACTTGGATTTGAACATTTCAAAAAATTCATTTTTTATTTTATTTTATTATCTAATAGTACAATATGTCTAGAATATTCTCCCAACGTTTTAAGTCAATCGGAGTAAAAGTCTAGGAGAGAGAGAGAGCCTTTGGGAATTCCCCCCGTTGGGAAAGACCGGCCGAGAGCGACGCAGGTATACGAATTTTTCTCAAAACACTATTTGCGAAGTCGGTGGACACGATTTCTCAAAAACTAATGGACCGATCTTATTGAAATTGTGCACACTTCTTTAAAATAGCATTGCCTAGTGATTGAACGAAGGTTTTTTTTTCGACTACAAATAATTTTATAAGGCTATACGTGGTGTAAATTGTACCAAAAATTGAACTATTTTGCATACAACTCTGCCAAAAATTCAGATTTCAATTTTTTAGAAAATCCTTCGTTCAATCACGAGCTATACTTATCTAATAAAAGAAAAAAATTGGTTTTTTAATTTCAGATGAAGCTATCATGAGTTATCCTGACCACCACGAGGACACTTTTTTTTTAGGGGTCGCCCGAAACCAGGTCCCACCGGCTGAATTTCCCAAATTTTTTATGAATTTTTTTTAAATATTGTTGAAATGTTGCTCTTTTATATGCTTAACATTTTGAATAAAATAATTGATATATTATATTTGAAAAAAAATAGAGAAAATATGCTTTTTTTTTGGCTTCGAAACCCACGTAACCTCTTATCAATTATTATTAACTAGCTGGGCCCACGACCTCGTACGCGTAGATTTTCGAAAAGTTCGTATATCGTATGATGGAGTATACCGTTTGATGGAGTGAGCCGATTGTGATGAAATAAAAACTAAATGTTGCTTCAAGTTGAGCCCTATATTTTTCTGAAAATTCCATTCAGATTGGCTTAGTAGTTTTTACGTGACAGGGCACAAACAAACAGACAAACAGACACATCAAGTTTACAGTTTTATCATATCTTATAGATATAGATAAATGAGTTCTTCATCATAACACTTTTCTTTCACTTCGTGTTGATTGATTGTCTTGTTTTCCTCTTCTTCTGATATCCGTCGTTTCCATTTCGATGAACTGGTGGAAGCGAATGGCCTTGTGGTGAGCGTAGAGATTGGGTTCGAGGAACTTCCACTGCTCAAGTCTGTTGTTTTTTTTTTTCCAACAACTGAAACTTTTGCTTGGAGAAATCCTGGCTGCATTGGTTGAAGTGGACGGTTGGACATGGACAATATCCTCAGTTTTGTGAGTTTGAGTGAACATTATGCGTCGAAATTATGCAATTAACTGCTTTACTACGGTACTTGAGTTTCATATTTGTCTGCATGGCTCTTGGGCAACGCATTTTTCTACAAGTTTCAACGCAAGCTGTTGAACATTGTTCGGTAGGAACGATGTTTTCAATCGCCGATGTGAAGCAAGTCATTTCCGGAGCATTTTTTTCAATTCCGATGGTATTCCGTCCGGTTCGGCTCAATGGCGTTTTTTTTTCAGCGACTGCTGGCCGAGGATTTCTATTCGTTCGATTCGGTTGAAAATAGAAACGATACGACACGGCGGTAAGCTTTAGCTTGGCAGGACCTCTTATTAAGAAAATTCGTACATAACTTTCCATGTCCTCTTTGGGATCGAAATGATCTTGGCAACAGGAAAAATTTGTCTTCGATGGCATGTCCAGACGCCGAGCCACGCTGAACCAATTATTTTCTCTTCTTTCGTCGATTGGCACAGAAAAAACACTTTATCTAGTGCATTTTTCGTTGTATTTTTGCACAACGGCACAAAACCATAACGATCACTTTTCTTTTTTTCCGACATTTTATTCAGTAGAAGAAAATCCAATACTTTCCTCTTAAGGCGGTCCTCTAGTTTCTCGGGACGAAAAAATCGATTTTTTTTTCTTCATAAATCACATCTACAACATGTGTAGAAAATGTGTGCCAAAGGATTTTTCGATATTCGAAGTGGTTCACAAGTTACGGCCCTGGAACGGAGCAGGTATACGGAGCGCGCGCCGGGCCGCGCCGCCTCTTTCTGAAGCAGTTCAAAAAGTTATAAAGCCAATTTATGAGAATTTATCCAAAGAAGAATTGTTAAGCAGATGCCTGGGAGCGGAATCTCAAAATAATAACGAGTCGCTCAATTCGTTAATCTGGACTTTTGCTCCGAAGCACCTCCATTCTGGGCCAAAAGTGGTTGAAATCGCCACGTTTCTCGCTGTCATAATCTTCAACGAAGGATTCAAATCTATCCTGAAGACCTTGGAAACCATGGGAGTGAAAATCGGCCCACAAGCTAAAGGATATGTTCAACAGCGTGATAGCTCTCGGATCGACCGTTCAGAAAGGCGCACGAGTGATGTTGTAAAACAGGCCCGAATCGCGAAAAGGGAAGACGGAGCAGCTCTGCGTGACTTCCAAGAAGAAGAGGAAGGCCTATTGTATGGTCCAGGCATAGCAGATTGACGGTGAGATGAAATTTTTAGTATAAATCACATGCGCGAACTTTCAAACGCGTTTTTCTCGAAACACCATTTTTCGAAACGGTGACCACGATATTTCAGAAACTACTGCACCGATCTTGTTCAAATTTATACAGCATCTTTAATATGTTATAAGCCAGCGATTGAACTAGGATTATCATGATTGCTTCGATAGTTTTCTTGTACGAGCGAAAAACTTAAGAAAAAATGAGTAAAAAATAGAATGTAATTTTCAAAAGTGTATAAAAAAAGTCAATTTTTGTAATTTAGAATTCACTCTAGTTCAATCGCTAGTCTTAAATATGAAGATTAAAATGCCGTTTGGTTTTTTGATTTCAGATAAGCAGAACAGTCGCAATCTTGGTCACCGTCAAGCACCTCTTTTACTTGATGTCTTCCTGTCGGCCACTATAACTTTTATTCTATTATATATTTTGACTTCAAAAAATTTGTAAAGCTTATTTAAATGTTAATAAAGATTATGCAAAAACAATGAGATTGATTATTTTGATGCTTTGCCCGTAAAAAATTATTGAAAAAGCCGTAAAAAAACAGCCGAGAAACTAGAGGACTGCCTTAAACGACCAATTAGCGTGGGTAATGCGTCCGAAGTGATGCTCCGAGCGGCCCGTGTCCGCTCCAATTTTCAAAGGGCCATAACTTTGTAAATGATGAATGGAATTTTTTTTTTACTTCATCGGAGATTATCGTATATGTAGACCCTATAAAAAAATATTAAAACAAATGATTATACATCCAAATTTTCAAGCATATAGGTCTAAAACTTTCGAAATTGTGAGGCTGGGATTGACGGACGAACCGACGAAGTCGCACGGTTTCCTTTTTCGACTACGGGACCCAAAAAAACCCCTGAAATTCCCTTCCGTAAATATTCGACGAGGTGCAAAATGACACGAAGTGCAAAGTATGTGTGCATGGATTTCCGTGAAATAATGAGTTTTGCAAGCGAAATGATATTTTCCTTACAACGTGGTTCTTCCACGGTTAATTTCGTAATTTCATAACTGCAATAAATCCCGTCCGTATAAAGATGCATCCCTGTCCGCGGTTGATTGATTTACGAGATTTATCTTCAACGTGAACGATAATTGAGAGAAACCGGTAAAAGGATTCCGGTGGATGTATACCTGATTAAAAGAGAATTTCTACGAGAATATACGCAATAGGGGAGAATCGCGCAAGCTGATACAAATCGAATGGTTTCTACTGGGTGAACTTTTTTTATTTTTTAAAAGGAGCGTCCTAGCGTCGAGCAATCCCCCGTTTATTTTCCTGAAACAATCGATCGTGTTACGATGCTTGGACGATGTTAATGGATTTTTCTCGACAAGCTACAAGATTTTCAAAAGTGTCTTTTATTTCTAAATCATGATACGGTGAATTTTCGTCTGGACCAATTTCTATCTGTAAATTACGAAATCAAGACTCCATGCTCGCTTTCACTAAAAGGTAAAGCAATTGTGAGATTTGTATCGGCAAGTCGCGAGAAACGAAGACATACGAGCAGCAATAGACACATTTAATCATTCGTTTTTTGATCGTTGCTCAATTATCCTTTCAACATACATTTCTGAATAACGATTAAGTCATTCTCGTGATTATTTCAAACTTGCAGACGTAGAGCTTATTGCTTTGGATATAAGAAAAATTATAAAGTGTATAAAAAAAATATTAAAAAATGTAAGTACAATTAAAAAAAATAATGAGACAAACAATTAGGTAATTACTTAAGGGGGGGGGGGGTTCCTTTAAAACTTTCAAAAAATTGAATTTTTTCCATAAAACGTTAGCCTTAAAATTATCGTACCAAAAGTTTAAAGGAAAATCCGAAGCCGTTTGGAAGTTATAGCCACAAACGTGACACAACTTCCCGACGCTTGAGGACACTGCATGCATAGTCGTGCATTACCGACGGGACTATCTATCTTTTATATTGGGTGAAGTAAAAAGTTCTGAGCGTTTTCCGCTAGATGTCTTTAGTGAGCCATATCTCACGATGTATACATCGCATCGGGTCATACTATACCGCGATTTAAAGTTTGACATTACGCTTCAAAAAAAGTTCTTTGACAGTTTTGTGTTTGGTGATGCCAGTTGTGTGTTACAGCGTTCCAAAATGGAGGTAAAAAAAGAGAAAATTCGATACATTCTTCAGTATCACTACGATTATGGTGAAAAGGCGGCGAAGGAGGCCAAAAAAATTTGTGCTGTTTATGGACCCAATGCAGTATCGAATGCAACAGCAAAGCGGTGGTTCCAACGATTCCGTTCTGGTAATACGGACGTCGAAGATGAGGCACGCTCTGGTAGGCCAGTCGTCGAAAATGTCGATAAAATCATTGGAAATCGTCGAGTCAGATCGGCATGTGAGCACTTATTCCATTGCCCAGGAACTGAAGATTAGCTAGAAAACCGTTTAGAACCATTTGCATCAGACTGGTCTCAAGAAGAAGCTCGATGTATGGGTGCTACACGAATTGACGCAAAAGAACCTTTTGGCCCGAATTGATGCCTGCGATTCTTTGCTGAAACGTAACGAAATCGACCCATTTTTTAAGCGGATGGTGACTGGCGATGAAAAATGGGTCACATACGAGAACAACAGCCGAAAAAGATGGTGGTCCAATCGCGGTGAGCCGGCCCAAACGATCGCCAAGCCCGGATTAACGGCCAAGAAGGTTTTGCTGTGTGTTTGGTGGGATTGGATGGGAATCATCCACTATGAGCTGCTCCTATCGGGCCAAACACTCAATTCGGACCTCTACTATCAACAACTGACCAGATTGAAGCAGGCGATCGACCAAAAGCGGCCAGAATTGGCCAATAGGAAGGGTGTTGTGTTCCATCAAGACAACGCCAGGCCACACTTATCTTTAACGACGCGCCAGAAGCTCCGAGAGCTTTGATGGGAGGTTCTATCGCACCCGCCGTATAGTTCAGACCTGGCACCAAGCGATTATCACCTATTCAAGTATTTGCAAAATTTTCTTGATGGTACAAAACTGGCCTCAAGAGAGGCTTGTGAAAATGAGCTGGTCAAGTTTTTTTTACCAATAGGGACGAGGACTTCTTCAACCGCGGAATTATGAAATAGCCTTCAAAATGGACAAAAGTTATCGAACAAAACGGCGCATATTTGATCTAAATCGGATAATCCTAACTATGTTAATTTCATCGTCGAAATAAAGCGAAAAAACGCTCAGAACTTTTTACTTCATCTAATATTCTACTGCTTCCAAATGCGTTCACGGTTATTTTTTAGCTATACTCAAAATACTCAAAATGCCAATGAAAGTTTCAACTCAACGATTTGGATCTTGGCTCCGAAGCAATTAAATTCTAGACTGAAAATCGTTGAAATTGTAACCTATCTTGCGGCTGGACTATTCAACGAAAGATATAAATCGATTTCGAAAACCATGCATTTGATATCACCTCGCATTGGATATCATAATTGAAACTCACAAGAGGAGCTTGCCGGGCACGTAATCGATTTCGGGACGTTCTTTCAGGGTAGTGTAGGGTTCGGTCCCAAGTGTCACCCCCTGCCACCGTTCACCCTGGTGGGCCCTGGTTTTCGCGAAATCGACCAAACAAAATTTGTGTGACGATTTTAGAACCTCGAAAATAACAAGAATTTTCGAAGCGGCGCGATAGGCTAGCAGTTAAGGTCTTCCGCTAGTACGCTGCTGGTTTTAGGTTCGAGTCCTGCTACCGCCATTTTTTTTTCTATTGAAACCCTTGTAAACGTTATTTTTATTTACTTACTTTAATTTAAATCCAACTTTTTTATATTGCGTTTAGAATTCTTGCCCGCTTGATTGTAATCACCGTTTGAAAAATTTTGTACATCCAATTTTTTTTTCTTCTATTCTTCATCTAGTTTGTAATTATTGCTCGCTTTTTTTTTATTTTTTCTATTAACTTTTATTGTTAATATGAGGAAATGAAAAAATCATCGCTCTGTCGATTAAATGAAAATACAAAACACTATATTCACATTATGTGGGAAAGTGTATGTCATTTATTTTTCGTGGATGGAGATAATGACGAGGATGGAGATTTCAAGGAAAGGTTTATGGAAAAGGAAAATTAAATTTACATTAACATTAAAGGTAATTGCAATGAAATAAAATTCAAATTAAAGGGAAGTTCTCGGTTGAGCTTCGTTGTGTCGAAACAGAGTTTAAACACGGTGTAAACGAAAAAAAGAATCGTAGAAAAGCAAAATTCAAATGATAAGCGTAAATAAAATAATAATTGTATTAAAACAGACGAAAATATCAAACTGTAGAAGAAAATTAATTTAAACAAAGAAAATATATAAGAACAATAAAAAAACGAGCCATCATTTCAAACTAGATGAAGAATATGAGAAAAAAAATTGAATATACACAAATTTTGATACGATTATTACAATCATGCGGGCAATAATTATAAATGCAATAAAAAAAAGGTGGATTCAAATTAAAGTAAATAAATAAAAATAACGATTACAAGCGTTTCGATTGAAAAAAAATAGCGGTAGCAAGACTCGAACCCAAAACTTCGGCTTACTAGCCGAAGACCTTAAGGGTGGGGTAAGGTTAATTCGGTGAAAAAAAAACATATTTTCAAGAATTTTTTTTAGACGATACAGGTAATGCTGGTTTATTTAATTCATTTCCATATAATAAGACATCTGAAGTATATTTTCCTAAATTTTCATTGCAAAATATTGATAAATAAGCCGTTGGCAGCAAATTTCCGCAGGCGCCTCGAAAAAAAGTTGTTTTGCGCTGTACGCTATAACTCGTCACTGGATCATCTGAAACAAAAAAATCAAAATGCGTTTATTAGGTGAAAGGTTTCTCGAGGTAACACTGCCGAGTTTTTTTTTTTTTAACAATTACTTTTTATCTTACAATAACAAATTTGCCGATTTTTTTTAGCGAAAATCGCGTTTTTGACTTCCAAGTGCTACCGAAAATGAAAAAATCGATAAAAAAAAACTCGGCAGCGTTATCTCGAGAAACATCTCACCTAACAAACGCATTTTGATTTTTTTGTTTCAGATGATCCAGTGACGAGTTATAGTGTACACCGCAAAATAACTTTTTTTCGAGGCGCCTGCGGAGATTTGCTGCCAACGGCTTATTTATCAATATTTTGCAATGAAAATTTAGGAAAATATAGTTCAGATGTTGTATTATTATATGGAAATTAATTAAATAAACCAGCATTACCTGTATCGTGTAAAAATTTTTTTGAAAATATGTTTTTTTTTCACCGAATTAACCTTACCCGCCCTTAACCGCTAGGCTATCACGCCGCTTCGGAAATTTTTGTTATTTTCGGGGTTCAAAAATCGTCAAACAAATTTTGTTTGGTCGATTTCGCGAAAACGAGGGCCCACCAGGGTGAACGGTGGCACGGGGTGACACTTGGGACCGAACCCTACACTACCCTGAAAGGACGTCCCGAAATCGATTGCGTGCCTGGCAAGGCACCCTTGTCAGTGCAAAAATTACGCCAACAGCGCCGACGCTCGACGGGTCCATCGACAGGAGCGGCGCAGCTCCTTATCGACCAAAGAGGTTCGAAAAGCACGGAAAAATCAAATGGCTGAAGAAAATCAATTCTTCGAAGAAGCTGAAAGCTTAGTATATGGCCCTGGAATCGCTGATTAGCCGGTAAGTAATTGTTATCATTGACTTTTTCCGTGACCAAACTTTAAACGCGTTTTACTCAAAACTACATTTTTCAAATTGTCATACTTCCCACGTAAAAACTATGCAAACAATCTTAACCAAATTCGGCACATGACTGAACAACATCACTACCCAGCCTGTAAGCCTAAATGTTTTAAAAAATCGGCAAAGAAAAGTACTTTTTCATATCAAAATAGAGGAAAAATTTCATCAAAAGTCGCAATGTCTATTTAAAAATGGTATAATTCTTCCAATTTTTCATTTTTTATTTGTTTTTTAAGCTTACAGACGAACTATGAATGTTTTCAATAAAAATCTTCAACCCTAATTTTTTTCAGATAAAAACGACGAACACCAGAGTGTATGCCATTTTCGAAGTCCCGGGTCGACCTGCCCCAAAGCCAGCGGGATATCTCAGCCATTTTTTTTATTTTTTTGTAACTTAAAAAATACGCTTTGGTAGATCAAAGTACACCCTAATAAATGCTAAAGTTTAAAAAATCTGAAATAATTATGTCCCTTCCAAAAAAATTCCACAAAATCATCGATTTTTTAGGCTTGTAAAGGTATCTCCCTCCTTAAGAAAAGATGTAGAATATAAAGAATACAGAATATATAGAATATACAGAATCCAGATGAACAAAAACTGACAAGAGCAAGAGAACTATTATTATTATTGAAGCTATTGCGCGAGCCAGCGTTGATATTTCAGTTTTTAAACATTTAAAGCATCCAGTACTGGACAAAAGTGCCCCAAGATGGACGGTGTATGAAGCTCGCAATGTACTCCCTTTCGTTTGTAAAACACGTAACGCTTCGAGAGATTGTTGAAAAAAAATGGAGCGTAGGTGTCCCGTACATAATGCACGAAACGCGATACACTTTTTTTTTTTTTCATACTATAACAATGTCGTGCGGATACTTATATCGTTATTGGCCTAACTTTCGTGATTACGTAAGTAACAAATCTCTCTTGTCTCGCGGGCTGTCAAATTCATTCGTAAATGCTTATCGCGTTACATAAAGATTCATTTTATTTATTGAAGCTGTCCAGAGCACCTTTAGATTCTCTCTCCAGAATTTATGATTTGTCTTTCTTTTCCTCATCGACCCAGTGTCCGCCTTTGCAATGTACGGGGACCTCGAACCTCAACCTCGAAACGCCGTTCGAAGTTTTTTTGTGTTCGCAATGATGGCATTTTCCAATTGTGCGATGATAAGGTATCTTTTTTCCAAAATGAATTGGTGGACATTTTGGCGTTATGCTCGGTCCAACATCTTGTTTACTCGTAAGAGACGGCGAGTAATGTGAAAAATCTCTGCGTATTTATAACTGTGGGATGTCATTTAGGAGAGTACAAAAATGGCAACCTTCTATTAAAGATGATTGACACAATGTAGGAACGGAACGTTGGCTCGTATGACTTATGTAATGATTATTCATTTACATAACTTGTATATAAATGTATCTATGTTATATTTTCATTAAGTGTCTTTATAAAACGATCCGCAGTATAGTGCTATTTTTTTTTACGCACGTACACGGATTACTCCGTTAGATTTTCTATAGAGTCAAAGAAGTTTCGATATCAGCTACTTCGAAACTTTCATCTCAAATTCACATACAGGGACTGAATGGTTCTTTATTTTGTCGGATTATGCCGAGTATATTTTGCCATTGATGAGCCGATTGCAATTTCAATAAAAATTTCCTCTACCATAGTGGTTCCTAACCTTTTAATAACCAGGGACCACTTTGATGTTTTTGTTCATAGCAGGGACCGCAAGCTTCAAGAATAATAAACTGTTTTAATCTTAAAATAAACTTCCATAAAAACTTTCAACATACTCTAAACATAATCATGGCATAGACTGAGAGTGGGTCGTTTTTTAATATGTATAACACATAATGATCAGAAAATTACACATCGTGGAATATTGTACGAGGCAGAAATATGGAGATGGAGGAAGAGGAAAACGGCGCAGAGATGGCAGGGTAAATGTGTAAAAATGCCCATGGGAATCAGTCCAAACACACCAAACTATACTCGGAGAATGGAATTGGGGTGCAGAGGTGGAAATAGAGGCCTGGAAAAAAGCGGCGAAATATCTGGTAGAAATACCAAAGATGGAAGAAGTAACGTGGCCGAAGGTTTGCCTAAAAGAAAAGGTTAGGGGAATTATCAACGGAAACCCGTCCAAGTGGGGCAAGGACCTCTCCAAAGTCATGCAAGAAGTGGGAGAAGGAGGAATATACCAGGCAATAAGAAAGAGGATGTGGGAGGAATAGAGCACAAATTAGAAAGCGGAATAAAAATTAAAACGGAGCAGGAAATCCAGAACGACTGGTGCAGGATTGAAAAATCAACGTACTGCAAAGAGTGCAAGAACATAAAACGAAACGCAGAAATGGAAAAATACTTGGAGGTAAAGGAGCTCAGGGGGGGAAACAAAGGAATTGGGGGCAAGGATAAGATGTGGGAACATAGGGGAAAAAAGGTAATAACTGATGTAGGGTCAATAGTTGCCATATTTGCAGAGGAGGGGAGAAAAGTTTGGAACATACTTGTTCTGTGACGCATTGAAGACACATCAGGGCAGATGTAGTGGAAAAACTGGAACAGATGCTGGAATATAAAGGGGAGGAAGAACTACGACAAATAATAGAGGAACTGGTTAGGAATAATCCTGTGAAAGAGTTATGTGCGTACCGTAAATCGGGGTAACTTTGGGACTGGGGGTACAATTTTGGGACATCGCGTAAGATTCGACTTTTGAATTTCCCACCAACACCATGCCTTATGAATTGGCGTGCAATCAGCCCTACTGCATTCGCTGGTATGTGCCTAACTCGCGTCAAATATTTGAAGCTGTAGTTGTACTGACATCCGACGACAGTCCATCTTGTTTTCACCGTTCATTGTAGCGTCTTTAGTTCCTGTTAAAACTTCCATTCGCCTTCGAAAAACTGGAAACATTTCACTACCGGCAGGCCCGTGTATTTAGAAGTACATTATTTGACATCTATTTCAAACGTTATTTATACCTTTAATTTTGTTTTTTAACTTTATAACTTGAAAGTTGTGAATTTTTGGCACTGAGCGGGGTAACATTAGGATGGTCCCAACGTGATTTGGAAGAACAGCCTACTTCATCAACGCCACCCCCACAATCCTCAAGTTTCTACTAGAACCTTATGGTGGGTGACTATGTTCTGGTGAGATACGAAGTTGAGCTTTACCCGGGACGGATCATTGAGATAAAAAAATGACGAAGAAGTACTTATATCTGCCATGAAGAAGTCTGCCCTAAACTTAAAATGGTCAGCTGAGCCGGACAACATTTTTTATTCAAAGGATGAAATCAACCAGCCTACTCGAGTTTGCCGACGGGAAATTTTTAAAGTTCAAGAACCAATACAGTTTACGAACAAGTTTAAATTCACTTGAGTAATTCATTTATGTTAAAATGTTTCGTTTCTTTCCTATAAAAATTTGTCTATCCTTCCTAACCAATTATGTCATTTTAAATCCTAAAATTTAAAAACAATTACGGTCATTTGTAAAATTTCAATACAAATTTGAAACAAAACGTTTTGTAAATGTTTTGAAAACTGTGTCTTAAGGCTCTATTAAAATACTTCTATGTAACATTCGGACAGATTGATTTTTCCCTAGTGTTTCTAAGCAAAAACAGTACTGTCCCAAAGTTACCACAATTCATGGGGTAAGATCGGGACAAAGATAAAGGATTTTTATGAGGGTGTCATTGGTCGTAGAGTAAAATCATGCTCATGTGTTGAAAGCAGAAGGTTAACTTCATATAACACCATAGTCTCAGTTACCTAGCTTAATATGTATTGAAAGGAGTCATCAAAAACCTGAAGAGGTGTCCCAAAGTTACCCAGGTTTACGGTATATAAAAGAATTCGAGGCTTTGGTAAAGCGTGTACCGCAAAGAGAAGAAAATGTCAGTGTATAAAATGTTGTGGAAACGGAGGCGCGTGTACATAATGTGTAAAAACACGTGTAAAGGGGAATAGCATGTGCGGGGGGACTATGTGTAAACACCCTTAAAGAGTATACCCTGGAAATAAAAATACTACTACTATTACATATCATTCTCAGCAATGTGACTTTTGAACTTGTATCTTTTTCACAAGTTGTGCAATCCTAGGGCTAATATTATTGCTCAAAGCTACACGCATATCAACACTTACTTTCTAATCGCTTCCGAAACTGGTTTTTCATTACAAGTAAAGCCGAAAATCCTTGTTTATATAAATAAGTTGTAGAAAAATAAGATAGCGTAAGGCGATTCCGGGAATTTTAGTATATGAAATCGAATTTTTACACCAAAACTTCTCAAGGCAAACACATTCAAACGCGCCCTTGCAGTTTCTATTATTTTGCAATTCAATCAGCTGTTTCCGGACTTCCTCTGCAACCTCTTGAATATTTGTAACATATTTTACTTTTGAATTAAACGTTTCGTGGACCTTATTTTAGTTCTCACGGACCACTTGTGGTCCGCGGGCCACATATTGGGAACTGATGCTCTACCAGGACGAGAACATTTGAATGTATAAAAACTGTGAAATATTTACCTGCAAATTTTTCTTAGCAATATCTCTTCCGGTTACAAATACCGAATTGAATGTTTTCGGTATATTGGTTGCTAAAACGGTTCGGCCTTTGTAATGAATGCAGAATGGCCTCGACAATTTCCAGACGAGGGAAATTTCCGAACAAAATAATCATTCAGTCGACTGGAATGTTCACAAAGAATGCAGGTTCGTTGGTGCGTCCGGTGCATTTCTAAAGCCGCTATATCTCGTGTTATCCTGAGGAAAGAGGATAGTTTTTGAATAACCGTTTAGCACTTAATTTGATTTTTCGCAATTTTATTGAATTTCGAAAGACCTTAATTCGTCGAATTAGCATACACTGTTCGTTGTTTCTCTGCGATAACCAAATGATGAACTATTGGTCTTCCGTTGCTACCCGACATATACTGTTTTGTGAGGTCAAACTTCTTTCTGTCTCGAGAAGAGAACTGACTGGTCTTTTTCGGTTATTGAAAGACTTGCTATTAGTGGGAGAATCGCAGGTATAGCTTTCTCACTCCTCGACCGGACGTACATGTGCCAGTAAAGCGCAGTTTTCTATGACCTTCAATGACCTTATGTTATAGGTCGTTGAACTCGTTTTAAGCTCCTCTTTCATGATACAGAAAAAAACATACCGATCCATTTAAAAAAATGGAGTTGACCTTCAAATGTCCGAAGTACCTCCACCTGCAAAAAAACTATTATTGCTATCGGATGGCCCCTTTCGTACTGTGCAACTTCATTTCAGCAAATATTTCTGTGAACCTTATAGTTTCGAAGACATCCAAGGTGCTAATAGTTATTGGACCACCCTGTACAGCAGTCCTTCCGCTTCGTCATGCAACTCATTTGAAGCTTGCATTTCCTCCTTACGAGTTTTTCGAGCTTCTGTTGTTTCTAATAAACTTTTTCTATTTTGCCGAGCCACGCGCATCTAATCCATTTGCTCGGCATATCCGTAGTTCTGCCTGCCAACTACGATTTGTAGTTCATGCATAACCATGAGTAGGGCTGAATTTCCTTCATTGAATAAAATAGTAGCAAGAAGTGCCGCTACGTCGATTATTTTGTACCCAGAATGGAGATATTTTGGAGCTAATCGCCGAACGATCGAGTTTGGGTTTGTTTGTGTTATGAAAACCCAAACAAACTACCTAACTGAGCGCTCGTGGATACCTGAGCGCGCATGGGAGTCGAGCGGAGATTCTTTATCATTTATATATATACCGTTAGAAGGATTCCGAATATCGTTTTTAAATTTTCAGGGTGTATTCTTAAGATATTTTGCTAACGATTTATTAAATTTAAAAAATTGATTTTTTGGAGCATCAAAGTGGTTGTCCGCCTTAAACGCTGATTTGAGAATCTACCGTTAGCTCATGCAGCTGATGCATTTTTGAAATTGGATATGAACAACGGAGAGGATTTCATCAATAATTATAGAAAAATGGTAATAATCGATACACTAGCCTTAGAAGCTGGAGTGATGGCAATGAAAAACATAATTCAATTTAAAAATGATGAAATGAGTGCTGAACATTTAAGAAAGAATATTAATAACGAGTATTACCTTAACTTATGAGGTGTGTAAATTAAGTAATAAGACTGATTTTTTCCAATTTTTTTATTCGAACAGAATGACAATTCAATATCGTCTCTCTCAAAATAACTTCTTTGGGAAGCCACACTGCGCTGGAGGCGGTTCCTCCAATCATCATAGCAGTGCTGGAACTCGGATATTGGAATAGCTGGTCGGTTACAGCCATTTGAATGTTTACGAATGTCCCAAAATGCCGTGTCCCGTGAGGTGATTTTTCAATCTCGGGAAAAGGAAAAACTCACAAGGACTCAAGTCAGGCAAATAAGGAGGCTGAGGAGCCACAGGAATGTTTTACTGGCCAAAAACTCATTTATTGAAATTGCTGTGTGACAGCAATTTTTGTCATCCCAATTCATGGTCAAAATTTGATGAACGGTAGTGTGAATCAAATTCAACTCTTCCCCGATCATTCTGACTGTCAACCGACGATCTGAACGCACAAGATCCCGAATTCTATCGACATTTTCATCGTTTCTTGAAGATGAAGGCCGTCCGCTACGTGGTTCATCTTCAATCGACTCGCTTCTGAAAATGCCTTAAGCCACCGAAAAACCTGAGCCCTTGACAAAACACTGTCTCCGCAGGCCTGTTGAAGTTTTGCAAAAGTTTTCGTTGCAAGTCTGTGCCCAAGTCTGAAGCAAAACCTGATAGCACACCGTTGCTCGAAATTGATGTCACGTATTTTTCAAACGCACTAGAAAAAACTGTTTCACGAAAAAAAAAATCGCTACGGATAACCAAATGACTTCAGCGAGTTCAAACTCGTACTGAAGACGTATCACATGTTTACCTGCCGCCCCTCCAAGTTCCTCGTCTCAAGTGTTGCGAGATCGAACGCTGCGTTGCCAGTCTCTTTACTTAATTTACAGACCTCGTATATACAATTTTCCAAGCAGCAACAGTGCGGCCAGTGAGCTCCGTCGCATGTGAAAGAAGTTTTTTTGCCATGAGGCGGATGAAAAATGTGGCTTATAAGCACAAGGCTTCACAAAAGATTGGGCCGATTTGCAGAAGAAGAATAGAAAACTAAGACTTATTTATTTGAGTACTGACCAAAGAAAAGTTTAAAAACTGGTAACTGGTTTAAAGAATGATGAATCATCGATTGATTGTTGAGGTACTGCAAGAGTTTGATATTAATGTTAACATGAACGTGTGATAAAGCAAGTTTCATATTTCATGTGTGTTGCGTGATTATCGACAATTATGTAAATTTGATTAAAAAAAAGGGATAAACTTCCGAAAAGCCCACACCTCCGAATAATTTAAAACTTCGTGTACTTATGTATTTTTACTCGCTGATCACGAATATGATAGTGAAAATACCCGAAAATTTGATTTTCAAGGTCAAAACTAAAAAAAAACGGTTTTTTTTAAGTTTTTCTATTTTATTTTAATAAATGTCGATCGTAGAGGAAAATGTCTCTTACAAAAATTGTAACCCATGAAAAGACCGATAATTTATGTTGTATACAAATTTTGTCTAAAATCATAATTTTCAAAGAAAAATGGGCTAATACTCCGATAAGTATATTTTGCTAAACTCCATTAGTTTCGATATTATCTACTCACGCACTTTACTGCATATGGGTCTAAAAAAACGCAAATAAAACAAACCCAAACAAACTCGGATATGTTGAATCGTGGGGTGTGTAGTTCATTGGGGTGGGCGCAGGGCACCCCGGATGGGTGTGTGGAATCGCAGGGTGTGTAGAACACTGGGGTGGGCGGAGGGCACCTCGGATGGGTGCGTAGAATCGTGGGGTGCGTAGAACACTGGGGTGGGCGGAGGGCACCTCGGATGGGTGCGTGGAATCGTGGGGTGCGTGGGACACTGGGGTGGGCGGAGGGCACCTCGGATGGGTGCGTGGAATCGTGGTGTGCGTAGAACACTGGGGTGGGCGGAGGGCACCTCGGATAGGTGCGTGGAATCGTGGGGTGCGTGGGACACTTGGGTGGGCGGAGAGCACCTCGGATGGGTGCGTGGAATCGCGGGGTGCGTAGAACACTGGAGTGTTCTACGCACAAAGCCACATAAGTTTTTCGTTTTTATATTCCTTAACCTTCAATATTTTCCTATATAATACTAAAATCACAAAAATAACAGAAAACAACATAAAATACAAAAAATACCAACATAAAAAATACAAAAAAAGCAAAAAAGAATAAAATACAAAAAAAGCAAAAAAAAACATGCACTTTAAAGACTAAACTCTAACCTCCCCGTGGTAAAGTGCGTAAGTAGATAGCATCGAAACTAATAGAGTTTGGCAAAATATACTTATTGGAGCATTATCCCATTTTTATCGAAAAATAATGGTTTTAGACAGAACCTGTATAGAACATAAAATATCAATCTATTCATACGCTACAACTCTTGTAGGAAACATTTTTCTCTAAGATCAATATTTATTAAAATAAAATATAAAAACTAAAAAAAAAAGTTTTTTTTTAAGTTTTGACCTTGAAAATAAAATTTGCGGGTATTTTCACTATCATATTCGTGATCAGCGAGTCAAAATACATAAGTATACGAAGTTTTAAATTAATGGGAGGTGTGGGCTTTTCGGAAGTACACCCAAAAAAAGATGATTATGAAGAAAATCAGTTCTTGTTGGGCAGGCTCCTCCTGGGCGTCTCCCCCCCCCCTCCTAAAAAAATGCTGGCTACGCCAATGCCCTTGTAATAATGATCGCGCACATTTATCACCAAATATAGAATATATAGATGTAATGTATCGACAGGGTAACTGTGCAATCGACCTTGCTCGGCCAACACGTCACCCTTAATTTATACATAGAATATTGCACAGAGAATATCACAGAGATAATATATAAATCCCTGGAAGACAAAGAGGCGAGACTTCCTTCGTATTATCTCGCATAATACGCCATTGTCGCGTCGATTATCTGAAAGGATAAGCTTGTACAATCACGAATCAATCATGCACGAATAAATGACTTTACATGTCAGAACTTATTGACACTGTTACGATCATATCCGAGGTATACAGGGACGAAAATTATACTAAGCGAATCACTAGTTACTATACGTCCAATTCTTTTTGCAGAGAAAGCTTAAGGGGGGAAAACCTTTTAACACCCGAAAATTAGTAATTTTTGATGAATTTTTTTAACCCTTCGTGGGCAACGTCCTTCGTGGGTATGTTAAGATGATAACATAATTGCATCATTTTTAAATTTTGACATTATCTTATTACAAATTTCAAGGGTTAAATTAAAAAATAAAAAAAAAAATGGCGGCATTATAAGGTACTCCTTTAGGCGTCTTTTGCGTGAAATCGAAAAGTGCTCTATTTGTCGGATTCTTTCTATTGATCAGAAACAGAAATCGAAAATATTTTTCGATTATTGACATGTGTAGGGGAAGGATATACGTATAAAAATATAAAAAAGTATAAAATCAAAAATGATGTAGGCTTTTTAATTAAATTTTCATATTTTTGACCATTTTCTCGACAATTTTTACTCCACAAAAGTAATTTATTTACGCGATAACCGTAAAACTTTAGGTATATCCTTCCGATAATGTTATAGCGAGAAACCTCCCAAAATTTCAGCCGGATCGATCAATAACTTTTTGAGCTATAACATGAGCAGTTTTTGAAAATGCAGTTTCGAGATAATCGCGTTTAAGGCAGAACACCACTGTGACCCTCTGTTTTTTTGCCATTTTTCAAGAATTTTTTTTTGTGGGAAAAAAAAGAGATATTCGAAAAAATTTTTTTTGTTCTGTTCGTTGTTTATTGAAGATACATAAAAAAAAAATTTCAAATTTTTCACGCCCCATGGTGACGCTGGGGAAGCTCCCGCGTCAGGTACTGTTGCCTCTGCAGTGGTTCGCGGCACGCAGCAGAACTTCAAAGTCGATCTGAAAAAAAATACCGAGTGTTTTCGTTAATAATATGATATTTTGAAGAGAAGTACATAGGGATTTGAAAAAATATTGATTTTTTAAAAATAGGCACGCTTTTGAAATTAAAGGACGATTTTCGAGCAAAATTTCTCGTCGAAAATAGGCTATAACTTTTTTTATTATTGAGATATCGAAAAAATCCTATGTACTTCTTTAGATAATCTAGTTTTATTGATGCAGTCCAAATTTGAAGTCGATCGGATAAAAGTTGCTCGAGTTCTGCTGCGTGCCGCACTGAAAAAAGTGGTTTTGAGAAAAACGCGTTCAAAGTTTTAGGTTTGTTAATTTATGCGATAAATTGGAAAAAAAATTTTTTACCTTTAATCAGCGATGCCGGCACCATATAGCTGGCCTTCAAGAAGCAAATGTTTGTCCCTAGCATCTTTTCTCGAACTTGTAGAGGCTCTTGCCTCTTTTGCAGCGTCTGTGAGCGAGCGCTCCGCCAGCTCGATCCGCGCTGCGTCGGTTTCAACGCAAAAATTGAAACAATTTGGGCCGATAGTTATCCCCAACGTCTCCAAAACTTTCATGAGGCTTCTCAGGCCATCATTGAATAATAATACCGCGATATCAGCTGCAATATCGACGATTTTTTTGCTCCCGTACTGACACTTGGGGGCTATTGCCCAAACTGATTTGTTGTAGCTTTCGTTGTTGTTTTGCGTGAAGCCGCCCAAACAACGCTGCAGCAAATCGTCTCTGCTCAAATTTTCGAAGACTGGCGTAATTGCCTCCAATACTTCCTCAGGAAGAGGCGGCTGCGCGGGACCCCGAGCGTCACGGAGCGCTGCACCGCTCCACAAAATATTCAATATCTCCGAAAATAATTATTTTTTCGACCTGGGTCCAACGGCATCTTAATCTTAAATGTATTTTAGATTTTTCTAGATGGTTTTCAAAAAATCGATTTTTTGAAGCCGTCACAGTGGTGTTGTCCCTTAAAGGTTCCCTAGTTCACAGCATGCGGTCCCGGTGCGCTCTCGACTATGTGCTATAACTTCGTAAATATTGCATATTTCGATTTTTCGATTTTCCAGTATACTCTCAATATATTCTACTTTCGAAAAATGTGAAAAAAAATCGATTTTTTGAACATTGTAAAGGGTTTTCCCCCTTCAATGATTATGAAAAGAATGCTTTCCAATGGCAATAGTAAAAATAAATAGGACATAAGTGGACATTCGGTCATTGTATTCACGGTTTTACTTGTAACGAAAGGCTTTAGGTGAATTACAAAAAAATAAGTTTGTAAATTAAAGAAAAGTTTACTAAACGCTGAAAATCACTACAACAATATACGTAATATTCATTTTCAATGCAAGAAAAACGTGAGCAACATTGCACAGATTTTTTTATTCGCGTAACTAATCTCTTGTGCCGAAGCAATATAAAAGCGTGTGTCTATATAGTTATTGGAGCTACCGTCATAACGGAGTTCAAGGAGATTGCCCGAGGGTAAAACTGCGGGTGTGGTAGAGCGCTACCAGATATCGCATTGGTGCTTGCCCCTTTCAATATAAATTGATTTATCACTTTGAAAATCTTGCTCTCGTTGTTACTGCTCGTTGTTAACGCTTGTCTCCGTACGCGACCGAATTCAGAACTCGCGAGTCGATGGACAACGAGAAAACGTCGATTATCGCGCCATTTCTCGACCAAGGACGCGTATACGCAACGGTCACTGTACATTAATGTCCGTAACTATTGGTACTGAATATCCTTCTCTTCCATACGTTCGAAACGTAAAATTGAATAAATTCTTACACACAGGGCACAATACTGCGAGATTTTTCTCCCTCAAGATGGACTTCCAGATTTTCGATATTTCTTACGTTGTGAAATAAATAAATTGGCCTGGCGAGCAACGATTATTTTGAGCGAAAGTATAAAGTGGATGTTTGCTTCTATCAAAAGTTGTAATGTTGTCACGAAAAATTGATTTCGATCCGCATTTTATGGGGATGTTGAAAAAGTTCTCGCTGTTTTTTCGCGAAAATTAATGGTTTATTTTGAAAAATTAGTAAAAAAAACATGTCATTGGAAGTGTTGTCCATCGCTAGCGATTACTTTTTCCCGTGTTTCTGGCATCATTTTAATTCCAGGTCGGAAAAATGACACGTCGTTTGAAGCTATCCAAGAGTCGATCCATTTTTTGGCATGTTTATGAGAATGGAAGTGCTGATCAGTCAGGCTATGTGCCATCAATCGGAACAAGTGATAATTGGAAGGAGCAATGTCTGGCGAATACGGATGATGGAATAGGACTTCCCAATTAAGCGTTTCCAAGTAGGTTTTCACCGGTTTTGCAACATGTGGCCGAGCGTTGTCATACTCACGGTCTTACATACAGGTCTGGAAACTCTGCCAGAATTCGCATGGTGGGGGTAGGCCGCTTACGGACGAAAATATTCGTTGAGAATTGACACTACGCGGCGCTGAAATCTTGCCCCCAGTTGAACATAACCACCAAAAATAATTTTGTAAACAAAAGCGACTCATTAGTGGATTTCCTGTGCTATTGACTTATCGAAAGTGTAAAAATGCCGAGAATCTGTGTTGTGCCGGGGTGCAAAACTGGAAGCAGAATTGAATTATCGAAGCACTCGTTATTTCGCGTGTTGTAATAATAAAATGCGAGGTGGTATAAATGATTTCATCATTTTGTTATTTACCCATAGTTCGAAACCTTTACCAACGACCAAAAAACCGATAGAAAAATAAAAACATTTATTTAAAAATTAATTAGAATTTTTATTTGAGAGAAAGAAAATAATGACATACAAAAACAATACAATATGTATAAATAATTAATACATAACCAGAAACCTATGCAAATGCAAAAAAAAAGCCCACTCTTCGGGGATCGAACTCGGCTCCTTCAAAACGGTAGCTCAGCACCCTATCCGTGCGACTACGATTATCTTTACATGAATAAGACAGTTTTCTAATATTTAAGTTATAGCCACGCTTGGGGTTTAATTAGATTTGGCGGCTTGTTGGGTTGGTTCACCGCTTAATTTTATTCATTATAATTAGCTATATTGGTAGATATACCACCAATATATATATATATACTGCAGAACCAATAATTGAAATGAGGTGTTACGGAGACAGGCAGATGCAGAGTATTGCGGCGATTAGCTCTGTCTTTTTTCAATGCCTCCGTCTGCCCCCGTACCACACTTCGCCACCAACTCTTTTAAGATAGCAGCGCTCCTAGCGGCCAGTGCATTAAAAAATTTTCGTCAGTAAGCGATCCCCCTCATCCGACGGAGTTTCCAGACCTGTATGTAAGACCGTGGTCATACTGCAATATCACTTTGTCGTGTCTTTGCTCGTTTGGTGGCTGTTTTTCCTTCAATGCTCGACTTAAACGCATCAATTGTAATCGATAGCGATCTCCCGCGATGGTTTCGTTCGATTTGAGCAGCTCATAATAAACTACATCCAGCCGATTCCACCAAATGCAGAGCAGAAGCTTGGAACCATGGATTTTCGGCTTTGTCGACGATATTGATGTGTGGCCGGGTTTGGCCCACGAATTTCTGAGCTTAGGCTTATCGTAGTGTATGCATTTTTTCATCGCTATTCACGATACGATGTAAAAAACCTTTCCTTTTTTTTTGCCGTTGAAGCAGCTGTTCACACGTGAAAAGCCGCCGTTTGACGTCTCTCGGGTTCAACTAATACGGCATTCAATGTCCTTGCTTTTGAATCATTCAGTATTTTTTTAAACCCTTCGAAGTTGTTGTGTGATTAACTTCTAATGATTCTGCAAGTTCAGCTAGCGTCTGACATGAGTCTTTATGAAGTAATGCCTTACAATTCTTCGTGTTCAAACTTTTTCGGTGCGCCAGAGTGTTCTTCATCTTCAACACCAAAATCATCATTTTTGAAGCGTTTAATGCTTATTGTACTTCTTCGTAGATGCGTTACCATCTTAAACTACACGCACGAAGTTCTGGTAACGCCATCTGTTGTAAAACAGCGAGAAGTTATTCAACGTCCCAATACAAAAAAAAGGTTGTATTGATACATCCTGTGTAGAAACGTGACCAGGCTTTTCATACTTTCGTCGGGCCCTGGCCAGGCTTCGCTCGTCCGATTAACCTGACCGGGCTCTTTCATGAAACGGACCAGAAATATGCCAAAATCGTTTTTTATGGCTTACGTTTAATGTTTGGAAATTTCAATGTTCTGGGTGAAATACATTGCGAGCAAGTACACTTTCATGTAATGCATAGCCGGCCAAAACATTGGCATTTCCCGAACAGTGAAGTTTTATGACCCTGTTTAAAGCTGCTTTGCTTTTTTACCCCATAAAAGATATGTATAATTAATTAGGATAGAACTGATACATCTGTTGTAATTCTATTCACCATTATAAGCATTTTTCTTCATGGATGATAATCTAAGAGAAAAAAATTCTCATCATAAATTAGTTTCATTATAAGTATATAAGTGTCATATATAAGTGTTAATTTGAACATAAAGAATAACCAAATTATTTAATAAGACAAAAAAATAAAGGAAGTAGTTCTCAGTTTTTAAAATCGACGTCACCTTGACAAGAAATATCAAGATTTTGGCCGGGAAAACATTACCCGTATGTATTTCGCCAACAATCCGCAAGGTGGCTTCGAACGAAGCGCTTCGCGTAACCAAAGTACCGTCCTATAGCAATAAAAGTTCGACCCGTTGTTGTATCACAAACAGCAGTATTATGCTCACACGTACACATTCGCTTATGATTTTTGTGATACTTGTGAAATAATAAGTACCGTGGATTGGGGTTACTTCGATTCGTGAGGTTACTTTGATGAAAACTTTGTTTTGTTTTTAAATTCAAATTACGAAGTTCCTGAAGGCGACCGAAAGTTTTTTTTTCTACGGTTGAGAAGCCTGAATGCCTCTTTATGTCATCACTCAGATGCAGCACGAATGAATGGGTTTAAGGCAGAACACCACTGTGACCCCCCGTTTTTTTGCCATTTTTCAAGAATTTTTTTTTGTGGAAAAAAAAAGAGATATTCGAAATTTTTTTTTTTGTTTTGTTCGTTGTTTATTGAAGATACATAAAAAAAAAATTTCAAATTTTTCACGCCCCATGGTGACGGTGGGGAAGCTCCCGCGTCAGGTACTGTTGCCTCTGCAGTGGTTCGCGGCACGCAGCAGAACTCTCTTCAAAGTCGATCTGAAAAAAAATACCGAGTGTTTTCGTTAATAATATGATATTTTAAAGAGAAGTACACAGGGATTTGAAAAAATATTGATTTTTTAAAAATAGGCACGCTTTTGAAATTAAAGGACGATTTTCGAGCAAAATTTCTCGTCGAAAATAGGCTATAACTTTTTTTATTATTGAGATATCGAAAAAATCCTATGTACTTCTTTAGATAATCTAGTTTTATTGATACAGTCCAAATTTGAAGTCGATCGGATAAAAATTGCTCGAGTTCTGCTGCGTGCCGCACTAAAAAAAGTGGTTTTGAGAAAAACGCGTTCAAAGTTTTAGGTTTGTTAATTTATGCGATAAATTGGAAAAAAATTTGTTTACCTTTAATCAGCGATGCCGGCACCATATAGCTGGCCTTCAAGAAGCAAATGATTGTCCTTAGCATCTTTTCTCGAACTTGTAGAGGCTCTTCTTGCCTCTTTTGCAGCGTCTGTGAGCGAGCGCTCCGCCAGCTCGATCCGCGCTGCGTCGGTTTCAACGCAAAAATTGAAACAATTTGGGCCGATAGTTATCCCCAACGTCTCCAAAACTTTCATGAGGCTTCTCAGGCCATCATTGAATAATAATACCGCGATATCAGCTGCAATATCGACGATTTTTTTGCTCCCGGACTGATACTTGGGGGCTATTGCCCAAACTGATTTGTTGTAGCTTTCGTTGTTGTTTTGCGTGAAGCCGCCCAAACAACACTGCAGCAAATCGTCTCTGCTCAAATTTTCCAAGACTGGCGTAATTGCCCCTGCATAATTGCGCAGCTGCGCGGGACCCCGAGCGTCACGGAGCGCTGCACCGCTCCACAAAATATTCAATATCTCCGAAAATAATTATTTTTTCGACCTGGGTCCAAACGGCATCTTAATCTTAAATGTATTTTAGATTTTTCTAGATGGTTTTCAAAAAATCGATTTTTTGAAGCCGTCACAGTGGTGTTGTCCCTTAAGTGACCGTGACAATATTTAAAAAACGTAAGTAATGTATTTAAACTATTCTTTATGCTCGAATAACTTAACAAATAACAAGTTGAGTGTTGCAATTACATGTTTTTGGTAATAATCACCTTGTCAGATGTTTATTAAACTACACCATTATGCTTGGTTCTGTGGTATAACTTCAAAAACGTATTTTTTGGGCGGCAGTTGTTTCATTGGGGTGTCTTTGATCGCTTTGACGGGGTAACATTGATCATTGATCAATTTCACCCCACGTATTATCTTTCTTGCTAGTCTCAGAGTATTCTTAGTATTCTGAGTCATGGCAAAAAAACGCACAAGTACGTTTGCCAAATAATGGAATTAGACCCTTTACTAGTGAAAGATTTCTAATCAGCTGGAAGTAAAACAAGATTTAAGAGAATTAAAGGAGATATATCTGGAATCGATAACATTGGTATAGTATCATTCTTGCCGAAACCTATCGATAAAAATGATTATGTTGAATTCTCATTTGATATTAATGTTGCAGAATTGTAGGTTAAGAAATGTTCCTAATGAACAATTTGATCTTTTGTTGTGATTTAGATTACCTAGGTAAATAAAAGTATGTTACCTACCACACAACTACTTTTTTCTAGTTTTTCATTGTTTCGAAGTTTATGAATGTGTTACCGCATAAATACCGCATAAATAATTTAGAAAAGTAAAGGTATAATATTTGTTCGATCAAAGTAAGCCCGAAATAATAAAAACGTTGTAACTTTCGATCCAGTTGACCGTTTTTTTTCTTCTTTAGTAAAAATGCTTCTTCTTTTATTTTACTTTATTTTTCTTAATTTACTTTATTTTACTTCCGATTTTAAATAAGAAGAAGACGGGTATCAAAATAACCCTACTCTCAGGATAACTTTGATCACGATCAGTTATTTTTTTTCTCATTTATCTTTTAATATTTTAAATTGTAATTTGGAAGATTAAAAGACTAACAACAGTTGATGTTTCCATTTTTAACAATTTTTTTACGATATTGTTTAAAGAGATATATTGATTTTATTTTCAAAATTGATCAAAGAAACCCCAGTCCACGTTATCAGTACCACCTGATAATATTTGTTTTAGTCGGGTATATCCCCAAAAGCACTATTCCACTACCTGATCATTACCCTATCCTCCCACCGGTTTATTTCTCATGGCCCTGTCAGTACACTATTACTTTTCTTGTAATTTCGCGGCAATTTGCCGATCCCTTTCCTCGTCAGTTCCTGATCAGTTCCCAAAAAAGGAAACGGCGGATCAGGGCCTGTCCTAAGACCTGTTACATGGAGAACCTGATCTACGTTGGATGTCCATGGCCTGATATTATCTAAGGTAACGGTACCAATGGTCAGACGGTTAAGAGCGTCCCTAGTTTATAGAATTTATTAATCATTTAAGAACGGCTTTTTTTTTTTAAAGAAAATGACTGGAACTGACGTTAAGTTCATAAGTTCTAGTTTTCAAAACATATGAATCAACTGCCGGAAAGTTAAATATATTTATTTTCATGCATTTAAATGTTAAATAATAGCAAACGTAGCGATTTTCGGACAGCTGTTTGCGTTACGTCTCTTTGTTCGCACACTATCATGTCCCAATTTTTAGATACATCTCTGTAACCGACCATTATAGGTTCTTAATTTTCGGGCATGCACAACTTAATTCTTATAGTTACAAGATTTAAATTGGTCAGGTACTCAAGATTTCTTATATTCATCCGTATACCGGCAATAAATAACACGAAATATATTTGTACAACAAAATAGACTTTCAGTAAATGCCGTACAACCTCGCTGAATGTCGGCCACGAAACCTCAAACTTCGTTTGCGTCGCGACTTGTTTCGTTATATTAAATTATTTATTTATTACATTATCTAAATATGATACACATGTACTTACCAATTGATTTTCTCTTATTTTTTCACAAAAATTGCGAGCTAAGTAAGTAATGAGTATTGTAACAAGTAATTTATCGCGAGGTATGCGGAGAAACGAAACAGAAAACGCTTAGCATCCGGTGATTCGGTCTCTGCGGCTACTCGCTCTTGTACTAGTAATCGGACATGAGATTCGATCGTGCTACATGCGTGTGATGGATGTCCCAATTGGGTCATTAAATGATTTTTTTTCCATTGTAAAGATCTTGTGCTGTTTTTAAAGCAAAGTATTTTCCTTTTTTTTCAACAATTAACAACGATATAGCACTTTGAAATTGTTGTTCTGTTCGACTCGGCAGAAACGCGTCGAGAGCATCCGAAGTTACCCGAGTGCTCTGTGACGTCATCGTTCGAAAGCCGGTATACAAACTACTCGTGTAATACGAGTATTCTGTCAGCGATGGCAACGACAAAATCGTATAAGCCTTCGTTTCTTTTGGTATAAATACGCCGGAAAGTGCCCCTAATAGGTATTTCTGAATGTGCCACAAGACATAAAACGTCGAAATCTGTGGTTTGTTGCAGCACGACGTGTCAACCCAAAATCATCGTCCACTTATGTTTTATGTGAAAACCACTTTGATATCAGCGTAAACGTGTTATAACATAAAATGTATGGAAATGTTTTTTTATTAATACGTTTCCTTTAAAATGCTTATGATACGAAGCGACAATAACTGACACAATATATCAAGCCTCTTCTAACCTAAACATTTTTAATTATCTACGGTCGGTAAATAACTCGAATGTGCTTTCACAAATCCACTTTCACACATCGTTGCCCGAAAATTAAACAAGTTTTCGACTTTTTCAGAATGCTCGAGTTGTTTTCAGTTGTAAAATGACACCAAATTTCACATTTGTGTACACTTGCGTGTAAGCCGTATACATAGCCTATTCGGTCGCGTTCGAACGATGACGTCACAATTTGAATTATCGTGACATAAAAATAATGAATAATTATCTTTAGAATTGTTTAAAAGAAAAACCCTTTTGACATTCTGTTTAATTATCACAAAAGATCAATTCTAAATTTAAAAATCGATCATTTTTTTTTAACAACTCAATTGATGAGGCGCTGAAATTATTATATAAAACCTTATTGAAACCGAATTATGACGATGGTTTTGAAAAGTTTGTTCGATTGATTCTCGATAGGTTAAAAGTCTAGTGTATTTATAACAAATAAACCCCTATCACTATCACAAATTATCGAAACTCTTTAGTTCTTCGGTTTAGAAAAGTGCATTCATGACATGACTGACTCGGACTCGTTAATATGACTTGTCAATTTTACTACTAAATTTCCTTATTAGTATACAATGTTCCAGTAATCAATTAATAATTGAAGGCTGAACAGGATACAAGTGTCTCTTTTCATAACGTGTCGATTGTATTGCTGATATAGTGAAATATTCGAACTACTGTCCGAACAGTGGGACCAGTCCGAGCATTGGTACCGTTACCTTAGGGAAGGCAGATAAGGGGCAGCACGTTTTCCCGACTCGAATTTTTATACGGGATAATACGGTGACATATTATGAAATATCAGGCTAGCATAAAAATAATTCAGAACATAATACTTTTGAGAGAGCGTTGATTCACCAAGTTTCATCAATATTCATATGGCAAATAATAATTGTGAATCACAAAACCGTAGGACAATCTAAAGGATAATTATCAATGGGAAAGCGGTGAGAATAAGCGCGTTGTTACAAAAATTTGTATTTATCGGGATGTTTCGCGAGGATTTTGCGACGACGTATATACTCTTCCCGAGTTGGGATATATAATAAAGCGGAATTACTGGGGATCGAAACTAAAAGTTGCATAATGTGAAATGACCGAGACAGCCGCGAGAATCTGCACAATGCGAATAAACTTTCTCGCCCTCGTATATATATATATATATATATATATATATATATATATATATATATATATATATATATATATATAATGCTTCACGTCCTTCGTGGCTTTTACCATTCGACATTCACCGCACCTTGGTGAATCTCGTGTTTCATTCTAAATAGCCGAAGACTAATTTTCCGTTCGTTTTATTCTTCCTCCTCGTTTGTTACGAAAGCGTGGGTGAAGGGGCGATCGTGCACATCCCAAAGCTTGCCAACGAAAGTAAACGCGCTTTCGTGTATTCCCCTTCGACGCCTACCTGTTCGGATTTAACGAGGGCCTTTTATTGTGTGTGTATATATATATATATATATATATATATATATATATATATATATATATATATACACACTAGGGAAAGTATATATACAGTAGATCCTCTGGGAGGTCACGAGAGAAGGTCCATGATCGCGCGATCTCTGGGTGGATCGCTTATATAGGGCCAGGGTCGTGTGTCCTAGTTTCTCGCGGTCCACGATGAAAGTCGACAATTTTTTGTCGGCTCTTTCGAATTGGCAGAGTCGATGTATTTATGAAATTCGGAATCAGGTAAGATACGTCCCTACTTGAGTCCAGAAACATACCCGAGTAGAAATGGTCCTAGCCTGTCTGAGTTACGTGTTAGTAACTGGCTCGCTCAATTGAGCTCATACTAACTGACTAATGTCTGCCTTGCTACGACCTAGTAATATTCTAAATATTTTGTTATTCAGCCCTTGTCTATTCACTGCCCAATCAATTTTCACTAGAGATATCGCTACGTTACATTAAAAAAATGGGACTCAGTAACTAGGCCGTACTGGACTAGCCAACCATGATTACGAATAACAAAGTGAGGTTATGCGGTTACACGTACTATCATCTAGCGAATGAGTCATGACTGGCTAGCCAACTTGAGTTTCAGATGGCGTTGCGAATGAACAAAACTCTCAAGTGGGTATCTCGCCATGACCTAGCCAACACTAGCCAACTGCGGCTATGCACCCCGTGGCTAGTCACTGCCTAACCGAACTTGATTACAAATGTCGCTGCCTTACGATAAAAATATTACCTAATGACTAAGTCGTATCTGGCTAGCCAATGATCGTCACGCATGACAAAGTGATGTTATGGGACTGCATGTAGTTCCATCGTTTGGCTCATAGCTGGCTAAGCAATTTGAGTTGCAGATCGCGTTGCAAATGAAGAAAAAAAATCCTCAAGTGGGTATCTCGCCATGACCTAGCCAACACTAGCCAACTGCGGCTATGCACCCCGTGGCTAATCACTGCCTAATCGAACTTGATTACAAATGTCGCTGCCTTATGATAAAAATACTACCTAATGACTAAGTCGTATCTGGCTAGCCAATGATCGTCACGCATGACAAAGTGATGTTATGGGACTGCATGTAGTTCCATCGTTTGGCTCATAGCTGGCTAAGCAATTTGAGTTACAGATCGCGTTGCAAATGAAGAAAAAAAATCCTCAAGTGGGTATCTCGCGATGACCTAGCCAACACTAGCCAACTGCGGCTATGTGCTCTTTGATTAGCCACTACCCAGTCGATTGTGATTAATTTATATAATGTTTATATCGTTATTAGGAGTTTATATAATAGATAGCATTCGTTGCAGTAACATTGCGCTCATAAATTCATCGCTAGCCAGATTAAATGATTGGATAAATACAATTTGAGGTTATTTAGTTATATGCGATCTCAATAAAAAAAAAAGTAATCAATTCGATAATGTTATTTAAATTTCTTAATCCACCCATTTCTTAATAACGCGACTTTTTGCATGTGTAGATGTTCCAAAATTAATAAATTAACTAAGTAGAACTGGCTCAGTGGACAACATTGTGAACTTATCATCCAGAGGTACCGGGGTGGTAAGCAACTTACAGGTAAGCGTTTTTTCTGATATAATTTTTAATTAATCAATTAATATATTTGCAGCGTAAATATCGTAATCGACATTGGCAGTTGAGGAACGACATCGTAGAATTACGATGCGATATATATAATTTGAAAACATGATTTTGCACATTATCTAAAGAAGAAATATTAAACAGCTGCGAGATATTTTTTTTTTATCTAGTCACCACCTAATTTTCTGTATCCAGTCACTAGACGACGAAAGCGTTACAAGGCTGGACAGTTACTAGCTAAAACGGCTAGCTACTGGTGATTTGAAATATAATTCTACTAGCTCATCGTTAGACGGTGATGAGTTGAATTTTCCACTTCGGATGTCTTTGCAGGCTTCGTATCAAGGAAAAAATACTATGACGAAAGAAAAAAATATATCCTATCAAATTGCAAAATCGTAGTCACAGGATGAAAAAAAGGACAACTAAAATGTTGCACAATTCGATTCTTCCAGTCTCGAATACGAATGGCAGTGAGCCCTGCTTTCCCTGTACTTTTGTTTCACAGCATAATTATTTTATCCACCGGTGAAAGGCTGCCAGTGATAAGTAGTTTTTTTTCTATCGGCATAAGAACTCTTCAGATTTGAAGCTTCCGGGAAACTTTATCGGCGAAAGAAAAACAGAAAACTCGCTTCCTCTTAAGTCGCGGTCTTGTTACGTCTCGCGGAGAATAGATTGTGTATTATTTAATGCCAGGACTTTTCGCCTAGCCAAACATGGCGAGACTCTTTTACTAATCGCGATCGAAAAAAATTACGAAAAGTATTCTGCTCATAAAAATAATGCAAATCGGAGTTTCCGTTCGCAAATTATTGACATCCGTGTCGTTAGAAGGTACAATCAAGGGGGCGATATAAGCGCACAAAGTAATAAAAACTATCCTCGAAAACGTTGTTTGTTTTATCTTACAAAAGAAAGTTTCATTTGTTTCGATTCAAACAATGGTTTTATTATATTTTTTGTACAAAAAAATGAAATGATTTATAAAATAGCTAAGTACAATGTACGTATTATGCAAGTGTACAAAAGTGTTGTTCACAACGTTTTTGAACCTTAAAACTAATCTTATTACATGTTTTTTAATTTTGTTTAAAAAATCGCATTATTTTACCAAAAAACTGATTTCACAGCTTGCACAGCATTTTCAGTGTATTTGTGTGGTTCAGATTGTATTTTTGTATTGTATTTTTTTATGTGGGTGATATTAATTTTTTGTTTCGATTTTTCGTTGCCTTTTTACACTATCACCTTCCTCGTCATTTCACGGCGATTTTCCGATTCCTTTCCTCGTTAATTCCTGATCAGTTTCCGAAAAAGTGAACGGCGGATCAGGGCCTGGCCTAAGACCTGTTACATGGCGAACCTAATCCACCTTGGACGGCCTGATCATGGCCTGATATTATCTAGGGAAGGCAGATAAGGGGTAGTACTTCTTCCCGACTCAACTTTCTACACGGGTTACGATATAAAAAGTACGCGGCGTGTACGTCAGTGGCGTAGATTTAAAAAAAAATTAATTAGCGTCAAAACGTTGGCGCGTCTCTTGATATATGAGGTGTAGTAAAAAGAAATCCATTATTTTTGCATGAAATTGAAGGCTTTATTTAGCATAATTAGAATGATCCGATTTAGGTCTAATATGCACCGTTTTGATCGATAACTTGTTGCCACTTTGAAGGTAATTTCATTATGCCTTTCTCATAGAGACCCTCGTCCCTATTGCCAAAAAACTGGGACAGTCGATTTTCACAAGCTTCTCTTGAGGCGAATTTTTCACCAGCAAAATCATTCGCCATAGACAGGAACAGGTGGTAATCACTTGGTGCCAGATCCGGACTATAAGGTGGATGCATAAGAACCTCCCAACCAACCTCCCGGAGCTTCTGGCGAGTCACTATCGATGTGTGTGGCCTGGCGTTGTCCTGATGGAACACAATTCCTCTCCTATTCGCCAAAGCTGGCCGCTTCTGGGCGATTGCTTCCTACAGACGGTCCAATTGTTGACAGTAAAGGTCCGAATTAAGAGTTTGGCCGTAGGGGAGCAGCTCATAGTAGATGATTCCCTGCCAATCCCACCAAACACACAGCAAAATCTTCCTGACCGTCAATCCTGGCTTGGCCACCGTTTGCGCCGGCTCACCGCGATTCGACCACGACCGTTTTCGCTTGACGTTGTCGTAAGTAACCCACTTTTCATCACCAGTCACCATCCGCTTCAGAAATGGGTCGATTTTGTTGCGATTCAGCAGCGATTCGCAGATGGAAATTCGGTCCATGAGGTTTTTTTTGCGTTAACTCGTGTGGCACCCATACATCGAACTTCTTTTTGTATCCAGCCTTATTTAAGTGGTTCCAAACGGTTTTTTGTGCAATGTTTAGCTCGTACGCAATTGAAACAGTGCTTACATGACGGTTGGACTCGACGATTTCCATTATTTTATCGATATTTTCGACAATTGGCCTTCCAGAGCGTGGTGTATCTTTGACATCAAAATTACCCGAATGGAATCGACGAAACCAACGTTGCGCGTGATTGGCTGTTACAGTATCAGGACCATAAACACTATTTACATTTTCAGCCGCCTGGCTTGCGTTTTCGCCTTTATCGAAGAAAAAATGTAAAATATGGCGTATTTTCACTTTGCTGGTGGCCATCTTTGACGCGCGCTCAAAAAATCTTGAGTCAAGCAATCACAAAACTGTCTGACATGTTTATTTTATTGTTAGTACGAAATCTTATCTTTCTAACGCCATCTAGCGTAATCCGATCGCACATATACAACGCGAGATACAGATTACTAAAGCCATCTATTGCAAAAATAATGGATTTCTTTTTACTACACCTAATATATCAATGTGAATACGAATATAAGTAAGTACATATATAAATATGTGAGTGTGTGTGTGTATACTATATACGTAAACATCTGTTCGTTCATTTGTTGCTCAATCATATCCCAAAGGTGCAACAGATCTAAATAAATTTTACATACAAGTACGCTTTAACTCTGACTGACAATGAATGTAGCATTTTATCCCGATCTTCGTATTCACTATTTTCACGCATCGAAGCCGCGGGCAGAGGTTAAAAAATATATATATGTACGGATTCATGTGCGTATTTATGTAAAATGTGGCTACATTTTGTTATCACGTCGTTAACGATCGGAGGGGTACCGGTTTGCGACCGTACATAATACGAAAGTGAAGGAATTCGGTACACTCGCTCAAAATAAGTTCCTTCTTGTTTTTATCTTGTCTTTAATCTTTATTCTTTTATTATGCAATAAAACCGTCTATTGGCGGTATGAAATTATGCAATTAAGGGGAAAATTCGCGTTTGACCCACTTTAAAAATTAGGTCGAAAACAGTAAAATGAGATACCGCTTCATTCATTGAGAATTCTTTAACAATCTCAATACTGTAAAAACCATGCACGCGAAATACTGCTAGGCGAAAAAAAGCTTAAAAATCACAATGAAAGAGAATTTAACATCCTATCATATATCTGCAATAAAGAAACGTCGTAGCGTAATTTTACCATTATCAAAGGCGTTGAAAATCCACTTCGCATCGGCACTGTATTTCTTGTAGCATTAACGATGAAAAAGGGGAACGGATACTATTAACTCGGAAGGCTGCTACGGGATTGTTCGCTGGGCCCACGGTGCGTTGCTATTTTGCGTTTATTTGCTCCAGTATTTTATTGCAACCATGAAATGCGTCCGTCTACGATAATTTATGAACGCACGAGAAGGTTTGGTACATTAACGAAGTCATTGTGTGTTGCAATGTATTTATATGAGCGCATTCACGGGTACAGCCGTCTATGTGTGAGACATTCCACAAGAAATTTATCTTCGTTAAATTTTCACCCTCTGGAATTCGGTTGAAATTTTTTCATTACATAATTCTCAAGGCGGCTGCATAAGTTTGAAATTTCGATAATACGATTTTTTTATCGCATAGCTTTATAGCCTATTTGCAAAAAATATTTTGCGAAAGTATCAAAAATTCACCGAGTTATGACGATTTTTGTGAAGCGTCGGATCGTCTATCACGCTACGGCGAATCGCCCTGCTGCGATTTACCCTTTTTTCTTTTGCTTCTTGATCGGAACTACGTTCTATGGAACGGTGAAAGTCATATCGCAAAATGTAGTCGACCGATTCAGCTCGATTTTCGGACGAAGCATAGTTTTTAACGTTTTCTATCACATGACTGGATGAGTTTTTGATATGTTTATCAATTTGTTAATAACAAATGATTAGTTTTGGTGATAGAGAATCGTAGGAGAAGGTGGGGCACAGTGTGTCACTTTTTTTCTAACGCATTTTTACTCTTACCAAAGTAGTCTGATTAAAAAAAAGGTCATAAACAATTTTATAGACCTTTGGGCGTACAATAAAGCTATCATATTTTTCGAAAAGAGATTAAAAATCCAAAAATAATGTGATCGAAAAAATGTGCGGATTGGCTCATTCTGTGCCACGGGTGGGATACAATGTGTCAGATAGGTGGGTACAGTGTGTCAAGTGCTGCGAAACGTAGGGTACAACGAGCCGGTTGAAACTCTTATATTTTCCTAACATAGATAACAGATTTTCATACATACCGATAATTTCACAACGGGTATTATTTGCCAATAACATCCCAGATAGACAGTCATGATTATCACGGCGTGCGTACTATTCGTGAAGCAAATTTTACAGCATATTGACTATATGTTGTGATGCAAAGCCATGAGCTTATTTAGTATCATGCATTTACAAAGCATTTTAATCTTAATATGTCATTTACAAATGGATCGTGCGTTTAGAGCACGTCGAGCTCATATCGCTGTGCTCAAGTGACCGCAATTAAGGGGCCAGTCCACTTTGAAATGTCAAAAAATCGATTTTTTTTACTGTTTTCGAAAGTACATACATTCAGAAATATTGTGTCAAAATTTTATGAAAATCCGAGCTCTCTAAGTATTTTTTTTTTTTACCTGAACGTCAGGACCTCATTTCGTCTACCTGAGCGTATAGCGCGCTCGGCCGACCCATCGGCATTCAGAATGGTGCAAGTACCTCAAAGCTAAGGCACTTCAGCAACATTACAAACCTTCTCCTGCTCTTTCTGAGGAAGTACAGGAAGTTTTAAAACCAATTTACGAGGATCTCACCAAAACAGAACTGCTCGAAAAGTGTTTAGGTGGCCATACGCAAAACTATAATGAAAGTGTTAACAACTGCGTATGGAATATGGCACCTAAACACATGTTCAACGGCAAAAAAATCGTAGACATTGCCTGCAATGTTTCCGCGTGTGTCTTTAATGAAGGATTTCGTCCAGTGCTTAAAATAATGGAAATAATGGGCGTCAAACTCGGACCGATCGCCATCGGATTCGCCGACAATCGCGATGACGAGCGTGTTCGCTCTGCAAACCGCCGCAGTTCTGAGTGCTCAAAAGAGACCAGAACCAAACGAAAGCAAGCAAGACTTGAATAAATCGACGATGATGAGCAATCAGAAGGGATTTTGTACGGTGCAGGAATTGCCGATTGAGTTTAGGTAAGAGTTTTTCATAGTATAAACTTTAAACGCGTTTTTCTCGAAACAACGTTTTCAAAATCTAGCTCCATCGTATCTCTAAAACTAATAAACCGATTCTCTTGAAATTTGAAGCACATATTGTAAACACGATTCGCAACAAGATGACCCTCGATGGTTTTAAAATTTTGATCTTTACTCTTTTTTTTTGCGAAAAACTGCGGAAAAAACGCGTTTTTTTTACTTTTTTCGTTTTTCATCTGCCATTTTTTTATTTTTTGATAAAACTTTATATCCGAGGGTCATTTTGTAGCTGGTGTCATACTGAATCTAATGGGCTTTGATTTTTTTGTTTCAGACAAGCCGTTGCCGAGTTGTGATGGAGCTACCTAGCCCACCTATTTTTGAGGCGTTCGGTTAAACTATAGTTTTTGTACTTAAAAATGAATAAAAATGAATAAAAATTTTTTTTAGTGTATTTCAAGACTTTATTTATCAAGCCCAACAACTTTTATATTCATATCTTTTATAAAATCCTCAAAAAAAAATCGCGAAAATAGCCTTTTTTTCGTGGCTCCAGAGTGGACTGGCCCCTTAATATCCGCAAATTTTACGTCATATTGAAGTCATGTGTAGACATTTTGGTGTGTATTCACTATGGTAACATCAATTGTTCTCATGAATTGCACTTAACATGAACGCAATTTCGTTTACGTTGGCGAAGACATTTCATGAGCTCATTACCATGGATTTGAGATACATCGTGACTTAAATTTGTCGTTTCGAAATGCATCATCCATTGACTACAAAATGAACTCATAAGAGGGCAAATTTTAAATTCTACAATGAATATCTGCAGATTGACGTCATATGGTAGCCATCCCAATGATTTTTGTTGGTATATTCACTGGGTTAGCACTGCTAGTAGACATGCCATCGAAGCAATATGCCGGCAAAATGCATGTTTCTCAGTGATACATTCTATGACGGCTATATGCATGTTCTCAGTGATACATTCGATCAGCACAATATGACGACAATATACATATTTCTCAGTGACAGATCCCATGAGCGCAATATGACGGCGATATGTGTGTTTCTCTGTGATACATCATATAACGGCGATATGCATGTTTTTCAGTAATACTTCCTATGAGCGCCATACGACGGCAATAGTAAGTACGATATAATGAAATATAATTTCAATAAAAATTAATTTCTAAAAATTTGGTGTTTTTTTTTTATTCAAATGGATGTATTATACCTTCATAAAAAATTGAAATTTTTTTCATCATTCCTTTTAATGCATCTGGATGTCTTTCTTACACTAAAATATTTAGCAAGGACAACAAGGTATTCATTTTATATGATACATGTAATAATAACTGCAGTCATTCGTTTATATTTATCATCATCAAAAGCCTTGAAGTCGTAAAACTATAATAAGAATACGTAAAAACGTGTCAGTTATTTTTACTGCCTAAATGAGCAAAAACAATGCAGTAGTCAAAAAGAATTAATTTCCGTTGCATCGCAACAATGCAAACTTCAACGTTTGCCCACTTATTGATATTTTTTAAAATGATAAAAGTAAAGAGCGAAAAAAAGGAAATTTACACAAGTGATAGAATGGTTAGGTAGGTAGCGCGCTCAGCTCTAGAATCAGAAGACGTAGCTTCGAAACCGAGGCTAGATAAAAACTTTAACGAGGCAGAACACGTTTTAATCCACTTATCATATATGCAGCAATATAAAAGTAATGCATATGGAAACGAAAAATACTACCAGCATTTTTTTATTCATAATTTGTAGACTTATTAATTTTTTCATTTCAGGCACAGATCCGGCAGCCTGTACAGTGTCGTAGTACGGGGTACGCCCTCTAGCGTCCATATAAGCACAACAATTGTATCATGTCATGACGCCAATATGAGCTCCATATGAGCACTAAAATTTTTTCACGCCGTGACGCTCATATGCGCTCCGCATGAACACAACATTTACGTCACCCTGTGACACCAATATGAAGCCCACATGAACTCCCTTATTGTTGGATATTCGTGAGCCGATTTTGCTAGTGCTGATGAATTCACTGTACGCATACTCGCGTGAGAACAACTTTGCTTCAATTGGATGTGTTATTATGAATCGTCATGTGATGCAAATATGACTCGAAGGTAAGCACTCATAAGCGACACATAGCTGTGTTAATTCCTATGCATCATAGATAATGCCCTTATGATGCCAATATGAGCTGAATGTGTCTATCTTGGATTGGGAGTCGACTTATTGTGCTCGACAACTCAATGACACATTGTGCCTTACACAATTGCCCCACAGCATTTGACGTTTTCCCGGCAATCGAATTGATTTTGTATTTTTAAATAATTCTTTGTTAGCTGCTATTAACTTTCTTTTAGGTCAGTCGAAACTTAATATAAATCATGGTCCAACAAGAAAAATTGCGGATTTTACGAGCTACAAAACTCCGAGAAATCGCATGTGGTTGACAGTTGCTCACGACACATTGCGTTTCTTCGTAACGTTCTCACTTCTTTGTTTCCTCATTGGGAGTCGACTCATTGTGCCCCCCCCCCCCCACTCGGTGACACATTGTACCCTACTAGTAAAATATTTGAATATTGATCTAAATAACTATGAATTAAACTACGAATGGAAAAACACAAGTCACTGAGTGCATTATAAATAATAAAACTATCGATTAGGACCGAAAACCCGAGCCGCTACAGAAAGTGTCGTTATATTTTACGTTTTCCTGACGAGAGAAATATTTTTTCCAAGCCTTAAATCAATTTTTAATTTTTAATAATTCTTTGTGAGATGCTACCGACTTTCTTTTAGGCCTGACGAAACCATATATGAATCGGGGTCCAACACATTAAGGAGGTTGGAGCGCTTCCTCGGGGTCAACAAAAAGAGTAAATTTATGTTACCCCACGGGTGTTCTGATTTATGGTAACTTATCTTGAATATTCGTATTGTCGATCCTAAAGTGCCAAATTTGTGGTAAATATTTTATTTAATGCATATTTAGTAATAAAAAGTGAAAAATTAGACCCTCAACGACTCTGGAGTCTTCACGACGATATCCAAGCAGTACCGAGATTCTGTAACTCGGTAGCGGACGTTTTCGTTATCGTTACCTAGCGACAGCCAATAAGAGGCTCCTTTTGTTCTGATCGTGCATGCGATTGGCTGCCGCGAGCCGGCGACAACGAAAACTGTCACTACAGAGCTAGGTTATGGTCGCCAAACGAATCAGCTGTTACGCCCGACGTTGACAAGTATATGGGTACTATTTCGTCATTATGATAATACTCAACCGGAAGTTGCAACCGTTTTGTAATGTAGTGCTTGAACTACACGGTGAAGTTCGAATTTTCGATTTTTTACCATATCTATTATGTCTATTTCATCTAATTTCAGTTTTCCAACGACCTTAGTTGGATGCGTGAGCAACAAAATCGTGATCACCGCACTTCCGGTCGACCGTCTCCATAAGACGACGTGCTTCACTAGCTCAAAGTGCTCGACTTTGCAATTTTATTACGAAAAAACTGAACGGTCAATATAGCTCAAATTTTTCCAGAGGGTGCATAACGTATTCGTCAACATCATATAAAAATTTCAGGCCCGAAAGTTGGATTCATCGTAACGCTCCAACCTCCTTAAATTTCGGAATTTGCGAGCTACAAACCCCCGAGAAACTGCGTGTGGACCACTGTGCCCCGTGACACACTGTGCCCCACTCTCCCCTATTTTTACCTACAGCTCGCGTTGTCTTTCAAAATTTCACTAAGGTATGCGATCGTACAGAAGTTTTGTTATTATAGTAAAGTATAACAGAACCACTGTTATTGTTTCGCAAAGTAGGTAATAACGATACTTTGCTTAAATAATAATAACTTCATTGTTCATCAATGTTATTCCATCAAAAAGAACTCGAACTCGGCAAGACTATGTATTCGTTGTGTATAAAATCCCGACTTCGTGACTCCAACACTCTCATCAGAAAAAAACTATTAAAAATTGATCTGTTTTTAGCCTCAGGCTTGTGCAGACCCGTTAAGGGGTTATTCTAGTATTATGGCTCAAAAAATAAGCTGTTTTTAATTCATTTTTTTTTAAACTATTGCATGTGTCGGTACAAACCTTTTTTTCCGCTTAAAGTTTTTTTTTGTTGCATATAATTGTATACTTATTTAACAATTTATAATCGTGTAAAGGCAAAAAAAGTATGTTGCTGGAGTTGATGATTTGCGCTCTCCAGGTAATCTGAGACAAAAAATTTAAAAAGATTCTTAACCTGTATGCGTGTGGATATCGCTCGAACTAAAATTATTAAAGAAGGTTAATTTTTACTTATACTTTCGCCCGGATTATGACGAAAAAAACGTGTTTTTTCGAACACTTTTGTAAAAAACGACGCCATATTGTTATTTTGCAATATAAAATAATAATTCTAGTTTGGACGATCACGACACTCATACAGATGAAGAATCTTCTTGAATTTTTTGTTTCAGATTACCTGAAAAGTGCACATCATCAACGCCAGCGACATACTTTTTTTCATGCGTTTACAGGATTATCCATTGTTAAATAAATATACATTTATATGCAACAAATTTTTTTTTCCATTCTGTAAGAGTGTACCTTTAAGCGAAAAAGAAGTTTGTAACGATACATGCAACAATTTTCAAAAAAAAAAATATCAAAAATAGCTTCTTTTTAGAGCCATCACAGTAGAATAGTCCCTAAGGCCATATACAAGGTTAACATAACCTCAAAAATTTTCCAACCCAGTTTTCTCATAAATGGTTAGAGTTTTTGAGGAAAAACAAAGCATCAGGCTCTGAAGAATATCCTGACACAGAGCTTAACGATTTTCTTTTGCCTTAAAAATTATTCATCTTTGAGAAATCCCGGTTCGACAATTTTAGCTATCTCTCTCGCACTCATATGTCACGTGGTACACCTTCTACTTCGCCTTAAGGGAAGGATACCCCCCCCCCCCCCCGAGAGGCATGAATAATCAATGAACTTCGGAAATTTCTTTTTGATATGAAATAAATACTTTTGTAAATGGGTTTCAACGTATTTTATTCTTCTATTAATGGAAAGTAAATTCCCATTTTATTTATTTAAAAAATCCAAAATGGCGACCCCAGCTCCCGTCAAATAAAGCGTGTTTTTGTCTGCGCGGGGCGCTCTACAGCCTTTTCAGTTCGTCTCTAAAAAAACGGGTTACAAATTATTAAACTAAACCGAATTTGGGTGGCCTTATCTTTTTGTTCTCCAAAACTCCTTTCCAAAACTCCTGGATAACAAAATGGCAGCCGTTAAAAAAAACCCAATCTTTTTGCCAGGTTTTTTGTGCTTCAACGGACGAAAAAAAGATTTCTAAATCAATTTTGCGAAAAATTGCTGCCTGATGGCCCTGTAAATTGAATTCCCTTTCGGTTGCGCAGAGATTCACGTGAATCGGTTCATCCGTTGAAGCTGTAGAGTGCTCCGCGTGCTGAAAAATGCTGTTTCTAGAAAAATGCATTTAAAGCTTAACGTTTAGGTTGTAAATTCTAAAACACTTTAAATATGACAATATCCTTTTACCCACGTATTTTAAACACTTAAAGGATGCAAATTATGTAAAAAAATCGAATTTTTCATCGTCATGAACGGTAACCTGCCCTTGAAAGACATTTCGTTACAATTTCACATATTTCTCATAGGAGTACGCTCTATATAAAAAAGCCTCAAATTTGCACAAAACGCTACGTTTAACTTAATAGAAAATGAATTACTCTTGCCATCCATGTTTTGCAGTACAACAAATTGTTTTACCCGAGTCGAAAAATAAAAGTCTTATTTTCCGGCGTGTTTTCGGTCTAGACCGAATTCACGTCGAAAACCGGCCGGAATAGCGAACCATTCCGGCCAGGCTTTGCAGGCCGAAAACACGCCTGAACTCTGGATTTCGGTTTCTCCGTCAGCCTGTTTTCTCGGGCCGAAAATACGCTGAAACTTACGATTTCGGCCTCTTCATCAGCCCTGGAATTTCGGTCTCCCCGATAATAAAGAAGATCCTTTTCACCGTGTTTTTTTTATTCAAAATAATGAATTTATACAGAGCGTTGAGTAAATTAGTTGGGAGTTAAAGTGATGTAAAATTAGGAGTTAAAGTGGTGTAAAATTTGAGCTTTGATTAGCTGAATTCTGCCAATTGTTGAACTGTTATTGTGAGTTCGATTGATAATGAGGAGCCTGTAACCTGCGACGTCGATCAGTAGACCGAAAAAATGAGTATCGGCATATTTTCGGCCTGAGCAGAACGCTGACTGATGTAAGCTGAAATCCCAAGTTTCGGCGTACTTTCAGCCTGCAACCCGTTAGGCCGATCAACACGCCGGAACTAAGTTCCGGCGCTTTTTTTTCCGGCGCATTTTCGGTACGTTCCGGTTTATAAGTCGCTTGAATTATTGCGATTTTAAAAGATTCGTCGTTTTTTCGGTCTAAGTCGCCAACCGTAGGCCAACTTTTACAATTTCGGCCGAATCGAATAAAGTTTTCGGCCTTAGTTTTCGATTCGGGTAATTACTGTTTATAGGGAATAAATAGCGAAGAAATTGTTAGAAATATAAAAACTATATACCAGTAGAATCCATGACAACATTTGTCCTTGTGGTTAACTCCAGCCAATAGGTTATAGTTCTTATGGCAAAAATATGTGGCTTTCGCATGGAGGCCCTATTGAGGATCAGGGTTATGCCGACGTTTCGCAAACGTTACAATGTGTATCATCAGGGCGGAGAGCTCCGATACCTCAGAGCTCAATAGCACCTTTTTGAAAATCCTAAGTTCAATAATTTGTATCTCTCTAATTTAATCACTGACCTTATCTGAAGCTTTACAGACATGGATATGGGTATTTTATCTGTGATATCCTTGAAAATTATTTTATTCTGGAGATAAGACGTTTGTGACAGAGCATCCTTAAGTAACGTTAAACGTAAAACGGCGTTTCTTACGTCTTTACGTTCTCCGTCAGGGAATATGAGAATACGGGGGTTCGTGTTGACAAAGTATGTAGAACGTAGCGCAAAGTTATGACACTTCAACGTACCATGTATCCGCGTTCGTGGGATACACCAACTGGGTCCATGTTAATTCATCTAGGTGTATCACATGTGGGAGCCGTTCGTATTGTCATCCATGCAACTGCATGTGTTGCAGTTCTCGTATATAACCGTAACTCATATACTCGACTATATACATGGATATATACATATACACGTTCAACATTGAAGCGAATTTCGACCTGGTGTATGATTCAGGCCACTTCCGTTTTCCAAGATCTCAGGCGTATTTTTTTTAACCTACATCTATGTGCTTGGTAATTTATTTATGCTTCTGTCGCGCGTACATATTAAGGGCGGGGTAAAGTATTAAAATTTTTTTTTTTTCATTTTTTTAAAATTTTTTAAATGAATGCATAATATCTCAAGAATATTGTGTTAAAATTTCAAGTCGATCGGAGTAAAATTGACGAAGTTATGAGTATTTGAGCGTCTATTGCTCCATGCCGGGTTTTATACCTGGGCGGCAGCTGCGCGGCGCGCTATTGTATTTTTCGACCCCGAATAAATTTCTTGATAAACGGGCCTGTTCCTGGGCCCGACAAGTTGACGATTTGCGAATTAGTAGAGCAGAGGAGCAAGCGGCGCACGACAGTAAAGAAGAAAGAGTTTTGCGTAGACAAACGCAAAAAGATGCTCTCGATCATCTTGATGGAAGCCTTTTGCTCTACGGACCTGGCATCGACGACTTTGAGTGAGTATAAGAAAATTATCGAGTTTTATTTTGAATTTCTAAAAATTCAAAGATAATTGAAAAATCTGAAAAAATTCATACGTATTCAGAAAAATGAACGAATCACGAAAAAAAATTGGGTTGCGGGGAAATTTGTTGACTAATTTTTTTTTTTCATCATTTTGTTAATAACATTTTGGAATTATTATTATGCAAAATTAATCTTTTGAGTACCTTTAATATGCATGAATTTTCTCAGATTTTTATGCAATCGAGAAGTGTTCTCAAACTTATGTGCAATGAGCGCTAAGCGACCAAACTCTTCTGCGTTTTTCAAACCGTTTTTCTGAGACTTGTCATATTTGAAGTCCGTGTGCACGATAACTCAAAATCTACTGGATCAATCGCTTTGAAATTTTGCACAGTACTTCTTCACATAATTCACCAGGTATTGTCGAGAGCTTTTTTGTTTTTTTTAATAATTACTAATTTTTCAACAACAAATTAGCCGATTTTTTTTAGCGAAAATCGGGTTTTTGGCTCCCAAGTGCTACGAAAAATCGAAAAATCGAAAAAAAAAAATCCTCCCGTCATTACCTCGAGAAACATCTCCTTTAACAAATGCATTTTGATTTTTTTGTTTCAGATGATTCTGTTGCGAGTTATGGTGCACACCGCAAACCAACTTTTTTTCGAGGCGCCTCCGGGGTTTAATTTTCACTCGCTGAATTTTGAATATTTTGCAATGCAAATTTAGGAGAATGTTGTTCAAATGTTACTTTATTATATGTAAATTTTTCAATAAACGAACACTATCCGTTACGCCAAAAAAAAATCTTAAAAACATGCCTTTTTTCGCCGAATTAACTTTACCCCGCCCTTAAGCTTTTCTGCAATGATTCTTTTTCTCCTCAGCTTCGTCTTATATCTTATTCTATTTGGTGCGAAAACGGTAATTTTCTGTACGAAAATGCGTAACTGTATAGTGGTACCGAGTTCATTGACCGATGATTACATTGGTCATGGATTTCTTTTGGAATAGTAACAAACTGAATTAAAAATGATGATTTAAATTAGAACCATATATCTGCGAATAAGATTTCACAAGCACTCGATAGCGTAGTGCCAGCGCGTGTAGTTATAGCCAGGTAGGTTATTGTAGGTTTAAACCCATGTGTGTGCGAATTAATTTCTTCGAATGGAATCATTTCAGGAGGACAGAAAATGAATTATAATATTGAGACATTGAATAAGATCTCGCAGTTTTCCAACAGATGGCGTTACCAGAACTGCGTGCGGGTAGTTTAGGATGGTAATGCATCTATGAAGTAGTACTATAAGCAAGATTGAAGTTCAGTGTATGCCATTTAGCCGAAGTCTAAACAACTTTTTTTTTTCATAACGTTAAGCATATCAAATTTCGTGCCAAAAAAGACTACTTGCGGCGAATTTTACTGGATTACTTCATTCAATAAAAATCGGCAGCTGGAGCAAACAGAATTCTTGTTGAAACTTACGGCAGCCATGCTCTGTCGGAAACAACGTGCAGAGATTAGTTTAAATGCTTCGAAAATAATGATTTTGATGTTCAAGATAAAGACCGCCCTGGCACACCGAAAAAGTTCGAAGACGAAGAATTGGAGGCATTGCTTCACAAAGACTCATGTCAGACGCTAGCTGAACTTGCAGAATCATTAAGAGTTGATCACACAATAGTTTCGAAACGTTGGGAAGCATTAGGAATGATTCAAAAGCAAAGACATTGGGTGCCGTACGAGTTGAAGCCGAGAGACGTCGAACGGCGTCTTTTCACGTGTGAACAGCTGCTTCAACGGGAGAAAAGGAAAGGTTTTTCGCAGCGTATCGTGACTGGCAATGAAAAATGGATATACTACGATAACGCTAAGCGTAGAAAATCGTGGCGTAAGCCCGGCCATGCATCAATATCTTCGGCAAAGCCGAATATCCATGCTTCCAAGCTTCTGCTCTGCATTTGATAGGATCAGCCGGATGGAGTTTATTATGAGCTGCTCACCGAGCGAAACCATCACGGGAGATTGCTATTGACTACAATCGATGCGTTTGTACCGAGCATTGAAGGAAACGCGGCTGCTATACGAGCAGAGACACGACAAAGTGATTTTGCAGCTCGGCCATATGTTGCAAGACCGGTTAAAACCTACTTGGAAATGCTTAAATGGGAAGTCTTACCCCAACCGCAGTGTTCACTAGACATTGCCCCTTCCGATTATCACTTGTTTCTACGGATAGCAGAAGACCTGGCCGCGCAGCCCTTCCATTCTTATAAAGATGCTAAACAATGGATTGACTCTTGGATAGCCTCAAAAGACGTGTCGTTTTTCGACGTGGAATTAAAATACTATCAGAAAGATGGGAAAAAATTGTGGCTGGCGATGGATAATACTTTCAGTAACATGTTTCTCTTACAAATTTTTTGAAATAAAGCATTAATTGTCACGAAAAAAACAGCGGAATCTTATTCAACATACCAATTAAGGAGGGTACTCCGGATCTTTGCATAAGGATCTTTGCGGATTTCAGCTAATAAATATGTGGAATGCATACAATTGACTGTTTAGAGATTTTATTAATCGTTTTTTGTTTGTCGACATCGCGAATACGTTATTAACCAAGTTGAAATGCGGCAAACGCGTAATTTAGTTCTCAGTAACTGGTAGCACTTAGCTCCGATACGAACGCCACATAGTGAGCGCTCATCTGTCAAACTCCCTTCGCGAATGTAGCTTTTGTGTTCGACGAAAATGAATAGATGGAACGGAAAAATCCGTAGTGAAAAACAGTATAATTTACGGTTGAAGCTAGTACAAAATGGAAAACAGCGAAAAAAGTAGTAGTTGAGCTGGAAAAAGAATTCGCAATCGAGGGACGACGCATAATTGATTTGAAGGTTATGTCAGAACACATACATTGCAGCTTCTGCCACGAGGAGTTATGGAAAAAGAATATTCGAACCTGAAGAAAGACATGAAAAATAACTTTCTTGTTATCATAAGGAAAATAACAATAGTGATAAAAAATATTTAAATATACTCTTTATGAATAATAATACTCTTTATGAAACCGTGGTAAGAAATGTATAACGAGGAAGCAATATTTCGTGCGTTTTAAATTGTAGCGCCTATTCAAGATGGCCGATTTGACAGCAACGTTGCCATGTGTCGTAGCGCGCTTTATCGTTTTACGCAAATCAGCTACAATTTTCTGTTTTGTTTCGAAAATATCTCGATAACGAGGCAGACAAAACGCTTCACTTTTCGTTGAAATCATTCATAAATATGTTAAGAATTTCTTCCGCCTATTTGTATTCAATTTTCATCATTTTTATTATGTTGCAAGAGTCGTATCAGAATGATCGTACAGGTTTTGCTATATCGACCGTGTATAAGAGCCTAAATTTAATAATTAATTGCTCAACAATCACGCAGATGAATGACTTGAAATTTTGCACGGAGCCGTAATACCTGTTCGAAAATATCCTCAATAAATTTCAGCAAAGTCTCATTATTACGCGATAGCTGAGCAACCTCCTTAAAAAAAACATTGAGGTAGCTCTCTCAATTGAGTATTTTATTTTATTTTGGATTTATGCAATATTATATGCATTTAGTAGACGGGCTGTGATGCCTTGTCTGTCATCAGTGCATGTCTGTATGGATAACAGCGTGCGGGTATACGTGTGGCATTAAGGCCGTCTTCTAGTCTAGAGGGCCAAAATTTGGGGATTTTTCAACATGCGATTAAAAAAAAAAACAAAAAATATTTCCGTATCTATCTTTTTACCACATATTTATTCATCCTTTGACGTTGTATAAGAAAATTGGCGAAAAAAAAATCCATAATTCTGGTAGATGCAGGCTGGTAAAGCGGGGGTGGAAAAAAAAACGGCCTCTCCTGGTTGACATGATTCCAACCCTCCTGGTCATCTGAAAAAAAAAATAGATTCTTAATTAGTAAGGATGTCATTATAGCCCCTACCTCAGGCAAAAAAAAATCGCAAAATGGCGGCTGTTTAAAAAAAAAGGTCATTTTTTGCCGTTTTTTTTTCACGATTGTTGATTTTTTTAAAATAATTAGTAACAAAATTTCGCGATAAATTTGGTAGGGGCGATAGAGGGGTGTATAGAGAAGGTCCACAAAAAATTTCAAGTAAATCGGTTCATTACAACTTGAGATATCATGTCAACCGTCTCGAAAAAAGTAGTTTCGAGAAAAACGCGTTTAAAGATTCGGGTACAGTTTCAGGCAGTCTAAGTCATATAATGGTACATATACTTACATTTCGTTAATCGGCGATTCCTGGTCCATAAAATACTCCTTCTTCAAAATCGAAGTCCTTTGATGTTTTTTGATGATGAGAAGTTCGGAGTTCAGAGCGCTGAATCCGCTGTTCATCACGTCTGACAGCGAACGCGTGACTTTCAGGACCGTTCGTAATCCCCTGGACGTCCGTTAATATTTGGAATTTCCAAATTTCCATTGGAGGGTATATTCTTGAAATACTAAACATTGAAAATATGCAAAAAAAAATCGATTTTTTCAAAATTCTAGACTAGAAGACAGCCTTAACGAACGGCATTGACATCCTACTTAGCGTCTAAAAGTGGAGAAAATAGAAATTTGTTCTCGCTTGAGACGTTAACTAGGCGTTCATTATACATTAAATTCGTAACTACTTTACTACCTTTGTTTCCTACAACTCTGAGAAGCTGCGGGGTCAAAATAAGCTAAAAATTTCGACTCGGGGCAACTTCTACACCGATTACTAAATTATGTCCACACATATTATTACATGTAGTGCGGATATGCGCTCTGAGCTGTAAAGAGTGAGCGACAGAAGCAGCAAGAACTAATACACATGCGGTCACCGCCATTAGCTACCTATGTGCTGAACTCGCATACCTAACGTTCAATTACATAATGCCCATTGACCCTAATAATAACGGGGCCACGTTGTCGTCATTGTTGTCATCCGATCCGAATCGACGACTCGAAATGAGAAAAAAATGAACATATTAAAAATCTCACGTTATACTTCGGTAGAATTCAATGGCACTTCCAAGTCCAAAGTACCTCACTTTTCAGAAGTATAAAACTCTGCACGAAATAGGTGAAAGTATTATAAGTTTCTTTTTGGTTATAATAAAAACTCTGTACTTGTGTATAAAAAACTATTATTAAGGAATAAGAAATTTTGTCCATTTCCTTTTTCCGCTTACGCCTAGCGCAATAGCACGACATGGAGAAATGGATGTTGAGGAATGTAAAGTTCAAGGGCTCATGGGGCTGAAGCAGTGTTTAATAATGAGAGCGCGGCCGTCAGCGAAACCATTTCCACTTATCGATTATCCAATAATTGTCTTGGTCACTTTACCAATGCTCCAAGTAGGCAATAAATATCCTCGGTCGTCAATTACGTATGCCCAGGTTACCTAGTCTAGGTTCGGGATTTGGATAGCGAGATTAGTGAGTTAACAGGGGATCCACGTCCGGCTTCTAACATCTCCTTTACTCTATAATAAATTTCGAAGGAAGAAGGAAATTCAAGACATCAAAAGAAGATAAAAGTTTGAGGTAATAGTCTTGCTAAGGCGTTTTTATATAGATTTCTTTTTGATTTTAACGACTCATTTAGGACACTATCAAGTAATGACCTGCAAAATTTCAAAAGAATTCACCGTTGTGTATTCGAGATATCGGCAAACAAAGATTGCACGGTTTTACACGTGTTCTTATGGGGAGCAGTGGAAAATTTCACATTTCACGCAATAACTTCAAAACTTTTCTACAGATTAAAAAAAATTCTCAATCACAGAGGAACATATGATGAAGTGGGTAAAAAAAAATCATGAATTTTGACCGTATAGTTCCAGAGATATAGCGATTTAAATTAAGCAATGTCTAGCGACGCTAGCGCCAAATATCATGACAAAGATTCGCTGAGCTTGCGACGTTGTCACGATCTCCGCGCTCGCTAGACTACAGTAGTGCGTGCATATCCGTATAAGCAGAATATCTACGTGAGGGTTAGGTGATGGAGGGAATGTTGTTATTTTTGGAACTCTAAATATTATATTGGGTGAAGTAAAAAGTTCTGAGCGTTTTCCGCTAGATGTCTTTACTGAGCCATATCTCACGATGTATACATCGCATCGGGTCATACTATACGGCGATTTAAAGGTGACATTACGCTTCAAGAAAAGTTCTTTGACAGTTTTGTGTTTGGTGAAGCCACTTGTGTATTACAGGGTTCCAAAATGGAGGTAAAAAAAGAGAAAATTCGATACATTCTTCAGTACCACTACGACCAAGGTGAAAAGGCGGAGCAGGCGGCCAAAAAAATTTGTGCTGTTTATGGACCCAATACAGTATCGAATGCAACAGCAAAGCGGTGGTTCCAACGATTCCGTTCTGGTAATATCGATGTCGAAGATGAGGCACGCTCTGGTAGGCCAATCGTCGAAAATGTCGATAAAATCATGGACATCGTCGAGTCGGACCGGCGTGTGCACACTTATTCCATTGCCCAGGAACTGAAGATTAGCCAGAAAACCGTTTGGAACCATTTGCATAAGGCTGGTCTCAAGAAGAAGCTCGACGTATGGTTGCCACACGAATTGACGCAAAAGAACCTTTTGGACCGAATTGATGTCTGCGATTCTTTGCTGAAACGTAACGAAATCGACCCATTTTTGAAGCGGATGGTGACTAGCGATGAAAAATGGGTCACATACGAGAATAAAAGCCGAAAAAAATCGTGGTCCAATCGCGGTGAGCTGGCCCAAACGATTGCCAAGCCCGGATGAACGGCCAAGAAGGTTTTGCAGTGTGTTTGGTGGGATTGGAAGGGAATCATCCACTATGAGCTGCTCCCATCGGGCCAAACACTCAATTCGGACCTCTACTGTCAACAACTGACCAGATTGAAGCAGGCGATCGACCAGAAGCGGCCAGAATTGGCCAATCGGAAGGGTGTTGTGTTCCATCAAAACAACGCCAGGCCGCACACATCTTTAACGACGCGCCAGAAGCTCCGAGAGCTTGGATGGGAGGTTCTATCGCACCCGCCGTATAGTCCAGACCTGGCACCAAGCGATTATCACCTTGTCAAGCATTTGAAAAATTTTCTTGATGGTACAAAACTGGCCTCAAGAGAGGCTTGTGAAAATGAGCTGGTCAAGTTTTCTACCAATAGGGAAGGGGATTTCTTTAATCGCGGAATTATGAAATTGCCTTCAAAATAGACAAAAGTTATCGAACGAAACGCGCATATTTGTTCTAAATCGGATAATCCTAACTATGTTAATTTCATCGTCGAAATAAAGCGAAAAAACGCTCAGAACTTTTTACTTCATCTAATATTAGGCGTTTTCATCATTATTTTATAAGTTTTTACATCCCGATAAGATTTACAACCTAAATTACTTTATACAAAAGTGTAATGTAGATGGGGTGCGACATTTCTACACGGGAGATGAGAAAAATCTAATCAGAAGAGGAATAGATAGCAATTGTAAAGTTAAACGAGACGGCTCTGCTGTTAGGACGTTACCTGTGATGAGAAAGCAATTATCATCTTCTGGAAATCTGGTAAAAGTTGGGATAACGTGAATTGTTCTTTTTGTACAATGAAATAAAAAAGAATAAAAGTGTTGCACCGTTGAGTGTCACTGAAAAAGCGACCGGGAGAAGCGGAAAAGAGTCTAACAAATTGCGATACCCTTTTAAGTGGATTCATCGTTCCTTGGCTACGATAGATTAGAATCTCATTTGGGTGATTAATAGAAATGCTTGAAAAACTACGGCAAGGATCGATCTGATTAATGTTAAACAATTATCGTGTCAATATATCTATGTAATGAGACGCAATTTGCCTCTTCTGTATTTGGTCTTTTGACCAGAGTTCAGCGTGTTTGCTGGACAAATTTGCTCTTTTTCTATTATCTTCTCTCTCACTCACACTCACACAAGCTCTTGTACTTGTTACACAAACCTAAGTGCTCTAGGAGTGATTTAAAAAGCAAAACTGCCAGGGCGAGACGGGACCTCGTCGTTCGCTTGCCGCCGCGACGATAGGAGAAAGGCGGCCACCCACTGTATATCTTACACAAGAGTTTTTTACTCATGTCCCAATGGCAGTGTCCCCGCAACATTTTTTCCCATCCCGCGTTGTCTTTTCTTTCAAGAATATTTAATTTATCGTTCAAAATGTTCCAGCCGTTGTTCCGAATGATCGCGGCCAAACGAGACGTAGAAAACATCCACATTAGGGAAGGCAAAAGAACCAGGAAGTCTCAAGGAGAAATCATGAAAATCTTTCAAGTTAGTGAAGTTTTGTCTTTCGACAAATTGTAAGTAGAAGTAAAACCGAAATGCAATAAAAGTGCAGTGTGCAGCAGCATGTAACAATTATAACATAATTAACACCCCGCAAAATTCGGTACGCCGTACACGGCCGTTAATTTCAAAAACAGGTTTGCTCCACTTCTGTATATAAACGGCTATTTGGCTAGTTGTTTTTTCTTTTTTCTTTCAAATCAAACTCAGCAATAAAAAAAAAACATGCAGAACTTATATTGTCGTGGGAGAAACGTTCGCAACGGAGTTAAACAAAAAAAAAAATTGTCTGTCGGTTGACCAGCAAAAGCCGCGAATACTTTGCGTGACTGGTAACGTGTAATTGCCTCCGGACAGAAATGAATTCCAGTCGGAATGAATTCTGTTGGTCGGCAGCGGGAGTGTCACTGTAACACATCGAAAAATGTTATGTACACATAAATATATATATATATATATATATATCCGCTTCTGTATGAAAAGTCTATAGACTATATAGAGTGTGTGTCGCGAAGGCCAGCCAGCTTACTTTTCCATCGGTTCCCAGGTTTGCCCTGTCCGTCCGTCCTTATAAACCAGCAATATCCTTTCCCGAGTTCCCGTTGTATCCCATCTAAAAAAAGGCAATAAGGCAATACCGGACGCGCAATTAAGGCTTCGAGACTGTCCATTCTGTGTCAATAAATATAATTTCATTGAAAGTCATAGGTAACGAAGACTTACAGAGGGCTCTAAATACTTGGTCTTTCATGAGAAATTCTTAACGAAACGGGGGCTGCTCGGAAGAGGGAGGGAGAGACGCGGGATTTGATAACTAATAGGAATTATAATATCCTTCGAGATGGGAGATTCCTACATCAATTTCTGCACGGATAAGTGGATTCATCGATTCCAATCACAGTATCACGATGATTGTTCGAACTCTTCACATCAATCAGTCCGATATTGCAGAAAGCAACATTTCCGAACGAAGTAATCGGATGTTGCTTTTCTCGATCTGTGCAGAAATTTGTTGGGGAGACCCCAGATCCTATCACATCCCTATAGGGGTTTGATAGGAACGCCGCACGTGGTGAGTCCACATTGGAACTCAAGTGGATTTTGCGCTATTTCTCGATGACGTCGTTTGAGAATTGTTTTTTTTTATTCTCAACCGGAATTTGTTGGATCTCCCAAGAAAAAAATATCCTATTGTGATCCTTTGTACAAATTTTTTGGGGAGTCCCAAGATGTATCAACATCTCGATAGGAATTTGTTAGGAACACCGCACATAGGGAGTCCTTATTGGGATCTATTTGGATACTGCACTTTTTTCAGGTGCACGCCGTTTGAGAATTCTTAACGTGTTCGAATAAAAAATATGTGAAAAGTCACAAGAAAAAACTCGGCGTGTTGAAATATAATCTGCAGGCTTCGTGAACGTGTACGTGGGTGGTGATATTATCCCAAAGTGCAGTAAAATAAATAACAAAATGAATACAGTGGATTTTCAGTGATTCGATTCATATCGATTCTTAAGATATACTTTTTTAAGCGATTTATTTTCAGATAAAATTTATACTTTTTCAAGATCCACTCATTTTGTATATCTATATATTTTGTTGACAACATTCGACGTACTGAATGCGATGGGTTCCATCAAGAATCGTATCGGATTCTGTTCGATAATGTCGGGATCAAATTGGAAGGGAAGCGTGTCGTTTTAGTAAGGAATCCAATGAGATGACCCATTGGATCTCCATCAGGAAGTGGCAACAAGTATGGGAATCCAATTGAATCCCTATGAAAATTTCTGCACGGGTCGCGGGGGTAAAATTCGTCTTATTGCGATTTTTAACACTTCGACTGCACATTGGGTTATTTTGACCCCATTTTTGTCTCAACTGCCTGTATCGCAAAACGGGGTAATCTTCTCGGCCGTAGTGCGGCGCTTGAATATTCCTCCACTCCTACTCCATAGGTGGATACTTGGCCCACATCCGACATCCTGCCCGTGTATTGAGGACAGCCGTCGAAAAAGGAACTGGGGTCGAAACGACCCCGGTTATGCAGTAGTGCGGTGAAATTGAAGAAAAAAAACATTTTTTGTGAAATTTGAAGTTCGTTTGGGTTATGTAAGTGAGTTTTGATATAAAATGCTCATAGATATTTTTTATTTTGCGCTGCTATAATAAATTATGTATTTATAATTATTAGATGAAGTAAAAAGTTCTGAGCGTTTTTTCGCTTTATTTCGACGATGAAATTAACATAGTTAGGATTATCCGATTTAGATCAAATGTGCGCCGTTTTGTTCGATAACTTTTGTCCATTTTGAAGGCAATTTCATAATTCCACGATTGAACAAGTCGTCGTCCCTATTGGTAAAAAACTTGACCAGCTCATTTTCACAAGCCTCTCTTGAGGCCAGTTTTGTACCATCAAGAAAATTTTGCAAATGCTTGAAAAGATGATAATCACTTGGTGCCAGGTCTGAATTGTACGGCGGCTGCGATAGAACCTCCCATCCAAGCTCTCGGAGCTTCTGGCGCGTCGTTAAAGATGTGTGCGGCCTGGCGTTGTCTTGATGGAACACAACACCGTTCCTATTGGCCAATTCTGGCCGATTCTGGTCGATAGCCTGTTTCTATCTGGTCAGTTGTTGACAGTAGATGTCCGAATTGAGTGTTTGGCCCGATGGGAGCAGCTCATAGTGGATGATTCCCATCCAATCTCACCAAACACACAGCAAAACCATCTTGGCCATTAATCCGGGCTTGGCGATCGTTTGGGCCGGCTCGCCGCGATTGGACCACGATCTTTTTCGGCTGTTGTTCTCGTATGTGACCCATTTTTCATCGCCAGTCACCATCCGCTTCAAAAATGGGTCGATTTCGTTACGTTTCAGCAAAGAATCGCAGGCATCAATTCGGTCCACAAGGTTCTTTTGCGTCAATTCGTGTGGCACCTTATGCAAATTAATCCAAACGGTTTTCTGGCTAATCTTCAGTTCCTGGGCAATAGAATAAGTGCTCACATGCCAGTCCGCCTCGACGATGTCCATGATTTTATCGACATTTTCGACGATTGGCCTACCAGAGCGTGCCTCATCTTCGACAGCCATATTACCAGAACGGAATCGTTGGAACCACCACTTTGCTGTTGCATTCGATACTGCATTGGGTCCATAAACAGCACAAATTTTCTTGGCCGCCTGCTCCGCCTTTTCACCTTGGTCGTAGTGTTACTTAAGAATCGAATTTTCTCTTTTTTTGCCTCCATTTTGGAACGCTGTAACACACAACTGGCTTCACAAAACACAAAACTGTCAAAGAACTTTTTTTGAAGCGTAATGTCACCTTTCAATCGTCGTATAGTATGATCCGACGTGATGTATACATCGCGAGATATGGCTCACTAAAGACATCTAGCGGAAAACGCTCAGAACTTTTTACTTCACCTAATATAAAACGATGGCCGATGCAATTCTTTTTTGGCATTCTCGATCAGGCAGTAGTTAATAGCCGAATTTTGTACACATTTACGAAATTGAACGCTGATGAAGATAATGAAAAGCTTTCTGATCGCAAATGCCAAATAATAATTGCCCACCATCTATCACGGCCTTTATGCAAAGACGATTGCAATAGACACCTAATTTGAGAACGGGAATAATTACGAGTCTAAAAATTATTTTAAGGAAAGATGAAGTACTGCAGCAAAATTCCGATGTGAGGCCACAGGTTGAAAAAAAAACACGTTAGGGTGCGATCTTTGTGACCGAAGCGCCGAACATAAAACTAAAAGCACGTGTCCGTTGTGCAGGAGAGCTATGTGCAACGAGCACCAAATGTACATATCTGTCGATTGCGGTAAATCTGAATTATTATTTTTTTTACTTCAATTGCTTATTATTATAAGCAATTGAAGTAAAAAAGGTCTAAAATATAGCTATTCAACAATGAATCTGCCGAAGAAGTCGATTTTTTTTCAATTTGTCACTATCCCGAAAATGCTCAAATTCAAACCTCCGAATAAATATACATTTTGGAAAGACGGTCGACACTGTATTTTTTTTTTCGTATCTACAAACCTTCCTATTTGAAAAGCTCAAAGGATTTTTTGTATATTTAGAAAAAAAATTATGATATTTTTCGTGCAAGTACGTATTTTTCAACGCATCTTTGACTTTGAACGAATGTTTAGGCACTTGATTTTTGTTTTTCTTCAAAAATCGATTTTTGGCCATAAAATGAGGATCATTGACTATAATAAACGTGTCAACAAAAGAAAAAAAATGCATATTTACTGAAATACAACCATCTGAAAAAACGTCTGGGGCTAGATTGACCCCATCGGCAGTCAGAGGTTCGTGGCGGAAGTGTGCAGTCGAATGGTTAACTTAGCTGACAGAGAAAGCTTCGATAGCTAACCAAAAAGTCGGATTTTACTCTTGAAACAAGATCATTGTGTCAATGATGTTCTAATCTTATAGAATCTGACACGATAGATACGACATTGTGTATTCCATTCAATTAATATTCCCCAATGCTGACTATACATACGTACACATACGTTTCTTATAATCGTTATCGGCGAAAGATTCGTTAACATTGAGTACAAAAGTCCTTACGTAGTGTGAATGGGCAAAGAGCAAACGGATACTATACGAGATTAACCCTTCGTGCGGTTACACATCCAAATTCAATCGCGGTGGTCACACTTGGGTCGATTCTACCCAGTCAGTTTTCAAAAAAGTATTCTCACCAAACTATACGGAATATGCTTTGAACTTTCTAGATGATGCATGAAAAATGTATTTATAAGAAATAAAATCGCAACATCTTAAAAAAAATGTATAAAGAGGTGAAAACGCAAAAAATACACTTTTTGTCTAAAAAAATCATAGTTCCGTGAATTTTGAATACGTTTACCTAAAATTTGGACGCGACACTCCTTAGACATGCTACTTTTGAGAAAAAATATTAGCATAGTGCGCGTTCCAAAAACGGTATTTATTCCGCCTTGTGAAGAGGG